>CM052973.1:13826821-14426821 GCA_028554685.1 Agrotis ipsilon | reverse complement strand
AACGCAGTAACCCGTCCCTCTCGCTTACGTAGTACATCAGCGAGTTGACAGAATAGTTTTTGTTCCTTAGATCGTGCATGCGGAGTCTAGTAATATATCGTCGTTGTCTGAAACGCTGTTTCCTTAAGATATCTAAGTTTTTAGGCTTCCAAATACGGATCCATTAAAAAGTATACTTCAACTCCTGAAAATTCGTGACCAAGTCTTTGAATTCCGTAGGATACAAGTTCCCTATTTTAAATATCATAAAACAGTTTCAGCATATGGGCACAGTTACTACTACGGCACATATTTGAAGTCGTGGGACTAACGGGCTACGACCGTGACCCCGGAACGTAAAGGGCTATTGAAGGACACCGTGGATTTTAGTCAGTACAAGTGTAACAGTGACAGTCCCTGCCCTGCCCTGGGTTGAGGACTCATTTGATGATTTTACTACGCTAAAAAAAACATATTATTTTGTCCAACTACAGTACCAGAAACATTAAGGGCTGATTTTTCAATAGTCAGTACCCTTAGCACGAGTTTTCAGTATTTGAGACGTAAACTGGAACTTTGACCATTTCAAATTGTCAATTTTCAAGGAAAAAATAGTTCCTTCTTCGTACACCAGAGGCGCTGTTCCATTTTTTCATACAAGAAACGCTGTAAATACTGGAAAGCCTCTGTAAAGTAAAATACTGAAAACTTGTACTAGGGGTACTGATTTTAGTCAGTACAAGTCTGACAGTACCTCTCGCCCTGCCCGGGGTGGGAGGTCTCGTTTGATGATTTTACAAGGTAAAAAAAAAAAAAGGTGTAAGTACTGATAACTTTTATCTGAGGAATAAAAATGGCGGTTTGATGAGCTTATCTATAGAAAATATATGTCAAATTTCTATTTAGCTCCTAATGTATTGTCCTCATAGGTAAATACTATTTACTTTTTCTTCCATACTTTACAAGTTTTAATACTCTAAATTCATAGAATTATGTTTTTACTCAAACCTAAATAATTTTCACACCATACCAATTACAATAATAGTTAATACACTGATCCCTCAACCATTTAGCGTTGAATGTCACTTGCAGCGCTGCAGCGATGCAAACATTCGCATCGACAAACGTCGTGCGCATACGCATGTCGCGTGTCGGGTGTCGGATGACGTGGGAACTGTGATCGTTTGCCAATTTACTGCGATTTGGGGTGGGTAGAACACGTGGTGGGTCCTCTAGAGATATCGGAAATGTAATTATCTTGCGTATTCAGAAGTTTTGTTGGACTAGAATCGATTTTAGAGTAATTCTGATCCAAATTTTTTAAAATGATTAAGGTTCTATGTGATGAAGATTACAAAGGCAGAAACTAGTAATAAACTAGTCTAGATAGTGGCAAATGTTCAATTTAATATCTTGGAAAATTTTACAGATAGTTTTTTCTTTCCATCCAATACACTAGGAAGTGGTGAAGGCGAGGCGTTTTGATCCTGTCTTATGTAAAAATTGACTTTTAAAAAATGCTGATATGTAAGCTTATTTTGAATAGTTAACTTGATTTAATAATAGAAGACAATTCAATTGAAAAGATGATTTTTAAGGAAAGAAAAATTTCAGATTGCAAGTGGGATTCGAACCCGCGTCTTCTGGATAGGTAGGTACTCCAGACGCCTTAACAAGTCAATTGAAATAAAGCTAACCTTACTTCGATTCAAATAATGCTCTGTTTCGACATGTAGATCATATGGGCAGGGCAGACCTACCGATCTACAAACTAACAGAAAAACTGCCGCATTTCTCCTAAACGAGGGCCGTCTGTAATCCCAGGTTCAATTCCTGGAAGTGAAAGTTTTTTGCGATACCGACAGTAAGATGGAACAAAAACATTCGGTAATATGTTTAACAGATGTCGGTGACGCCATCTTGGATTTGTGTCATGATTGACATTTTGAAGTAGAATAGTTAATAAGAAAACCGTGTTTATTTCAAGGAATATGGGTTTAGAAAGATTTTGATTTTGTGAGAAAGTATTGTCTTGGAATTCCTCTATTTTTATGATGATGATATTATTGTGTTTAACAATGAAGTTACAAAGCGTATGTGTTCCAATTCTGTCATCAAATCTTCTTCATTTTCGCATTGCTAAGGAGCTGTTCCCGCGTTTAAACCCTCGCTGCTCGGTTCCTATTGGTCATAGCGTCATGTTATATAGCCCATAGTCTTCCTCAATAAATGGACTATCCAACACAAAAATAATTTTAGAATTCGAACCAGTAATTCCTGAGATTATTGCGTTCATCCCAACAAACAAACTCTTGATTTACTCTCTGATTTAAAATATTAATCCAGATGTTAGTTACCGGGGTCGCGGGTCTTATACCATCACCGTGAGCCTGGAACATAAAGGGCTATTGAAGGACACCGTGGATTTTATTCAATACAAGTCTGACAGTCCCTCCCGCTCTGCCCGGAGTGGGAGGCCTCATTTGATGATAAAAAAAAAAGATGTTACCTAGGCATTTGCGTAGATAATAGATGGTGATGAAAATGAGTTGGATTGTCTACTGGGTACCACCCACCATCATTAAAAAAAATAACATATTCTCCAAGCTATGCCCATTAATATCTAGACAATATAACTTACACGTCGCGACGACTTGACTACTCGGTTCATAAATACTTAGCGCCACACTACACTTAGTATTCCTAACATTAATAGAAACCAAAATCGGTGACGCACTAAATTGAACACAATTAAATTTTACATGTACAGTTGACTGCACATTGGTACCTTGAGCTCGCCGAGATTCAATAGATTAAAGGACTAGGCTGAAAAACAGTTCCAGAGATAACAGTTCCAGATTTGTGATAGTTACTTTCAGCATCGCATGCTTGACTAACTAGTTGAGTTCCCACTGCTGGGACACTAGTCTCCTCTCTGTTAGAGGAAGGGCTGTAATCCACCACAATGCCCCAAAAGCGGATGGCTAGATTAGATACCTATTACATTTGTTAGAATTTTCAAATTGTAGAACAGAAAACCCTCAAAGATTTTCTGTCAATACTTCATGGGTTTTCTGGACTCGCAGGACTTTCTCATCAGGTAACTGGAACGTGAAGAACTATTGAATGATCACCGTGAATTTTAGTCAGGCCGAGTCTGATAGTTCCTCCCGTCCCATCCAAGCTGAGAGGACTCGTTTAATGATTTTACCATTATAAAAAAATGTGTTTTAACTCACTGACAGGCACTTATCATTCTGTCATTTATTTCAGCATCACTACCCTTAAAACGGTGAAGGAAATCATCGTGAGGAAGATCTGAAGACGCACTGGGACTGCGTGGTGGGAGCCGTCATCATCTGCTAAGTATTATCCCAATAGTGTAACAGGATAAGCCCAAAAATACCAGGTAAGTATTGAAAACGTTTGAGGATCCAGGAACCAGGTCTAACCAGGAGCTCTCAAAGAATCCAATTTGAGGACGTCTGATAAGCAGTCACTTCATGTAACCTACTAGTATTCAGTTGCATCAGGTTGGACTGGAAGCTAACCCCAAAATTGTTGAGAAAAGGCTAGGACGTTTTTCTATATCATCCTGGTGTTATGCTAAGAGTCCAGTTTATTCTTTGTTACCATAGACAAGTGGCCCACTGTACTGTCCAAGGGCAAGTTTTATGTCTATTTAATCTATGCTATTTATGTCACCGCTTTACGGCCATCGTGATTGCCATGTTAATGGCCGGCGCCTGCGCCTGCGCATATTTGGTAACTTTCCATGTATTGTTAAATTTGATTTGTGTGTCTGTCTATTTTTTTAATGGAGGGTTTTTCCCATTCTAAGTTTGATTTTGTCTATGAGTCCGTGAATTCTATTTTTGGGAGATGTTGGATTGTTTTGTAGTTTTGCAATGGTCAGCACTTTTCTTAATTGTATGGAATCTAATAATTATGTTTTTTTTTTAGATTTTCTGCATCTAGAACCTCATAAAAAGACTTGACAGATGAAACTACCAAATTCTATTCGTTATAAGAAGTCAACAGACAAATTTTTCAATAAGTTATATTTGCAACAGTTCAGTTATTTAGAAATTATTTTATATAAAACCGTAGGTATTTTAATAGTTTTGATTTAAGTACCAAGGACTTTTCAAATATCGCTGTAAGACAATAAATAATTATCACAATCGTCATCTTTCCAATTTTTCCCACGACTATCGCTTACCAAAAATTTAAAACCGATGAAAAATTGTCTTTCCCACCAAAATCGTCAAGTAAATCCATAGACTCAGCTAGTTTATAATATAAACAAAATGATTTAATGGAAAACACGGCCATAAGTCAGTGACCGCTTGGGAACTGACACCTTGGCTCCTTACGTGGTACTGTTTGACATATGATTATCATTTTTCTTTTATTACGGCATGTAGAGAATTGACATTGTCTGTGGTTTTCTGTGATTGGATGTGATTGTCATTAGAAATTAAAAATGGAATGGAACTGTCGAATTATCGGAAATTGAAATAATTTTCTTGTTTTGAAACTTTTTAAATTGTAATGTTGTTAGTAACCATGTCTGTTTAAAAAAACTTCTATGGCTCTAAACTTACATTTTTGTACATGTTTCCTAGCTTTTTAGGGTTCTTCAAGCGTTTTCTGCTAAATGTGAACTTATTTTCTTTGCTCTGATAGCTTGCGAAATGTTTTCAAAATAATATAATATTTATTTTTTTAATATTTGCATTCTAATTTGTATTTGTAAACAATAAGTACCTAAAGCAATGCGTTCAATAAATATTCCATTTTTCCATTTTTTTTTCTTAGGCGTGCTGTGCATCTATATAACTTACCAATTTAAAATATTCTAAAAGTAACTCATCTCACATTTCATAAAAAATAATAAACAAAACACAAACAGTATTTAATTCGAAACTACGATATTGTTTCTAAGGCTATCGTTTTTAAATGATTACTACATACTTACATTCATGTTTTTATGTAGGCATGAATGTTAATATGGTCTGTCTCTTTGTATATTATGTAAAAAAATATTGCAAATTTTTATTGTATGGAAATTTTGTTTTTAATGAGATACTTTACTATCGTTGATTTTTTACTTACGTAAGAAAATTATTTTATAGAAGTTGATGTCATAGGCATTTTTATAGTTGTTTCGCAATTTTATTAAATATTCTTATTGATATTGCCAATACTAAACCTAAATAAGCAAAAGCGTAACCGCCACAGACCTTAAGACACAAAATCGCCATTACGAGTATATCTAGGCTCTTAATTAAACGTAATAAATGCTATATAAACGTTTCTCTATGCAAAATAAACACCGCATGTACCAGGATAGCAGAAAATAAAAGGAGCCTCGTTAACGACTATAGATTATAAGAGCTATGCATTTTTAATTAATACCCTGTGCTTTGGGCGTGAAAAAGCATGTTGCTTGGCGGTTGTTTAGAAAAAAATAAATTGAAAGTTTCTCAATTAAGAGAAAATAAAACGAGATTTTTTACTATTTTTGTCTGGAGTTTGTTTGTTGCGAAAATCGTCTTAAAATAACTTAAGTAACGAAAAAAGAATAATATATCATTGTAGAAATAAGTCAGATATTTTCGTAAGAAATTACTTGTATGTACGCAAGAAAAACAACGGCGGCAACAAAACATCCTCTTGATTGCGTCCAACTTTTTGTCCATCTATTTTAATAGGCCCTCTACTAAGTATTAAGTACTAGCATCTTTACCTTTCTCCCTAACAAAGCTAGACCAGTCCCAGCAAAATTAATATCGACTCATTTAATATGCAAATAGTGTAAGCCGGTTCTTATCTGCGTTGTCCGCTCCGTTCAATCAATGTGTCCTTTAGGCGCGCTATCTCAGTACGATCTTACTCCTGCCCTCTTATGCCGCCCTGGTACATAGATTTATTGCAGCACGATATCATTAACAGTATTTGTTTATCTATTTTTGTGAGTAATTGAGTGAAAAAGTTTTGTTTAGAAATGTATAAAATGTAGCCGGTTACCTTAGTAATATTTTAACTCAATCTAATTTTACAACTTGTTCTGCGATAAGGTTGCGCCGTATATTTTTATGGTTTTATTTTACATCTAAATCAGCGTGTGTACTTGAATTTTCTCTTTCGTTAATAATAATATTTCCATAGTTATCAAAAGGCTCTTAATTTAACCCTTCAGAATGAGACCATACGCAATAATGCCCAAACAAAATTAGTTCGTTTGAAAATAAACTAAAATTGTATTGAAAATATACATTTGGAATTGGGTCAATAGCTAATCAAGAGTGATTGTGTTGTAGTAATGGCTGTAGGAGGGTCATGTTCTATTGTTTAGGATGAAACCGGAGCCGGCGCGCGCGCCGCTCGCCCCTCACAACGACTTGTGGGAAATGCGTGAAAGAAACATGTTGACTCTGGTCTAGTTTGTGTTAAATTGGGGCTTGTTTTGGCATTGGGATTTGGTGTACAGTTCTTTCTTTGTACTTTTATGGAGTTTTGGATAGAGTGTTTATAGTTTAAAACGCTATGAATGGTACTGCTTTGTTGGCATTTGTTTTGGTTAATATATTTGCACTCAAATCTTAACAGGCTATGACGCTTGCTGACGCTGATAGTGTGGGATGCGAATGGGATTTGCTTGGTTCTGAAGACGGGTAGTCATCGATCACCATACAACCATTAAAACCTCCCATTATTCCAGAAATATAAACATTACTCCCAATGCTCAAAACAAATAGTCAATCAAAGAAACATCTACACATTACGCCTACCTGACTAGCGCAAGAAATGCTTTACAAAATCCAGATTATAAATAAAAAGCTAAAGATATATAGAACGAATTCATCACTAGTAACAGACGCATCGCAGACTTGTATCAAAAGTCAGTCCACGGCATCCAGGCATTAATATTAAATTCAAAGTAAATATTCCTAGGCATAGCTCATTAGATATGCAATGTAACGGAACGGGGGGCATAAATAATTCAGGGATCGTTCCCTGGTCAGCTATCGGTGTATGCCTCTTCCTATGCCACTTCCGGTCCTCACTAATTGATTTAACAATTGTTTCTATTTAAATCGCTACTTTTAATAGTATCTTCAACATTAATTTGTAAAGGAAGTACATTAATTTGATTTGAGTACATGACTTTTTTGATGGCGCTATTTTTTATGCTAGACGTTGACTGATTCATTATTATTTATTTATGTGTACTTCGTAGACATGTCTAAGCTATGCAGTTGATGTTACTGTGTACCTAGGCTGGTTATAGACTTGGTTTAATTAATTATGCTAGCTCGAGTGTTGATTAGTTCATAGAAACTTTCATTTATTTATATCAACTTGATATTCGCAGTATGTTCTTGCTCACACTTTGCTATAAATATACTTCGGGGAAGACTCTCATAATCATCACGCTTGGCTGGAGTTCTACCACAAATAACAGACAGTGTGCATCAAAACCGCCATTTCATTCATCTACAATAACGCTATAAGACCTAAAAGTATTCAAATAACCCACAAGACTGACCCAAATCCGGAAATTCAATAATCAAAGCGAACCAAAGACCTCATTGAACTGAATGTCTATATTAAAGCATTCAACAACGTCCATCAATAGAAACTGCGAGAATTTAAATAGGCTTTTTTCACGAACCGTTCATATTGTGCAGTCAAAGGGTTCTGGCGACAATACTCACTCGGTTAAATTAACCGGAGTTTAATGCTTAATTGTTAGAGCGGCTAAGCCTTGGATACACGTGTCGGAGTTCCGCAGGGCGCTACGCTGGGACCGCTTCACAATTGATATTGAAATTTCTCCTTGCAATGTTTTTTAGGATTGTGGTTGCTTTTTAATGGGATTTGCGTCTGGTTATTAGCTTTTTCATTAAGTTTGATTAGTTTTATGCGCGTGTGAGGTTTTCTGTAGTGGATTTCATTTGCTTTTGCGATTATTGAATTGGTTTCGTGTTATGTTTTGCTGTTTAGAGGTATTGTTGTTTGGGAACGTTTGTTCTAATTGTATGTTTGTTTCTAATAAAATCAAATTATTGATTTCCTCACTTCCAAAAATATGATTTCAAAACCTCAATGCAACAAAGACGTCATAAACTTTATATCTTCAGAGAACTTTCCCTCTCCTAAACACAGACCACAAACACTAAGCTAAACCATCTTAAACCGCATATTTACAACCGCAGGGCAATTCACGGGAAAACCAAACAGTAATTACAGAACAAAAACAAATAACAGAGAAAAATCATTAGGGGTGAGCGTTAGGGGATGATTACAAAGGAAAACATGGGAGGCTGAGTGGTGGAGTATTGTCGGCTGATTGTGCAGTAGTTGGCTGGCTGCCGGAGGGTAGCGGGTTCGACAATAGAGCCGAGATTACTGCTGTCGACTGTCAGCTTGACGTGGGGCTGGATGTTTGTTTGATTTACACTTTCAATAAATGTTTAGTGGTCGTAGTGGCTAATGTAGTGGCCGCGGGCTAGTGTTATCTTTGGGAGCGTGGAGAGAAGGAGATTATGTTTCTGCTTGTTTGTATGGTAATTTTCGTGCCTTTGATGCGGACACGTGGCTTGATGTGAAACTTAATGATTATAGTGAAACTTTTTAATGATTCTTCTGGAGTTTCAGTACTGGACTATCATGACATGTAGTTGGAATTCGAAACTTTTTTGGAAGACAGTAAAATGACTTTCATTGTAAGATAATAACTGATAGAGAAATGATTTTAATCAGACTAGATTTTCAGACGTTCTCACAACTGGGGCTAGGATCTTCTTAGTGCAAGAACAGTAACAAAACCTTAGAGCGCAATCTATTTGACCAGCCTTTGATCAACATAGAACGTAATCAACCTACAAAGATCATAACG
This sequence comes from Agrotis ipsilon, assembly GCA_028554685.1. NCBI lineage: Eukaryota > Metazoa > Arthropoda > Insecta > Lepidoptera > Noctuidae > Agrotis > Agrotis ipsilon. The sequence continues at coordinate 14,417,934 of CM052973.1, read as the reverse complement.
CTGGAAGATGGAAGTCCTCTAAATGAATGGATTGCTTGATAATCACCAAACGGACTCAGCGCGGATTGATGAGCATCATATGCCTGAATTTTTAGTGAAAACAGGCCCCTTTTTATCGTGGTAAAATCATTAAATGATCCACGAATCCACAATAATCCTTCAATAGCCTTATATGTTTCAGGGCAACGGTTGCCTGATGAGACAAGTCCTGAGACCTTGGACTGCAATTTTTGTTGTTGCAAAGTTACTGGGAATTTTATTACTTCTTTGCCATCTTTAAATTGACTGGCCTGTTGGTCTACTGCTATGCTGGAGGTTGTGGGTTCGATTCCCACCCAGGACAAATGTTTGTGTGCTGAGCATGATCATTTGTTCTGTGTCTGGGTGTAATTTATCTGTAATACCTATGTATGTATTTAGAAATATATAAGTATGTTTATCAGTTGTCTAGTACCCATAACACAAGCTCTGCTTAGCTTGGGACTAGATGGTGTTGTTTGATAGTTGTGGAATATTATTATTATAATTTAAATGCTTTTTCTTGCCACATCAATTCTTTCTGCATCTGAGGCCTCACATTCAATATCATATGTCTGTTTATGTTTTCGTATGTAACTCTACACCACGATAGATTTGAATCCTTTGTTTCACCCTCGGCCTCCCCCGCTCTGATCGCTCGCTGAATAACTATGCTTTGTGCATTGATATTTATAATGTTTGCTTTTGAATTTGCATTATTTTCGTTGTTTATCATTATTTTATGTACTGATTTTGAAGTTGGCTGTAGAATTATAGATCTTTGGTCAGTGTTCAGTTGTTTTTCTTGATAACTATCGTTAATAATATTTTTTTCGTAATTTTTCGTAGATGGCTTTAGTTCGATAATTTCTAGTTCAGGATGATACAGACCCACTTTTTCCTCATAGATGTAAACAAATGTAATAAAAAAATTGCTGTGATGACGTCATGTTGTGTCGTCATGCACACTATTCTACCAATGTACTGTATAGTAAACAGAAATAAATAGTTGACAGATTGTGGTCTTTGAAGTGCTCCTTGTTGTGGTAAAATCATCAAATGAGTCCTGGGAACCCACTATCAGATTTGTACTGACTAAAATCCACGATGTCCTTCAATAGCCCTTTACATTCCGGGGTGACGGTAGATATTCGTTATAGTCCCTCGACGCCGGACCAGTGCTGTTGACAGATTGTGGTCATTGACATGTTCCTTGTTGAATTCCTAGTCTATGGCTCCCAATTAAGCAAAGTTTGTCCAAATGTCCAGCTAACAGCATCTACCTGCTGTTTTTATATCAACTTATCTACTCCATTTGATAAAACTTTATCATTACCAACTAACACAGTAGGTAACCCGATTCTAACTATCTCATCTTCCAAGAAATTATCTCTCGTCATATTTCTTAAGAAAACGAACGTCAAAGAGCCATTTGCATTCAGTTTAATATCTGATAAAGTGATAAACAAGTAAAATTACAAACAAGATGTATTTGTTTTGGTTTTTCAGGCAATAATTAGCAGAATAGTTAATGATTCAGTGCATTCAATGGAAAATAAGAGAGAGATTAATTTTCTGACGTCTAAAGTTGTTGATCAAGTAATTAGGAGTATATGGTTTTACTGGGAAACGTTATCCTAAAGACGTAGGTCGATACGTAAAAGATGACACACTACAATACATTAGGTTTTAATTACCATTTGGAAAACAGCATAATTTATTAGTTAAAAGTGTTGATCAGGAACTGAAAAATTTAGGACAAGATAAATAGATGGAGATGGCGGGACAAACTGGATGCCTTTCTTGAGAATTGGAAGGAAATGGCGCACCAATGATCCCGTTTGAGGGAATGGCGGGAGGCCTTTGCCCAGCAGTGGGACAGTGCAGGCTAGTAATAATAAAAATAATAATAAATAGGAGATTTAAAAATAAAAAGATTAGAAAACACTTAACTTGATTTTGTTTATTGCTTTTATGCCAATAATCTAAATAACCCTAACCAATAAGACGCCTAACATGAAGAGCGTATTGTTGCTGAGGCAAATAACAATAAAGTTCCTAATGAAAAAATAAATAAAACATTACGTACCACCACGTACCACCAAATTGATTTTACATTCTTAACCACAGCCATAGCAAAGATTCTACATATTTTACTTAAAAAACAAAAACACCATTCAACCAAAAAGATCCAAACAATAAAACTTTTCTTTTTATAATAACATTACAGAAACACATCGCATTATTTGCAATTGTCATCTTGAAATCCCGAGACTCAAAACTGTCATCGAACAGCATACTACACTTTCCCGATAATAAAAAGAAAAAAGTAAAAAATACTCGGAAACGTGAGGGAAAATGATTGAAACAAAAAAGCAAGAACTTGTCCCCTCTAAGTGTATTAAAACCTTCAGAAGAAGTTTTTGCAAAAGTGAAAGGGGACAAAGTAAAATAATGTATAAATACTTTCAATAATAAAAAGTTGATATTGATTCAAGTTCTCTTGTGTGGTCTAATTGAGGGGAGAGGAAAGTTTATAAAAGGTATCGGAAAATGTGTCTCAATGCAGATTTTTATGAGAAAAAATGATGATGATGCGATAAGTTTAAACTTGGTAGGCTTTTAAGCTAGAAGAGAAGTTATCAGTAATTATGATTTGTTTCAACTTTTAAGAAACCCTATTATTTTTGATTTGAGAATTCATTTCCCATTCCCTTTGTTTATTCTTGCTTTTTCTCGTAATCGTAATTTTTTTTTCCATGTGCCATTTTAATAGCAAAATATAGCTTTGTGTTCTAAAGAATGATGTAAATTTTTAGCGTAAGAACTTACTGGTAAAAGAGTTTTGAAATAGGTTTAGTAGATTCAGATAACTTCCCACAAACAACAACAACAATACGTCTTTTAAGCTCTTTATTATAGGTGTTAGTAAAGACTATGCTAAACCATCCAAATTCTCAAACCACTATAACTCCTGAAATCCATAATCATCAGTGCTGACCACCATAATTACGTCGAAGCAATGAATCTCAACGAAGTGCTGGTGAATGAATTTAATTATTTTGGCAAAAGTAATCATAATATTGATCATAATGTAAAGCATCTTGCTATCAATTTCTTTTACAATCATATATTTCTCATTTATCACACTCATACAAAAAAAAAACACCATGTTTCATATAATCGCTATTTTCTCATAAATTACACCACACTCAACATATCGAAGTTTCAGGAATTCAGCGAGTGGAGTCGGAAAATGTTCAGGATGCATTATGATAAGCGGGCGGCGCCGGGGGACGAACAAACACACTGTGAGTTTGCGTCTAAGGATGTTACATTGTGGCTTTGTTATGTACTAGCTAGTTACTTAGATTTTGTTTGGAATTCTTTTACAGAAATAGGATTTTATCTTTAGTAGTTCTTAATCGTTTACTTTTCGTTATTCATCATCTGCGTAGCCTATTCCCAAGAGTCGGCTTCCAGTCTAATTGGATGCAGCTGAATATCAGTATTTTACTTGGAGGGACTGCCTATCTGACCTCCACAACCCAGTAACTGGGTAACAATATACCCCTCGGTAAGATTGGTTGTTAGACTTTGGAGGTTCTAACTAACAGTAACGACTGTCGAAGATCTACAAATGACAGCCGGAACCAATGGCTTTACTTTAGTTTCTGATTGAAAAGTTACGGTTTTCTAAGTTTTCTTTCTGATGCAAATGCTTCTAGTGTTTAAATCTGAGGTCTGTTAAAGTAAGCTGTGGGCTGCATTAGAAGACACCTTTCCTTACTACATCGATAAAAGATGGGTCATAGAATGGAGGACATTGACTTCAGAAGCATCATCGGACGTCATATTTTTTTTTTTCTATAATAGTGATAATCGTAGCCTTTGCTCGTATTAATAACAAGATTTTTAGTTTCCAATTCGATTTAATGCTTCCACAAATTATGCGACATTTGCAAAGCTAATATTGTTTTACAGGAGCAACCAATTAGCAAGACGACCACATTTCAAAATAATTCCAAAACAGAATTCTTCAATCACGTCCGTTCGCTTATTCTAAAAGATGTCATGTCTCATAAAACTTATTGAAAAATAACAAGTGCTGAAGGTTCCGTCGATTCGACAAGTTTACAACTTTTATCGAAGGGACACCGGATGAATAATAAAAACATCGTTCAGTATCAAATAAACAGGTGAACGCTGTATTGTGGGTGCGTCAAGATTTCTGAACGAGACGAGATTGTATTGAAGAATGATTTTTTGAAATTGTGGTATTGTGTATCATCAATTGAGAGGTAATTTATTTTCTTGAAGTTTTAAGGTATTTAATTAGCGAGTTTAAAGATATACTCATAAGAATGGAGGTAGAATGAGATGAAGAGGAAGACCATGGGAAAGATGCATTGATTGTGTACGTGATGATACAACATACTCTACGTTTGTGCGAGTAGACCTAGATTCGGAAGTCGTAGAGTAGACAAGCCTTCCAGTTGGTGGACCAACAACATCGTGAGAGTCGCAGGCAACCAATGGATGCAAGTGATGGATTATCGCTCGGCGTGCCGGTGTAAGGGGAAGCCTTTGTGCAGCAGTGAACGTCTTCCGGGTGATTCAGAAGATGATGATGATGTTTGTCTTACCATGGGGTTAAGCTCTCTTCCCATCAAAGAAATAACGATTAAGCTATACTAGTTTTATTAACGATTCTAGAACATCTGAACCACAAGTTTTCAAACTAAAATCAGTAACATCTGATGCTGATATCTGTGATTAATTCAGTAATTTTGACTAGTTATAGCCCCATGAAATACATTAAAATCCTAGTTTAAATCACTATAAGATAAGCCGAAGTAAAATGTTGCTATAATTTTTTTTTCATAATTTTTTATCGGTCACCCAAATTCTTGCTTATCATTTGATATGGTATCGATAAAGGTTCCCATGTTAGGCAGGAATGTTGCCATCAACAAATATTTATAAAACCGATTGATTTACAACTGTACTGATTTTATTTAGTTTCAAGTGTCGTGTGAAATTATTGGCGAAATTTTTGTTGTTAGTTTCATCATTTGTAGTATTTTCAACTAATTTTGTTTGGTAGAAAGTTCTGTTAGTGTTACCTAATTTAATTACTGAAAATGAATGAGCTGCAATAATAATGAATTTACCTGAAAGGATTTCTAACAGGAAATATAAATATGGAACATGATCACAGTGACTATATTACAGTGTTGTTTTAATCCATTGTCAATTTTTGTCAACAAATCTGAAAGAATTTCTTTATTGGAGCATCCTATGCCTTAGTATTTATTATACTTCTCCATCAAACATTTCATAAACCCTACTAATAATAGCAACGTCATTTTACAACTACAAATAGGAACAAACTATTATCTTGTATCCCCTTTATAATCTAAACAGGTCGCAACAACCAGTAACATACGAGTGACGTCATAAATAACAGAAAAACACAAATACACAACACTTTCACAACCCTTCTTGAGTAAGAAGAAAGACTGAAAGACACAATTGTCGTCCGACAAAAGCTTTCCAAAGATTTATAGCAAATCTGTTTACATGACAACTGTAATGCCCCTAAGAAATCGTCCACGGAATTAATGAGTCCACGGTATCACTTGCTAAGCTAACATTGGTCCCCGTTAATAATAACAACCACCCCACACCACCCTTTAAGAATTCCCGACTAATAGAAAGTGGATAGACAGACACGATCCATCACGGGTGTCCCCCAGTCGATGTATTATTTATGGGGACATCTAAAACGCAACCCACTGCTAATCTTTCAATATCTTGAGAATTTCGGGACTAGAGCTGGGGATCAGATTCTACCAGATCGAAAAGCAGATGCTATCAACCTTAATGTAATGGTTATAGATGCTATTTTTGTTGAAAATGTTGAAAATACTCTTAGTGGTATAAAGGCAGAGGAATTCACAGATGGTAGAACGTCTGCGGTTGGTGTGGACCGTGCTAGTGAAGGAATAGAGGTTAGAATGGGTTGTTTTGGTTACATGGATGACGTTGTGGAGTTAGAATAATTGTAGGATTTGTTTGTTTTGGTAAGGAATGAGAGTAATGACATTGCATCGGATGCGGAATGAAATTAATGGTCGGTACCTTAATGAATTTTCGTTATAATAATGTGCGGTGGTAATGGGATTGTTTTTATTGCAAATGGACGTGCGTTGTAAATCTTATTTATGATTTTTAGTGTTGAATTAAAAGCTTTTACGGCATATTACGTAATTTCATTCATTATCTCTTGTGCGTTATTTACTGTTATTGAAAAACTATGTTTTTTTGTTTAATGTGATCGGAAAAAGCTTTTGTATAAGTAATTTCGTTTTTCTGGATCAATGGCTTCGTACTTTACAATCTACTTTGAATACAGATAAAGAATTGTTTAAGTTCATTTATTATTTATTTGACACCTTTGCTGTAACATTAATAGTCCTATCTACGAAGACTATTTAGGTGCTAAAGTCAGATCAGAATTAGTTCAAAAATTCGTAAGATTTCATGAACTTATTTCCTAAGATTTTTTCTGATCTCTGCCACAAGCAAAACTAGCAAACTAAAAACAAAGGCATTTAATGTCCCCATTATAATAAATGTAATCTTTAAGACGAGCTAAAACTTTCAATAAAGTCTTTACAGCCGCATAAAGGCTCCATAAAACCACTACAAAGAAATTAATTACCTCTTAAAAGCATTTTTATCCACATTAGTATAATCTTCAGTAACATTATTCAAAATCCAAGTTTCAACCGAAAAATCCGACATATTTATACAAAAACTAAAACTAAATCAAACACAGAACGTAAAGTTCTATAAATACCACACTTAGAGAGATGGTGGAAAAAAATATTTTCAAGATTCGAGGAAGGGGGCCGAGAATAGATCCCTGTGGGACTCCTTTGGTGTAGTGTGTTGCCCGTGACTTCTCTCCTATTTCTTATTTTATCGATATAATGTTAAAGGGAAGTGGGTATAAGTATGTCTGTTACTCTGACGTAGGGAATTTCTGAATTAATTTTGTTTCATTTAAAATGGGAGTTGTAGTGTTGTTTGAAATATTTGTTTCTATTTTCTCTATGTTTAGAGAGTTGGTAATGTTAATGGAGAGTTTTAGAATGTTTTTCATTCCTTTATCTTTTTCATTACGTTTTTATTTATATCTATTACAATATTAATTACTAAATACCCACTCCAGCTTAGCATAGGCAATAAATTAAACATCACTCACTGATATTATAACTATCAGCAAAAACAATTTCTCTATTAAATATGTTTGTACATTCCTATCAAGATTAAGTATATAACTTATAGGGATGATTTTGATCAATTTTGTTTGTTGATCATCAACTGTTGCTAGAACTCCATTGACCTTTTTATCTGTATCTATCATACCATTAACACCAAAATAAAGACAAAAAGTGACACGTTTGTAACCAGTGAAAACAGGAAGCTTAAATTCGACACTATCTAGTGACTCAGCCTCATCAACTACATTAACTTCAAGGATATACATATCAACGTTATTTACTATAATCCCTTGTTTTGACACCATTTTGTTTTTATAACTATCTAGACATTTATAGTTGATTCTTTATTAGTTGATTTTCGCAAAAACTATTTTTCTTTCTCTGTGTCAGTTATGTCTTCTTTATTTTATTGGTATATAAATACCTGTATTGTAATAAATATGTAACGTGTCTGTGAGATTTAAGTCTCAGCATATTTTAGATATTTTAATGCCTTCTGTTCAAAATTATGTAGGTTTGTACCAAAACATTGTTTTATAGGTCACACGAGATAAATGAAAACAAAGGATGACTCAGATTCTGATTCTATTCGTAAAGATAAATTAAAGAGCTATTTCTATTTGTTAGAAATCTGTGCTTTTTCAAATCTTATAAGTTTATTTTGGACATCGTCGTGTGGAAAAATAGACATTAGTGTAAAATCATCAACTCGTCTTCAGCAAATAGTGGTATATTATTATAAGTCGTCCACATAGATAAAATCCTACGTAGATAATAATTTTCAATTCTTTTTATTAGCCGTCGATGTCCCACTGCTGGGCAAACGCTTCCCTTATATCCTTTGAAGTATTCTTTCGAAAGCCATTTCGAATTATCCAATCCAACACAGTCCAATTTTGTTGATTTATAATAAAATGGTGTTAAAAAAACTATAAGACTGAACCAATAATTACGTCGTCTATGTAAGTCAAAAATTTGACGGCACGATTGATGCAATGACTGAGCTATCATCAGTCTCACTGCGTGTCACGGATTCGATCACCGCAAGGATCAAATATTTGTATGATCTACAAGTAGTTGTTTCGTGTCTGGTTGTTTGTGTATGTGAGTTTTAATGTATAAAACGCATCCACGATATTAGAGAAATTCCTAGTATGAAGCAACACTTTTTTTAATGTAATTCGCAAACTTACATTGCTGTAACTAAAATAATTAAAAAATGATTTTCTGGTAAGTTGAACCCTTCGGATGATAGAAAAAACCATGCAATACAATACCTCTACTACTCCTCATTAATGACGAGCTCCTTTACTTTAAAATATAAAATAACTTACCTGGAACAAGATTTAAAAAATAATGTAAAGAAAGAAAAACAAAATAAAAGTTGAAATCCAATCATAGAGCATTCTCCATCATTATTATTAACATTACTATTGTTAATACAAAAATGGCTGAGGCTAGTGATGTGGCGTCGATATCCGAAAAAGTCGGATATCTGAAATAATTATCGGATATTTTATCGATAAGTTTCAGTGAAGGGGTGCGATTATATCGAGGATTTTCTAATGACTTATGTATGTATACCAGGTTGCGATGAAATAAACGCCAGTTAGAATACGAATATTATTTTATTACCAATAAACCTAACATAACAAGAATAGCATTAAATTACAAAATAAAGCAATGCGACTTTTTAACAAAATGAAAATTACACACTTCTTAAATCGTATACGTTTTATGTCAATTTTACATACAAAATTACGCTAAAATTAATTATTAGGATAACTTTCAACGCGCCTGTATAAAGTATAGTAATAAACGCTGATTTTGTTTTTATTTACTATTATTTTACCACATTAACACGACATTTGTCAAGAATTAATAAGTGGCCAACGTTTGTGATTAAAAATATTACGAATTTTATATCGATCCATGCAGATATTTCGGATAATATCCGAGAAAAAAAATATCCGCATCTAGCCATCACTATTTATAATCGAAGAGATGTAAACTAAGCAGCGCAGGCGCAGCTCATTACGACGCTCGTAACGAGCGAGCGTAAATCATACGGACACCCGGAGGCCATTGTCTCTCTCAGACGCTGAATCGATTCTAAACCGATTGTAATGACCGATCCGCGAACATCGATCTCATTAACGTACTTATGATAAATGGTCGTATGAATTCGTTATTAGTATTCCATTCGATTTGTATTTTAATCGATTCAAATCGGTATCGATTTTTTATGATGAGGTTTTTTTTTCGTTTCTCCGTAGCAGGATGTACTGCTTATTTTTTTGTTATTTGGAAAGTTCATAACAAGGAAAAGGAGTGTTTTGGAAGCACCAATTAATTAATTAATATCCGCCACCAAACATAACTAATCTACATAATAATTTAAGAACACATTAATTTTGAAACGAGCTAAAAAACGACCAAGATTTCTTTCAAGACTAAGTTTGGACACATTGAAAATTCAGCCCTAAATTCGTGGTGGTAGGGTCAAAAATTCGTTGCTGATGATATTGGTGACAAAAGAGTTTTCTTGGTCGTCATGGCCCAGAATGCGTCGCGTCTCTGCCAAATAATTGACACACCCGATGTCAACGCGGGCGGAGTGTTGCCAGATTCAATATTTCGCAATTTATATCTAATTTGAGATGTGAACGTATTCGTTCTTTCTTTTTCTTGTTGATGTTTACTGTTAGTTGCAGATTGAGAACCTTACGATCACTGTAATCTAGTCTTTACCTAAGTCTTCTCAGAAATTTTCTGCTAAAAATATCAAGTTCTTAGATCGTAGCAAATCTAAGAAGGTGAAAACGCAGTAGGTACCTGAGTAAGTAGTTAAAAGTAGCTTTGTATCTTTGCTTGTCACGCTCAGACCAGGAATAGAACAGCATCTAATTCTAGTCATTAAGAAGGACATCTTTACTCGAATCATCAGGGCCGTTGATTGAAGACAACGTTCATAAAATGCACACATCATTGCTCGGAATTGTCATCAATTTTCAGCGTTCATCGCAACGTCCCAATGAAACGACAATAACGTTACAACGTGTACAAAGGACTGGTTGCCAACTAGCAACTCGTTATACACTATTAATCACGCAAAAAGTAACCCACTTATTTCTAGATTTTACTAATTAACTAGACCAGAAAACATTACTATTATCTCCAAAACAGTTAACCCTAAATAGAATGTGCGACATTCGAAATTCTAACCCGCATGCTCAAATTAATGTTCGTCCGTTTAAGAAAAACAATTGACACAATCGCGTTCGGGTGCGTTCGTTCAACCCGTTCGTGAATCATCGGGCGTGTTCGGGTTGGCATGGGGCCTAATCGTCGGACGTCGGGGCTCCAATATATCTCGTGCGCCGTCATCGGTGCCCATTCTTCGGGTGGTTGGAAGAGCTCGAAACTGTCTGGGTGTTGGTGGCCTGACAAATTGACGGTTCGTCAACACCGCGTCAGAGGCAACTTCTATTCAGTCGTCGCTTTACTGACGCGTGCAGGGGACTGTTTTGAGTGTACACAGCGTTTGTTTTTGTTTGGGAGTGTGGGTAGATTATGCGGGGATCTATTGCTGTCGGTTAGAATTAAATCTAACGTCAATCAAGGATGGCTCAACGATTTCTGCTATGTAATTGTGCTAGTGGACATGACGGCTGTTTGTGATCGTTCAATCAAGCTTGGCTTGGAAGAATTGCGTTCTGACTATTGGCAAATCGGAATAGATGCCATCACGGAGCGAAAAGATTGTTCAGATCCTGTTTAAGAAGTCATAAACAGCCCAAAAGTAACCGAAAATTCAGGTTATACAGACCACTAAAACAAAACATTGTCGTAAGAGTACCAGGAGACAATGAACGGGTAGCAGCCACGACGTCACCCACTAACGAGTGTAACTCGACTCCGTAACCGATACGTTCATTAAACCTCCTCGCCTGTTCTGCCCGCCTAGTACCGTACTCTTAATAAAATGTTATAAATTTTGATACGAAAACTTTGTTGTTTATCGTACTAGCTTTTGCGAGTGGCTTTGGTCGTGTTTCGCTTAGATTTATTTTTTTGATAATCACCTTGATGAATCTTAGTCACGTTTATGGCTTCAGATTTATCATCACTGTCTAAATCAATATGTTCATTTTCAAGTCTTTAAGTTTCTATCAATTTTCCTTTCTGATGACTCTTCGAGAGTGTGTCTATGTAGTAATGAAACCTGATCTTAAAACAAAGCCACAGTAACTTCCATTCAGTTGTTCACGACACCTAAAACTAAAGAATGTTGAGTCGCGTCTTAATGTTAAAATTTGACTTTTTACACCCATTTGATGCTTGGAACAAGCCATAAAATGTCACCTAACTCCAAGCTGATGTTTTTGGTTAAAAAATAACTGACAAGCGTGGTACATACTGCATGTAATGGGTTCTGTCGCCTGAAATGTTAAAAATCTTCAAGAGTACAGGAATAAATACAAAAAATCGTAAAAGATTAAATAAACCCAAATATCAGTTGGTTCATGGACTAGTAATGTTTCTAAATAGGATAGTAATTGGCGAGACATGGCAGCTACGGTGAGATACTAAGCTATAATGTAATAATGAAACAGTAAAGTACTGAAGAAAAATGACGAATGATACGAAAATAATAGCGAAACACTTGGGGAGAAATCAGAGAACAACAGCAAAGGAGCTTTTATTATTGTCTATTAGTATCTTCTTTAACAATGACAATATGATTTCTAATTATAGTTTAATTGAAAGCACTCCGGCTTGTTTTGCCAAAACAGAAAATGCTAAAGAACATACTGACTTTACGAAAGAAGCAATTGAAGAAGAAATGGAGAATCAAATATCTGACAGACCTGAGATGCCGATATGAATTAGCCTCTTTCGACATCATCTGACTCTTATTAGAAAATTCGAAAGCATTTGCACTGCAGTGTAGAAATACAAGGTCCTTAATAAAATGTATGACATCCAAGGCCTGGACATACAAGGCTCTTTCAATGCGACCTCAAGAAGAAAGTAAGAATGAAATATCTTTTGACCTACAGGCTCCTAAATATAGCATCCGATTTTTCGATACCCCCACGGTACCCTAAGAGCTAATTAGCGCCCAAAATAATTAAACACAGAATATTATTCGAGCGGCGACCGCAAAAACTATCTGGCATTCGAATTTCACTCGCCGTATTTTGAAAATCTTTGCTTATCTTTATACAGATTCCTCACTTCTGGACATTTGAAATGTCTTAATAAACAGCATCATCCAGCCTATTTTAAACCTTAAACAATAAGCTGAAAGAACAGTTTTTGTTTGCTGCAAATTTGATATGAGATGTTTCTTTAAATACAAGGTGGAGTGTTTCAAGATGAGTCCGAAGATTATTTTCGTAAATGTGATTTGAAACCCATTAAGACTAAGATGAAATTTTAACGTTAAGATTTGAATGTGTATTTAAAAAAATATAATTCAGTTCTGAGAAAAAATATTTGTAGTTTTTTACTGATTGTTATCGCTATTTGGAGGTTGTATTGATTGTTTTATTTTTTGAATCACCAAAAATATTATACAATCCTTATTATGATACATATCTATTGGCTCCTCAGTCCTTCATATCATTTTATATTAAAATTTGATCTAACCCAAATCGAGAAACATGGTTTATCTTGACGACATCATCATCTGTGCATTCAGAAAAACAAGTTCCTTACTACAATATGTCTAACTATACATTTTTTTCTACTTCTGCAGTATATCTAGAATTTACTTTGCCTGCCCATTCTATTCGGATAAAATCCTCATCATAACACTAGCTTATCCAAACAACGCCTGGATTCTCTACTAGTCTGACCAGACACAGCTCTACCATTATTTAACGTATAACCACTAAAACATGGACATCACTGGAAGCATTTCAATGTACAGTCGTTACCAGCGGTATCCCGAATAGAAAGTAGCCAGTTACGTCATACGAAAACCAAAAGTGGTGCCACCAGTTTCGTACAGTCGTTGTCAAATTTACCGGCTTATTCTTGGGTTAATTTGGATCGGTTTTATTGGATTTTGGACTAATTTTATTGGTACCAATTAAGGTAATTTTAACCTTATCGAAAGTTTCATTTAGAATGTCAAAACATCATCTAGATACACAATTACCAGAATGTGACAAATGTCACAATTTTAATGTAATTGATTTTAAATAATCAGTAGCCAAACCTAAATACGAGATCAAAATGACTGTAGATATTTATAAGAGTTTCCAAGAGACGGTAGACAATAATCTTACTTATTTCAATTCAGTATTCTAAAGGAATCAATTGACTGACACTTGAGCGCGTAACATTACAGCTATACAATTTGAATAAGTTTGTAAAAGTGAAAGACATGGCAGACCTCACAGTACAAGTATGCAAAGTGAAAACAGTAGTTCTTGAAGATATCGATATTGTCTATTTAACTGAAGCAATATATGATACGGGTAGAACAGTAGCCATCTTTGTACCAATTGCGATATGTGATAATATAAATATTGAAACAACAGATTTTAATAATACTCCAGTCGTATGTGACGTGATATCAAGTATCCTAGGGTATACAAAGTCATAAAGATGATTGCATTAAGTCCAATTAAACACTGGGCTTTAATACGGTCTGTAGTTTTTGGTAAAAATCTACTTAGATTGTTTCTGGAAAATTATTTGAAGCTGCTTCTAAAATACTATTCGAACAATAATTTGATTAGTTTAGCAAAAGAAACAAGATGTCTTTATTGCCCAGACACCCGTTAATCTGGTTCACGAATTAGTGCTCAATAAACGCATCGCCAATTCCGTATAGCAACAATCTAGGTTCAAAGACATCATTCGGATAAACAATGACCGCAGCATCCCATCTGCTTAGAGATGACCCGACGAGACAACTATGTCGCTAAGGCAAGTCCACAAAACATTTAAAATTGTAATATCCCAACCGGTAAATATTTGAAATTTAATAAACTCGAACTCGTCCGCTTATACTTTTTAATTTTATATCTGTTCTGGCCTTTGAGCCAGTGTCCGAATGAATTCGTCGATTGTTTTTATCGATGCACCTTTTTTGGTGAAATTTTATCTTTTTGTATAACGGTTGTTGAGCTGTGGTGGTCTGGTACTTGTCGAGAGGCTGGCCTGTTTTGGCGAGATGGTTTAGTTATGTTAAGTTGGAAGTAATCTTCTGAGTTACTACTCCGCCGTATTACTTGGTACTAACCAAGTAGGGCAAGTAGATGATCTCCCCATATGTTACAGATATTCATCGAGTAAGACTGGAACCCGATTCTTATGTAGTTGAAAAAGGCTAGAAATAGTCCTCTCTTTTAATTATTATGGATAACTATGAGGCCGTTCTTTGAGTCTTAAAAATATATGTTGTGATGCAGATAGAAAGCTCAAATTACAAACTAAAACAGTCCAAGTCAAAGAGAAACACCAGAACACGGAAGAGCAACAATGAAGCGTATCTTCACATTAATTAAGTCCCTAATGATCTAAAAACTAATCCAAATTAAAACCAAAATCTTTTCTTACAAAAAAAGCGACTCTTAAAGGAAACTTTATTTAAGTTGCCGAGAACTAAGTGCACACGTGCTGGCTCGTCTTCGGGTTAAAATTAGACGAACGGAGGCGGGGGGTGCCGGGGGGCGAGGCGAGGGGAAGCACCTTTTTATAGAAGCTCCTACAGAACCACTGTCTGGTATACACACGGCAGAATTACAGAATTTGTGTACAGAAGATCCACTTCCTACAGCTGTATTAGATCTACTAAGATCATTGCCAGATGGTTCCTCACTAGCGCTTCGATCATCATCTGTTTGTTTGTTATCATAGCACACTCCACCTTCTGCATCTTCCTACTCTATGGTGTAGTCAAATGACGTATCAGCCGCTAACGAGGCAGTTGTTTTTTTTTAAACGCAAGATGTTTGGTTTCGCGCTTCGCCGGGCCAGTGTTGTGATCAATTATCGTTGGTAAATTAAAAATAGCTGATGTTTTCGTCAAATGTTTGGGTGGATCCGCTACGGAATTGGGCTTTTGGATAAGTCTTTTACTAAAGAGAATATTTTATTCATATTGCTTCTGCATATCTTGGAAATTGCTGTTTCTGCGAGATCTGTTTATCCAAATATTTATAAAGGAAGACCGGCGCATAATCACATCCGTAACCGTTCATGGATTTACGAACATTCAGTCAAAGTAACAGCATCATTCTTGATGCAAGCCACACAACCTGCACGCTTGCCAATATACAGGAAAACAATAAATCCATTTGAATATCGAACCACACTTGGGGTGATATTCTCGTCGCGCGCAAAATACCTCACGACCATAGACAAATATCGCTTTTTAAGAAATCCGCGAAAATTAACCTCATGGGAACCGCCAATCAGGTGTGCGCGAACGGAATAAAAATGGCCGATTTTTACATGATTCTCCAGTAAAACTGACGAGAGACGTGGCCGGTCTGCTGCATCGTTGCCGCTTGAATACAAAATACATTATAAGTGCACAATATTTGCATTTTGAATTACGCGCTTGGGGCTTGGCGCCTTAAAACTGTAGGTTGCGTGGATTCACTAACGCTATTGGCTGACTTCGATATAATTTCTTTTGTAATAAGCTTGGGAAAAGGTGCACTTTGAAACAACGGCTGCCTCTGTTAATTCAAATATGAACTGGATACTTATACAGCACATCGAAGTTATAGTATAATAGGCAAGTTAAGTTACGGAAAAACCAATGTCCGACAAAGTATATGTTAAATTGGCTATCAATATTTACTAAGGATAGGTAAACTATTTGCATCTCTCAATATAACTTTGCCTCAAGCAAAAATCCGGAATAATTTACAATTTAACATTCAACGGTTGAGACCTCTTTATATCTATGTACCAATAAAGCAGTCGGTGTCAATGTCAATAGGAATATATTTGAATTGGCAACACCAAGTTATCACATTCCATCGGAATAGCGGCATAAGTAGGCGAATTAAAAAAAAATCACGCGCTAAGATATCATCAGATCAGATTTGTATTGGGTAGGCGTGACGGGCTCTGGTGGTCTGGCTACTTGACGTTCAAATAAATGGATTATCTGTTCCATTATGACGTCATTTGACAGTTGGTAGCACATTGGCGGGTAAGCTAGAAAGTATGACTAAGCAATTGGGAGGAGGAGGTGGAGGAGCTCCAATTTTGTTGGAATTTTATTGTAAAACTATTGCTATAGCATAATATTTATATTTTTGATACAAGTCTATAATTGGGAAACGCAGTTTGATTCCTGTGTTATTTGTTTATATCGTGTGACTATGAAATTTCACATGAAGCTTAACTTTCGTTTTCAATAAATATAGTCAAATCTCTAAAATTTTCTTCATCAACATCATCTTACATTTCACTAGTTCTTCTATCATTGCCAAGTCTAGATCAAAACTGCAATCTATGTATCTTCAAGTTAAGTACAGTTCCTACTGTGTATTATAATATCAAGGATTACATCTCTTAGTGCTTAGATAATGTTGTTAGATATGCTATTATGATTTAAGTTTGTCGTGAATGAGTCTTCTGGTAGCAGTAAGTGGATTATCAAAGGCCGGATTAGGTTTTACTGTCCTGGTTTCATTTGGTTTTCGAGGTGTTTCTAGACCTTTATTAGTTTTATCTTCCGTGACTGTAATGCTGTTTCAGGAATTTCAGCAGTCAGGTTTGTTGTAAGAAAGAGATTCTGAAAATACTTTTCAGTCTTATTTACAGCCAGGCTTATAGATGGATGGCAATTTTATGATTCTTTGACCAGAAAATTCTAGAAGGTCAAACATCTTTAAATGTAATTTGACCAATAATACTATCTAGACGATTTTTTGTGATTTGCATCTGACCATATTCCAACACAACATCCAACATAAGTCGACGACAAAAAGAACTTACGAAAAAAAGTCCTTTACCACGAATTCTTGAAAACCCAAAATGGACCATCACATTTCTCACGGAGGTACCCTAAAAAATTCACACGAGTGGTTCCGTACGGATTAAGTTTATTTACCACGTGCAGCTTAGTTAAGCAGATAGGTTGTGCATGCGCGCCGCGTCTGTTCCGCGCGAGATTTCGATCAAATCGTGCGCAGCATTCGGGCACCGGCAGGGCTGTCAAATTGGTGAAGCTTGATTTTTAAGGTTTTTGAGATCGTTGCAAGCTGAATTCGTGAGGTGGATTTTGAAATGAATTTACAGGTTTTGATTCAAATTAAACACAATTTAGAATAAAGTGTGTCTTTTAGTAAGGAATACTAAAGAAACTTTATGTTAATCTGAAGTTGTCATCACATTTTTTCATTGCATTTTTTATAGTTTGAGCTGTCAGATTTTCTCCACGCGCCAGCCCTAACCGCAACATGCTGCGTGCGCGCACCTCACCTATACTAAATACATAATGGATAAATTTTACTTTGAACCGAAGTCGCTTCCATTCTCATGTCGTTTCTTGAATATTTCACTAATGAAAGTGTCAAAGTGGTATTTTCGTTTTTGCATATTTTCACGCGTCTGTAGTTAGAGGAATTAGCTGTATTATTTATGTCACTTCGTGCGTTCCCATAATTGGTTTCGTGTGTGAACTACCCACATTTAATTAAATTCAATAGCTGCTCCCAAAACGATTATTTAATTGAAGAATCATTCAAATCAATTTTTTATCGATAACGTACTAATCGAGCATTATTTATATGTGCATAAATTATTGGAAATACATAAAAGAAATAATAGATAAACGAAACAAGACCCGCCCCAAAAAGTGAGCAAAAAATATTAATTATCTTATAGAAAAAGTTGGTCCAAAGATCCTCACTAATCGTGTTACTGACTTATTTGGGGACATACAGACAAACAATGGCCACTAAACAGGTTTAAATCGCAGCTTCGCGTACGAGACAAGCATATAATTAAAATACAACTTTACAATTTGCTTCTACTGAACTGTAACAGTATTCGAATGAGACTCTATTTCGTGGAGCATAAGACTTAATTTTTACAACTGAAGATTTGATTGATGATTTATATAAGTTTGTCGATGAAGATATCGCTATATCGCATCGTGAAGTGAATCTTAGTTTTTAATAGTTTTTCTAAAGGAGATCACATTTTTATGACACTCACATGTGTTAGTTAATTGTGAAGTTTTTTATTGGACTTTTGGCGAGAACTGTTCCTTTATCTTTATAGCTTCATCTCGGTCCACGTCAACCACGGTGATGAATTAGTGAAGTGTATGCAAAATACAATTTTATAGAATTCTGGTAATAGTTGTGGTAATATGGTGTACTTTTATGGGTCCGGAAGTAGTTTTGTGAGAAACTTTCATGTTATTATCCTACACATTTTCATTAAGGTTGGAAGATAAAATGATATTGGTTGTTCAGACAATTTGTTCAGTTCAAGCTTTTACTTCAACCTCATCAACTCCTTCAACAATATTAATTGTCCTATTAGTGCCATCATCCGTCTAAAGACTCTCAAGATAAGCAACTAAAGAAACATCTTCAGACAAATCAGCCCAAAATTTATTACGTTCATGTTATTCTAAATTAATTTCGAAGTAAGTATCTGATAATTCTTCCGTCACTTCAAAAAACGGTACACTAACAAGATACCTTGGCTCCTCATGATAGATCCTGGTGATATAAATTTCGTATCTAATTAACTCTAAGTTTCCTCAAGCATCCCGGTTCAAAGAAGCGCGGAGAGTGCGCCAGCGCAGTGTCCCCATCTGTCACACGTCACGGCTACACCTACCGCCTGCGCGTGCGATGCTAATTATAGCCGCCATGCTAATTAATTGGGAGATGGCTGCTTCGAGACGTTTTTTGGAAAGATTTTGGCGATTGTCCCAGGCTTGTATGATTTTTCAAAATGTATGCTTAAATTTCGAAGGCAATTTCGAAATTTTAGAGAAAATGGAAGATGGGAAGGTAAAAAAGAAAACACCAAGTGAAATGATGTATCCTCGAGTGTAGATCGTGCGCTAAATGGATGAAGAATTTAGAATGAGTTACGAGCTTTCTCTTAACAAGACAGTCGATTCAACAGGTGTCTGAACAGGTTGCCGGTTCAGAACCTGCGTTATGGTGACACTCGGAATGTGAAGACTATCTTCAGAGAGAATGTTACTATAATGATTGTGTAAAGTGGGAAGCTCGTCAGAGAGGAAACCATATTTAAAGAGCTCGTCGAGACCACCGTGATCATATTTAATTAGCAACACACTCATTTAAAGCTGACGGCTCGAATCTTCTATGAAATATACCAACATTTTTGAGAGATTCTCCCTCACTTCTTGTGTAACACTCAGATTGATAGTCCTAACTGAAAAACTTTTTGTAATAATCCAAACATATTACTTCCTTTACTGATATTTCATCTTTTTATCGTCCGTTCTCGACGCCGGACGACATTTTAAAAGAATTATGACGATTTAATTTTGTTATTTTATTACTCCGTGATATACTGTTGACGATAATTAATAATTATACATAACAATAAAAAGTGCGTTGAACTGTCATACTTCAAATTGCAATTTGCGTGAAATGTTCTAAATCCCAACAGATAAATAGACACGTCACCATTAGAAGACCGTCGATGATATAGTGTCGTGCAGTGGTGACAACCTGCGAGCGAGCGGGATGAAACATATGATAAATCAACTAGCAAGAAAGGGATAGATCATATAACACGTGAGATATAAAAACCGCGGCCGTTGATTTCATAATTTATTTGTTACACATTTGTCGTTCCGTGAAGATCGAGAGAGATACATGAGCTTTTTGTGGGCGACAGGGAAATGCGCATCAGATGTGATTTGAGCAATAATTTATAGTGTTTGTACAGAGGACGTCACTTACGAGTTTAACAAGACACTTCATACTTAGATAACGAGCCGAAATAAAGAATCTGAAACGCGCTCACGAAATTCTCTACCTTCATATTTAACTCAATTTAAATCTGGGTTGGCTGTTCTAATTTCGTAGCGGATTTTATACAAACGCCATGTTCTTTTTTCATAATTAGAATAGTCAGTCATTTGCTTTGAGAGCGTTGCAGCGACAGGACGGCTCCTTGCTGGCTATGTCGAAAATCAATCATGCGCATATTAGCGGGAGTTTTGGAACGCGCCAACTGGCTGTCGGGCGCGACGTGGCCGCCATATTTCAAGCACGTTTGAGATATATACAGGCGTTTTATCAATGCATCGTCGGACTGATTCCGATGATATATATCTAATTATTAGTGTTGTTAATGACATTTTCACGGCACATTCCCCGTGTCTTTGAGATCATTTGTTTGATTAAATTATCGTATTGTTTATTCTATTGTTCAAGGGATACAGATGGTTGGTCATGATGTATGAATGCTCTCCGTTCACTTTATCTTAACGTAAGTATTCAAGAAAGATTGTAATATTATTTTAAAGACGTTTAATTTTTTTCTGAGCCTGTCATGGACTTTGTGCTTCATAAATTTTGGCGGATGTCAAGGGGCGGAATATGATTAATTTAATACATATGGTTTTGTGGAATAAACATAAGTTATTATCAAGATATGCAGTAGCATTCCTAGTAAGAGACTTAACTTGACAGGTTACACTGAAATAATTCATTTGAAATTACACTCTACGGCGTGATTCTGGATGCGTAAAATATCCTTACTGCGCAAACATCAACCTATGATACGTCATACTCGCTTTCAAACCAACAATTTAAAATCCAAAAACAGACATCCAGACGGATTCCAACCTCTTAAAATTTCAAACTAAAAGTTGAACGTCCTGCAGATTCATCGGAATGATTCTGACAGTTTACGTTGCGGCCCAAGCCAGGGATAAAATATAGCTCATGTACAGACGGCACCGTAGCGAGGGGGACGGCACGGACGG
The DNA here is from genome assembly GCA_028554685.1 of Agrotis ipsilon. Lineage (NCBI taxonomy): Eukaryota > Metazoa > Arthropoda > Insecta > Lepidoptera > Noctuidae > Agrotis > Agrotis ipsilon. Next base: position 14,396,649 of record CM052973.1, on the reverse strand, counting down.
CCGGGGGGGCGCGGGCCGAAGGGGGAAGACGTCCGCAAATAGCGACCATCTCTGCCGAGCAAAACAATACCGGTATGATATTATGGTACAGTACGCACTGCGAGATTTGTGCGGTTTTAAGAATCTCGAGTGGTATGCGGATAATTAAGAGGAAGATATGACGTCATTTGACATTAGAAGATTTGGCTATGACGTCAAGGGTAGATACGAAGATGATTATGAAAATACAACGGACAGAAATGAACTTAAACACACGGAAATTTTGAATGAGGTTAAATTGGAGATGCCAATAACGAATCTACATTCAAATCCAACGCGAGACAAAGAAACGCTAGTCTCTGTTCGCTCAGCCAACACTTTATATATAATAACATAAGCGTACAAGCAGGACAGACGGACGAGCGACAGCCGCGAGACGGACTATAAATAAATAATGCGCCAACATTTTATTATTATCATAGCATGGGCACGTGCGGGGACATTCTTGAGACGAAACTGGCAGCTTATAACGAACTGAAATAAACAGAAACGTCTGCTAGAACAACTAATACGTACAAAACTGATAATATTGCGTCAGTACGCACGTAAAAACGTGAAGATGACGACTTAGAACGGCTGTGACGTGATATAACGTCTCATGTGATTACCAGACAGAGAATAACAGCAATTTCAATGCAAGAAAACTAACATCCATTGCCAAAATTAAAGTCTTTGAGATACTTCTCACGTCCCATCCAATTTCATGCCAAAATGTGGGAAAAAACTGATTCTAAATATACTTTTCTAATTTACTAGCTGTATTTCGATTAGTTTGAATATCAATCACACCTAAAACTAGTTTTGAAATGAAAGTATCTTTTTGATTTATGACTTTTTTTGTGGCTTAGTGCGCTACCGACTTCTTTTTGATGATGATGCCAAAAGGAAGTTTTACTGATTTCCTAACTTTTTAGTGGATATCGCCAAAACTGCGTATCATCATAGCATTTGCAAGCTTGCACTGTTGGCATGTGTCATCTCATCTCTCGCCAAGAAACCTGTCATAATTTCTGGTTTAACACCCATGATTTCGCTTTTCTCGAATATTTTCTCTGAACCGTGTTTTATTAAACCACAAATCCCGCCGTTTATTACGACTTAATTACTCATCAATAGTATTTTAAGTGCAATTAAAAGGCCGAAAACACGCGTTCTACGTCGTTTCGCTGGTTAATGCCATAAGAGCCGTGGCTAAACACATCAATCATAAAATGTTATTGCTGTTACGAACAATTCTCAATTAGAAATGGAAACCGAGAGAGCTACTGCGAGCTGCTATGGAAGGAGGGGTAGTCTTGAAGAGGTTATTAAATATAATTATATATTTCCACAAAGATTTAGCTTTTATGGAGTTAAAAAATGTACTAGGTTTAGGGTTAGAGTTAATAATGGGATTTCGTCATATTATGGTTAATTAGACTGAAGTGCCAATTTTATAGATACCAAATTATAAGGGCTTTGAATAGAATCTTGCACTTTTATCGAGTTCATGGAAAAATCTACACTAATTAATAAATTTTAAAAAACTGTATGTACATTACTCTTTGAACTTTCACCTTTGCGTATGTTGATGACTTTATGGTTTGCCAATTTCATGCAAAGTTGTCAGACTGGTTATGTTTCCCAGTAAAGTCTCAGCTGTTCCAAAATCTTTGTCTGCTGACAGACGGTAGCAGGAAATACTATAAATTGCCCACAATGTTGCAGTAGACCCAACGCCGTTAGAATATTCGGATATGCTCGCATTATTAGTTTCTATTTGCGAGTGGTAGTCGCCTCATTGATTATTATTTTAACGGACAATTAAAATTTGATGGTTTCCACTTCGTTCATCTTCGACTTGCCTCGTATTAACTGCCTCTGCGCCCCCGAACGTATTCGCATCCAGAATTTAAATAAGACCTTATTTAACTTTTTATAGGGTTCAATTTTGATTGACGTATCCCACTCGTGTGATGTTCTTCGTTTAAAATCGCTACATATGAGTGTCGAGACTAACCGTCAATAAAAATAGTCGTAAAATTTTCAAGTGTTTCTTTGATTATCTGCCTTACATCAGCTACATAGCGTTTACTTTCGCATGATGTGTTAACAAATTCAATACCGCACTAAGAAACGTGTGAATAAAAATCGTACGTACGCGCATTCGTTAAGAATTGACACTTATTAAGGGGGTATAATTATTTTAATTGATATGACGACATCACTCTATTTAGTGATGTTGACCATTTAAGTGCTGGACAGCGTTTGATTTAGAATTCCTTTCTCGACATCTTGATTGACTTTGTTTACTTTTTTTTGCTCATTATCATTGATAGAGACTTTGATGTAATGATATCTTTTTGTTGGACTTTTTTTGAGTGTTTGTTTTAAATTGTGGAAAGATATCATAGCTCTTTTAGATTGACTTCATTCCTACTTTTCAACGTTTGTGTGCGTGTAAGCTATAACTTGGAATAGTTAGTAGAAATTGTTCTGAGGTGATAATAACGACGAGAAACAAAGCCGATAGAAAGATAAAAAAAATCTAATCTCAGATTTAAATTAAAAAAAGGGTTTCGTAATCGGTTATCAACCTAACCCAGCCGCCATTTAATCACTCAACAATCATTCACAATTAACTCTAACGATACATTTTAATGAAAACTAATCCAGTTGTCCACATTTATAACAGTTTTTTAGTATATCACATTGTATGCAACCGTTCCAAATTCAAATTGCCCGATTCGATGCCGAACGGAGCCGAAGAGCGGCCGCCGAGCGCGTGACCAATCGCTAATTAGGAAATGTGCTCGTATGTGTTCGGAAGCCGATCGGCGTTCTATAATTGAACTTTTAAATTTCGAAATTTTTGATTACACCAATGCTATTTCCACTTCTGGTGTTACTGTGTCGGCTTTTATGGTTCTGGGATTTATTGTGAGATACTAGCGAATGTTTGCGGATCTACCCATGTACTACCTTTTCTAATCAATTACAAATTATAGACACTCTGTTTTAATCAGTTAGTTCTACTAATTTTCTTCATTATCATGCCTACTTTGTTGCTCTATAAAATTAAATTAATGTCAATGATAACGTCAAATTTCTTCACACTTTACCACTATTCTGCAATTTTTATTTCTTATCAAAGTTTCTTACTGCCTCATTATCAAAGTTTTTCTGCCCTTCTCAGAATGTATTTAGGGTCATTGTAGCATGTCTTCTTCTTACTTTTGTTTTGCCTATCAGTTCTAAATCATTAATATCTGTTTTAATGACTCTAACATCTTCTAATTTCCTACTATGTTCAACTACAGCAATATCGGGACCACTACATTCTTCAAAAGCACTGATATTGCACTCCACAGACAGACAAATCACAATTTTATTCATAGACAATTAATTTCTATGAGAATTAAGACAACTAACAGTAACGGTTGTTGAATTGAGTTCAAAACAAAATTGGTTTCTACATTCCTGTAATATTCTCACACATTTCTTTTAAAATTAATTAATAACACATACATGTCATATATTTTTTTTTCTATCAAGTTGTAAATACATAATTGTAAAATGTAAATTTTGGTTAAAAAAAAAGTCAATCTGACAAAAATTTTAGATTTTTACGTTAAAGTAGAAAACAAGATATTTGGAAGATTACAAAGTTAGACTTAAGATGATCAAAATAAAAAAAATATGATGATATAAATGGATAGGACTCTTGTAAAATGCTTTACTGTTCAGTAACATAAGCTTTAAATCTTTTTATATCCAAGCGGACGAAGTCGCGGATGAAGTGCTAGTTTATAATAAACACACCAATCTAGTTAATAAAAGTAGAAAAAAATAACTGTCAAATTGAGTGGAAATATTTCAGTAGGACAAAAACATGCAGCAATATCTACCCGACACATTCCTCGAAAATCTAGATAGTATACTAGATTAACCTGTCAGTCTTATTAACGGCTACATTTTTATCTAGTCTATAATTATTACCGTCTGATAAGATCACCAATAAGAAATTGATGAATTAGTTTCCCAGTAGTAACTTATAAGTAGAATTAGAAGACATAGGTGCTTGTGTCGCAGATGTAGTTGCAGGTCAGGTATTTGTTTCCTTGATTGGTAAAACAGAATTAGGCTATCGATGGTGCTGCCTGATTTACTCATCATTATCATTCTACCCTAGATCATCACTAACTGATTTCTGAAGATCAGCAGGTTGGTCATCCATATAAAATGCTGGTATTCGGCTGATCCGGTTAGACTGGAAGCCGACTCTAACATAGTTATTATCCCAGAATCACCCACTTCCGGATATAAGTCTCCTCTTTCTTCTTATAACCAGGTTTTTACCGTGAAATTGACTACATTGTCTAACCAACGCGCTTCTGAACGGCCCTGATGTCTCTGGCCTAACCTTGCCCTAGTTTATTTTCTTCTCAATACTAACTAGCTCATGTCTGTGACTTTACTCGCAAAGGGAATCATTTTTCCTAGTTGACCTTTCTAAGATGAACATTATGCATATTGCAATAGTGCTTTTTATTTCATCTTCAGCAGTTTCTGCTTTACCAGTCTTACTGCTGATCTGAGATAAAAATTATTTGGTACATATTCAGCTGTATCTGGTTAGACTGGAAGCCGACCCTAACAAATTAGTGAGAAGTCAAGGCAAATAATAACTATTGGAGCCTAGTAACGTATCTTGCAATATTTGGTATGTCTATTTTGTCATTGTCAGTACCTATTGTTTTAACTCCTGCAGTTTCTCATAAATGCTGGTCTTACAAGAGGTGTAGTGAATTGAAATTCAGAAAATAACATACTGCTACAAAAGCTTTATGTATATTATTCCTTTTTTCTTCACATACATTCGCAGTCCCCTAAGATTGGGGGCGGAAATCCAAGCGGTTTGCAACAAATAGCGCAGCGGGGTCCCTGCCTGCTCCCTGTTGTCACGGCGTGATGGCCAGGGTTGGGGGCGTCCAGGGGATGTTTAGGTACAATTTCCGGCATGTTCCTCGTGTTTAGTTATCGGTACACTTGAGTTTTACGCTGTGTTGGTCGCGGTTTCTCTGTGAGTGACGTGTTGAAGGAGAATATTGTATTTGAACAGGTTGTATCGGTTCGTGTGTTGCATTTTTTAGATGAGTAGCGTTGTTTTCACGGGTTTCAAATTGAATTATGTTTGTTGCAAGGAGATCCTGCAAAGTCCAAATATTTGCACTTTGCTTGTAATTTTTTAATGGTCTGATTCGATAAGGTGTCTGCTAAATGCCTACCAGTTATCCTTGTTTTGTCATTCTAAAGACATAGCTGGTGACTAAACTTCAGGGCCTTCAGGAACCTTCAGGATTCATCAATATGGGCATTCATTTTTTATTTTTTTTTATTACCACCTACTTAAATAAGTACTTATCTCAACCACCTACGCCAAAATATGTCAAAATTTTTATTATTCTTCAATAATTTATATTTTTGAATTTGTCCAATATTTTAACGGAATGCCATAAAATACCATAATGTGCATTGTAAGGCAACGGTTGCCCTGAAGGGGAGCGTGGGCTGCGCAGTGACATCATCGCGACCTTTTTGGAGCAAATTGATGAGTCCTACATGCAAGCAATGTGCTACATGAAGTACATACATATTAAGATGATTGTGCACGAATTTATGGGTGTTTGTATGGCCTTAATGGAAGGTTTCTTTTTGTTATGAAACAACTGTAAGTACCTATTTGTTTCGAATAAAATGGTCCTAAAAAAACTAATTTTGGGTTTAAAAATGAGAGAGCAAATAGTGGTGTTCTTTTTGGATTGGTTTACAAGATGACATGCAGCAGCATAATTAAGTAATAGCAGCAAAATTCTAGAAATGAATATAATTACATTCAAGATGCTAAACCATGATATATGACCAAAATCAGCATCAAGACAAAACCTGCCATCCTTGAACAGGAAAACTTTTAGATCATGATTCACCTCAATTACCATATCAGTCAGGTACACCAAACCTTTTAAAAACAAAAAATCTTTAATCCAATCCCACAATCCTATCTCCAGAATCACATATGTAACAAAGCAGTACCATCTACCTTCGGAACATAATTCATCCTCAGATTAAGACGTCGACTCCCCGTGGCCATCTAATGTACCGGAGCACATCAAAGCACAGCGGGAACAGTTATTATTGCGAAAAAAAATACCTAAAACGATCCCCTTTGTAATCTATATTTTGATTATATTGAAATAATTGAGCATTTGGAAGGAATTGACGAAAAAATTTGGGAAAATAAGGGAAAATTTTTGAGGTAGTGATAATTGGGGACAAAAATAGACAAATTACAAGTAAAGAAAAAGGCATTTTCTTAGGGAAATGACTTGGAATAAGACGAATAAAGATATGAAGAAATAACAGATCTTGAGAACTGTCCGTTTGAAGTACCTAAATGGTACTCATAGAAACACGTTACAAACCTTTTGGTGAATTATAAATGATAGAGGATGAGTTGAAAATCGCTTGATAATGAAGACCAGGTTATGAAAGATTGAACTGAGAGATAGAACAGATTCTTGAGGACTGAAATCAGGGCTATCCAAGCTGGTACTAAAAGAGTTATAAGCGAAAACTTTTGAGCAGTTAATAAAAGTATATTTAGTTTATTATGATGATGATGATCAGGTTGGTAAATGAATAACTGTCCTTTAAGTTGTTGGCAAAAACAGAAAGAATCCTAATTTATGAATGCAGTTTAGGACACTTTTGAAATCTTGTTAAAATCACATCAGTTCTGAACGAGTTTTTAATGAACATTAACGACAATTTTCGTGACTCAAAAATGTCTCCCAAATATTTTAAAGTTATTTAAACACAAGTCATCGCTTTTCAGTTCAAACGTCTTCGAATTTAATTCCAACTGACATTAAAGAAAAAAATAAAGAAAAAAAACCTCTTCCCTTGCAAACAAGGAATAATGTTATTCTTATAAAGGAAATAATTACGCAGAAACGCAATGATAATAAATTTCAAACAGTTTACGACTAATTTATTAATAGAAATTTTGCGAGCGATCCTTAGGACAGTCGTAAATAAGAAAATGCCGGACGACCAATGGTTAGCCGTAAAATTTGCTCGCGCGACGAGATTGGTCAGCTCGTGGCCAATAAAAGCGCGTTCCAGATTTGAAAGCGACGGTTTACGACCGGCAGGCGGCGTCTTTTTGCTGTTTTGGCGCCAAAATTGACAGCTCAGTCTTTAAATTCGAGTTATAGGTCAGTTTGGTTGGGATGCATTTTAGTGTTAATTACTTAACCCGGTTCGCAAGTGATTGGGCTCGGTTTCAGGATCATTTGGGTGTTGAAATAGTGCTGGACTCAATGTCAGGATCCTCATTTATAATAATGGCTTCAAGACTTGCCAAAAAGTGGTCTATTTTGAAATTCTCACTTGCTTGGTGTCCATCCTCGACATCTGTTTTGATCCTAGTGACAGTTTTATGACCAAAGCCAACTCAATTACCAAAAAGACTACTCTAAATTAATCCTCAACAGTCTCTAATCCTCAAATTACAAGTCTTCTACCATCATGCCCACCCAGACACTCCAACGCAGCATAAATCCTAATGAATCCTCCAACCAAAACTGTCTCCATTAATTAAAAAGGTCCGGCTTTATTTACGCAGATCATGTCATGCAAAGTGATGCTGATATATAATGTTATAAAGCAGTCAGACTAATGAGAATGCGCTTGCGCAGCCGAGGTGCATTACAAACGGAGCGCTGGTATTAATTATTAATAGATCCCATTTTATTCGTGTTTGTTGGAATATCTTTAACGTTTGTGTCCGGGATGAGGTGGTAAGACTATTGTCTAGACGACCGGGATCAGTGGTAAGACTGGCTTGTTTTATGACATGGCTGTAACGCCTGACACTGACATATGTTAAAGTGACGTGGATATAGATGTCCGGGATGAAAGTTATAAAGACAACTGACTAGACTGCTAAGATCTGGTCTAAAGACTCTTTTGACAATATGAGACATCTTTATGAAATTGTGGATTCTAAAGTTGATGATGATGATTAACTCAGAATTTTTTAAGATACTTTAATCCAGCGTTAACAATATTCCTCTAAAATATATTGATTCAGTATTAACGAAGCAACGAATAAGTATAACATCAATTGCCCGAAGAGTTGTCTTAACAAAGCTAAGAAGTCTACTGTTTGGTTTCCCAATTCCTAATATTTGCCCTCTGCAAGGATTTTTTTTTTTGCTGAACCGAAGAATTTTCTAATAACCAGCATTACTGTCGAAATAATTCCTCATGGTACTCCTAATACCCCAAAAAAAGCCCTCAAAGCAAGTGATAGGAATCCGTGACGGCCGCATGACGAATTGTCTCCAGTCCAAATCCCTGCTTTGTCCCCAACTGTCTTAAAGCCCCCTATTTTATTATATCTGCTTGCTCCCATACATAATTCATAGGGATCCCCATATTGTTCTGTGTCGAATTATTGTTATTTCTGAATAGTGCTATGAATAACAAGTTGTACTAATTTTGTTGGTCGTAATTGTGATTGCTTGCTGTTGTCTCTTCTCTCTTTGACAGTTATGGGTACGTGCCTATTGGCTCTTGATTCTTGGGTATTATGTGCTGAACTGTTATCAGTATTTTTATAGTTTTGGAGATGTGTTACAGTAGAAGCTTTTGTTATAAAATGATCAGAAGAATCTTCTAAATCTATTTTAGTAACTGCAGTAATTTGATGTTGATGCTGATGAACGTTGTTTGTCACGTTCTCTTCTTCGTTTTCATTTGCTTCTCCTTGTAGAGATTCATCTTCAGCAACATCTATGTCTCCGTTTCCTCTTTTAATTTGAATAACTTTCAAATCTAGCTCTATAGTATTGCAAGATACTGTTTGTTTCTCCTATAATCCATCGTACTTACACAAATAATGTTCTTTACAAATTCTTCGCCTAAACCAGTTTATCTCTAAATACAGTTTTTATATCCTACTTTCCGCAGACAATTCATATTCTAACCAAACTCTTGTTTTGTCAACTTATACGTCGCTTAACCATAACTTTTTTATAACACCTATCTTAACACCCAAATTATCTTCTCCGCCAGGCTTTCCCTTAACACCCCACTTGTCAGCCTCAAAAAGAAAATAATAAAACATCAGATTGTCAATACTTTGGGTATATTTTAATGGCCGCTTCCCCTATAGCAGATTAGAGGCAGGCGTGTCGTAAAGAAACAATTTTCCGGCTTTTCCCACGCGCCAGGGGATCCCGAATGCTTAAAGAAATACGGTGCATGATAAAACTGCGATATTTTTGAGGAAAATTCGCAGTTTTTTTTTTGGAGATTTTGAGGGTAGGTGATGATTTTCACTGCCATGTTATTGTACTGTACTGGATTTTTGAATTAAGTTGTGTATTTTCTAGTAATTTTTCCACTGAAGATCTTGATAATTTTCTTAGTGTAGTAGGTAGCTTGTTATATTTTCGGATTTTTGAAAACAAGACTAAGTAAAATTCTATTTGTGAAACCACTGTTGATGTACTATAGCATGTCTTTTGACAAATCGTGTGTTGGAAATTACTTTAAAAATAAACTCGCATTAATTTCAAACAGAACATTTTATTGTTTAATCCGTTCAGAAAATAAAACTATAAAATTATAATCACATTGACATACAAGATGTACGTACACCAATCAGCATTATAATACATTAAGAGTTAGATTTTTAAGAAAAAAATATAGTTTCCGAACGCACGGAATACTATCGCATCATATTCTAAAAACCTAACTAATACAAACAACTACAGAAAAATTTAAATGTTAAAAAGAACTCATATACAGACAAAAAAATAACTAATAATTGCTTCAGATAGAATTAATCGTCCCCAAGTTAACATGTGCGGGCGAAGCCGCGCTCTTACATAAGTTAAGTATGGCTTCCAATGTTAACAATTGCGGAAAATAATAATTATATAACACAAACAAAACAATTCAGTCTCAACGCCCAAAATATTCCTTAAAATATTAAACAAATTGTCGATGTCGACAAACTATCGACACCGACTCAAAAACCAAAGCATAGATCCGAAATATTGAAAAAAAAAATCTGCAGAAATTTTCACGCATTGTATAAAAATACAGCGAAACTTATTAATTCTTATTATTTTTTACTTTAATATTAAAATCGAGAGGAGAATGGGGATAAATGTACACATTAACTTTTTTAATATCAGCAACACAATGAACGCCACGATTAAATTTAATTTATTCTGTATAAGCATCTAGTTCTCTATTCATTAACGCACATACATATATTATCCGCTTATGATAATTACTCTTATCTGTACATTTGTAATAAAGCAGATGCTTAATTACAATAAAATGTACAAGAGTAGAGCAAATCACACGGACATTCTTTACAACTAGCGTATACTGTGTACGTATTTTTTTTCCTTTTTTTTCACTAACTAAGTTGTAGTTAATCGTGCTATCCCATAGTAAACGTAAAATATTAACTATTTACGTATCATGTTTGTATTTACTAGCCAAAAACAATAACACTCTAGCAACTACCACCGTTAAATCAATTACAATAATTTAAAACTCTTAATTAATCCTTATTATCTCACTTAGGCAAGTTAAAGTTGTATTTTTACGTATACTTCGTTTTCCAATAGGTTTTTTAATACATCTAATTACGTTTTAAAATCTAAGCTCCGAAACGCGATGCTAATATTTTGTATGGCATTGTATTAACTGCCTCAAGACAAGAACAACGGCTCTCCAACTCATACCTTGAATGTATTATTTACTTAAAAGTTATTTATTAGTATACACATATTACAATCAACGTTATACGTATGTTTTTTCAATCGTATACATAAATTCCAGTGCAAAATAATAGTAACATGGACACAGGCGCGTATGTCCAATCAGCGTAACACTAAATAGAAACAAATCGAAACATGTGCTGTGCGGAACTCCGCGACATCAATAAAATATACAAAACGGCGTTTTATCATTTCTCATAGTGTTCAATCGCACCCGATTTCACCCCTTCACTGTAACGTTGATATGAAAAATAATTTGGAAATTTTCGTTCATTTATATGTTTGCTTTATTTACTTTAATTGAATCGTACAGTGTTAAGAGGTTGGCCAATTGCAAAAACGAAGATTTGTTCTAAAGGAACTTAAACTAGCGGTCGTTCCTTGACCGTCAGACGGAGTCTGAGGGTGTCGGAGCGACCGGGAGCGTGCCCCGCCCGGGGACACTGTGCGGCTGAGACCATCGAGAAGCGGAAAGAACTGGTCGGCAGCACAGTGTCGCCGAGCAAGGCATTACAACGAGGGAGGCGGGAATTTAAAACTATTTTGCGAGCACCCCCTTTTTATACTTCGTTTTTGCAATGGCCAAACTAAGAGCAGGGGTGCACGAGGTAGCTCGTGGTAGAGTTGGGTGCAAGCTGGGGATCACGCCTCTGAATCAGATGGGACTTGGTGTAGGGGGTACTCACGACATCGGGGGTGGAGGCGCCGTCGTGGCTGCTGTCGGGGGCGGAGCGCGGCTCGCCGTTGGTGTCGGCCGGGCGGGCAGACTCCCGCTCGTCGATGACCAGGTCAATGGGCATCTTGCCCTTGAGGCAGCTGATGTAGCGGTGGCAGAAGTTGTCACACAGCTCGTGTACCTGCGGAGAGGCTCAGGGTTAGAAGATGCTGCAGAGGCGCTTGAGGATGTGGAGGTTGTAGCTTGGGGCTGGTGTTGGTGGAACTAAATCATGGTTGACGTCGTATTCTTGTTGGTCCACTGTTGAACATAGATAGATCTCTTTGCTAAAATGAATATGAATGGCTAAACTGAACTATTTTTTTGTAATAAAGGATAAGGAAAAATCTAAAACTAACTGAATGAAAGAGTATTTCAAACTGACATGCTCTAAATGAAGACTAGTAACTATCAAACAATTGTATTCAATTATACAATCTAATCTAGTGATTCTAGTACTATTCAAAACACTGTTACAACCGTTACTGTCTAATTTATGACTGTCTACGACACTAAACCGTCGTTCCGCTCACCTAAACGTAACCTTTCAACTAATATCAGCATACAAAGCTAAAAAAACACAAAACAATACAAAAAGGAATACATTTGGAATCGACCAACTGTCACACGTAAATAAAAAACTTGAAAATGAATCGTAAAAACGAAGGAAACACGATTTTTTACCGTTCCTCCCTACAAAGGCACCCTGTAGGGTAGATATTAATTTTGTGCGTCAGCCTTATAAATTTTCATGGGTATAATTAACTTAGAAATTAACATAGAGCAATAAAATGAGTAACGAAACTTTTAGATAGCGTTTACACGGTATAGTAATAAAATATCGGCAGGTGTAAGGCACCATTGGAATCCAACTTTGGATTTTAGAAAACATAAATTTTATTTTGTCTATTTGCAGCAAAGTGTACAAACTCAGCTTTAGAGCTTTTGGTGGTACCATAGATTAAGCAAATTACCGGGTTTTTTTTTTATTCGATAGATTTTCCAACAAAAAATTCATAGGTCCCTATTGCCCCGTTCTCCCCAATATCGACATTTTTACTCTATGATTCCCTATTTCTTCTTAATACCTCTATTCTCTATGCCTCATTTGAAATGCATGCGTGACCGCTATACTATGTAAATACTAGGGCTGTCACCGAAAACATGATATAATAATATTAAATTATTCATCATTGTATAATTTTGGAGTAATTAATATGTCATCGCTATAGTGATGTACGATTATGCGGGGGATCGTAAATTGTGAACTCTTTTGATGATAGAATTAAAGGCTGTCCACCCAGTTAAATTAGAATAAATTTTGATGAAAAATAATAGCGGTGAAAATGACTGAGTAATGAAATGAAGTCAAAACTAGACAACAGTAAATTACAATATTTTTAACGAAGATTATATTTTTAGGGACAACCGTCTCGCCTGATGGTTAGCGATGATATGGTGGTCGCGGGATTTATTTCTTTACCGTGACCCCGGAACACAAAGGGCAATTGAAGGACACCGTGGATTTTAGTCAGTACAAGTCTGACAGTCCCTCCCGCCCTGTCCGGGGTGGGAGGACTCATTTGATGATTTTACCACGATAAAAAAAAAGCGATGATGTGGTCGACAGTGAAGCCCGCTTGCCTAGAAGTAACCTATTAACTCTTGATTTGAACACCCCAAGGCTGAAGCAAAAAAAACAAATTCTAACAATTCACCAAAAAATTATATACATAGAAGAACTAAAAACTGTAATATTTTTGATTGCATAAGTTTCAAGATAAATAACGACATCCATTTTTAATATCGAAAAACAGGGTGAGAAACGTCAGAGAATTTGAAAATAGAACGCTACAACGGAAACGGATACGGTGCTCCCCGTTGACAGTTAATTATGTTGCGGGATACTAATTTCCTAATCGACAGGTTTTTCTAAATTACTTGACGAGAAATGGGGAAAAAGAAAGAAATACAGATATTTTGAAACATCTGGTAAAAGGTGGGAATGATATTGCTATAATTGAAGAGGAATTGATGACAGATATACAGCTTGAATTATTAGAGATAGATTTTATTATGATGTAATAAAACACTGCACTGAAACGGGCTTGAACCGGCCACGTCTGCCGCATGCTCAATAAGCTATGAGCCAAAATAACCAAAATAACCAATTTGTGGACCCCTGACACAGACAGAAGCCGTCGCGGCAGACCTCGTAGAAGATGGCGGGACGAGCTTGACAAAACCAATGACCAGGTTCACTTTGGCTCTGGATCATGAAAACTGGATTTCACGGGGAGAGGCCTGATGATGCAGGCGAGCAGTATCACTAATAAAACGAAGGATTGAATGTGGAGAAGTAGGTAAAGTGAAATCTAGTGACATTTAAAACAGGAGATGTCAAAAATGTATTTGACCAATATTAGAGGCGGATCTCAAAGAGGATGGTAAGATTTCATTTCCTTAATATACATGATCGTGGATGGGCATGGACGTTGCCCAAAGCGTATCCCACCCAATCCCAAAAAATCTCCTTAAAATGTTTGGCAAATCTCAAGAAAAGTAGACTTTAAAAATAATTCACGAAAAATTCTTCAAGTAATAGGTATTATCTCTCATATTTTATGAACTACGTACATATATTTTCTTTCTTCAATAACCTTTGTCCAGATTCTTCAGCAGATTCAATATCAGCAATCTGCCGTTACCAAGATATATTATTAAAGATATACAAATGTATAATGTTAGAAACACGTTGACCCCTGCTAATGAGATGCATTCCAATGCCGAACTATGGCAGACATCTTTAAATTACGTTATAACATCTGCTGTATCAGTTTTATCGCAGTTTCTTACATTTTCATCGGTATTGTGACTCATAGTTTGAATTTTTTAAATTAAAATGCGACTTTTGCCCTCTTTTTTACTTTCTTCGTTCGGATAAGATTATATGTCGAACTAGCGATAGTCTATATTTTATGGTTCGTTCTAAAATAATTCTGACTGAAGTGCGACATATTGTAAGCTTAAGTTGTCGCAACTAAAACTCTTCCCAGAAATTTTAAATTTGGAATTCGGGATTAAGATACGACGTCTCACCGATACTTTTTAAATTTGGAACGAAAGGTGATACATAACGGCTCGTGACATTTGGAATAAGAAGGGATTTTGAATTTGGAATTTCAAGAGCGTTCTCTTTTTAAAATATTTTTTTTATTTTGCTTGCTTTGAAGGAGGAATTACTTTAGATTAAGGATGAGTGTTGCCATTTTCACCTGTCTTTTTAGTTTGTTCTATATTTTATTCTAATAAGCCTTTCCAGTCTTAGCCAATATGATTTAGTATTGAATATGTGTCAGGTTGTAAGGCAGGTGTCATGTAAGATGTTGAAATGTCCCGGCGACTGCCAGAAGTGTGGGCTGGAGTCAAAAGTGGGCCACGGCCAGATGAGTGGGCCCGGCTAGCCGACTGGCCCGGTTGGGGAGGGTGGGGTTATATTTTAACTGTTAAAACGAGGTCCATAGCTATGAGGTTCTAGATTCTGCATTTGTAGATAATTAAAACAAAATTCAGCCATTTATGGTATAGATAAATCTGATACTTCTACGTTATGTTTTTTTTCACTCTGCTCATGCTGGTAGTTCTCAAGTAACTCTCTATTTATTTATTAAACTATTAATTAAGGTATCCATTAAATAAAATCATAACAATAACACTTCAAAAAACTTTAATATCCTCAATATCTTTCGAACTACATTATCATTTGCCAAGTCGGTCAAAAATTATAATAAAAACAATCCTATTTCACTAAAAACTAGGCACTTTTCACTTCAAAGATTACGTAGGCGCAAATAAAACCCGCCATTTTGATTTAATCTATGGTTTTTATTTTTATTTAATCTTTGAGTTTGACAGGTCGAATGCGCGGCCGCCATCGCTCTCAAAATGTCACACTATCGAATTTATTTTTGAAATTGTCATTTTTATTTTTATTTGCTGTTTATGTTTTTTTCTTTTTCTTATAATTGGACGTTATGTTCTGAATTGCGAAGTTTTGACTGCTTTTTCCTGAATTTTATTGCCTATTTGACGAAACATGTGTAGTTTTGTAGGTTTTTGTTACTAATTTATGTATTAGTCTGTAAGCTCTCTGAACATGAAATAAATAAATAATAATCTTGTGTAAATGACAAACATTTGTTTTTAAGAGAATTATTTTTATGAGCTTCGTCAAAATTACGTAAAATCTGTAAAAGATTGTAAAAAAGATTGAATATAGCATATTAAAAAACTATCGATCAAGACTAAATATTTTTCCAAAGACAAAATTAAAATAAATAAAAAACCCACTTAGATTAAACTCCAAAACTAACATCAAACAGGAATCAAATCCACTAATTAATATACCAATTAAACGTGTGAAAAGCTAACAGTAAATGAACACCAGGTCGACACGGTACCATATAGTAATCCAGTAGTATAACGGTTATAAAAACGGGTCGGCAGTAAAACGTCCCGGGTTCGAGTCCTGTAAACCAACAAATCTGACATTTTGACCCCTCGTAAATCAGTTAAGCACGTTACAGATAAGATTTTTTTATGATATGCGAAGGAAATATGAAAAAAAGGTTTAAGTTGTGTTTTGATGTGGTCAAGTTTGTGGGATTTTGGTAAGGTTTTTTTTTAAATATTGCGACGGTAGAATGAGTTGGCTTCTCTAAATGGACTTCTTTAACATAATATCAAAAAGGTGAGTGTTATTATCTATGAATTCTTGCTAGTCATAACATGACTAACACATGTTTCTCTATGGTCCAAAGGAATTTCCAAATAAAACAACCAAAGACCACAAAAATAAAACGTTCCAATTTTAAAATTACTCGTTCACAATCCGGATTCGGACGAATGAACATCGAACGTTCCGTAATCGGCCGTTTTCGATATTCGAAATTTTTGAAAAAAGAACGACTCTAATAAAAGACTGACATTACCGAGCTACATCACATAACGTAATTAGGGCACAGTCAGACGGCGCGACTAAAAAAACGCTGTAACGACGACCAATCGCAGAGCCGATCGACCGAAAAGGACTCAACATCGAGCGATGTCGCCGGCGGCCATATTTAAAATATTAAAAACATAAATCAAAATCGTTATACGATATTTTCAATGTAAATATAATTTCGAAGCGTTCGTTAAAGAGATGGCGTACAAGAATGTTTAAAAGTATCTTTTTTGTCTAACGCAATAACATTATACCTCATTACCGACTATAGATGTTCTGTCAAAAAATTCTCAACTGCATTCAAAAGATCTTTATTACGGACTTGTTCTTTTTGTCAAAAAAGTGGTAAAAAACCGAGCAATTATAGTAAAAAGGGAGTAAAAAACAGTGCACTTAACGAGATCTTATTGTAAGCAAGTTGGGCCGTTGGACGTTTTTTATTTTTAATTATTATAAAAGCTCAAAAAAACCACATCACCTGTGAACGGTGTGTAGTGAAGCGGAAACGGATCGAGCTAACGGCATCTTTTTTTAAATTTTATCCGACAAAAAGCGAAGACGAGATAGGAGCCGACGTGTATGGGATATGAACAGACGGAAAAAATAGCTTTTTAGATCACAGAGACAGGTAAACGTGTCTGTCAGCGTCTCAGACTTCCGCTAAGTTTATGTTCTCGGCTTTCATTGCTGCGGTACCAAAGCCCACTTTCTATGCGATGCAGCAATCGGGTCAGCCGTGATAACTGGTCCCCGGGTGTCGTGAACTCTTCACCTCCGCAGACAAACAGATAAATAAACTCGAAAATTTCCGCAAGAGACATGATCCGCCATCAAACGTGTGACGTTCAGAAAAAAACTTTAGTTGTTTCTCACAAAAAAGAACAAACTGCAGATCCGAATTTAAAAATCGATCATCCGTCTCGTTGAATTGAACGATTTTCTTCAATCTGCGCGCGGCCCTCGCTATTTTGAATTTCGAACAAGGCATTATTTTTTATTTTATTTTTTTCCAAAACGGCCTTTATCTCGCCCTCCGGCCTCCGGCCAGCCAGTGGGTTCCGTACAGCCGTACACCGGTATCGCATTACACGTTATCTCGTTACAGCGGCTCGTATTAGTGCGTACGTTCGGTCGACGTATCCCCAAACATACCGACTTAGACGCGCGGCGCCCGATATTTTATGGAATCCGCTGTGAGAGCGACCGCTCGAGGTATCTCGTTTCTCGAGATCGTTCGTCTTGATATAGACGTTAGTCAAACTAGTTTCGTTGAAACGTGACCATAATATTGACAAGCTAAATTAATTCCTCGCCGGGCGACACCGCGCGTCGTAAAAACATACCGGAGATTTGAATTTTATGCTCCTAATTAATGCGAGCGAGCGCAAATTGTTCGATCTGATTGCGAATAGCAAAAAGCCCGCGTCCCGTCGCGTTACCGTTACGTTGGAGAGTATAATGGCGAGAATTGCCGATGCGACACACGCAAGAAGCCGAACCGGTCGGAACGGAACGCGCCCAAATGGGAGATAAGGGAAAAACAAACAACATTCGAAATGCGAACGCCGATCCCATTCACTCGCGAGCCGACACCTCGACCACTACGCGACATTTAGTTTCGCTCTCTCCAAATTAGGGCTGGACACGGCCTTATGTCTTAAATAACGGCTTTTACATTTTATTAGGTGTAGATCTGCCTTTATGATTGTGTGTCCTATTTTGAACAATTCGTTATTTAACGAGAAGGCATCAAGACAGTATGAACTGTGCCCTTAGCCTGTTCTTGAAGACTTGTATCAAATGTCAAGGATCGTTATGTCGTAGTTTCAATGTGACTTCTAAATGTTAAACTATCAAACAATATGTCTGACATATCTTCATATTGTAATATTCTCGCGTGAATTCTTAATTACAAACACATTTTAAACTATTCGAAACGTGAATTTGATTAATTTAAACATCGAACGGCCAGTGCGTGCAGTCGTTGCGTGCCCCGAGATCGATACGATATCTCGATTTAAAATCGTGCCCAAAGATAATCGAAAGGTGTTATTTTTTTTTCAAAACCGGTCCTAAGTTTCGATTCCAAATGTATTCCAACAAGATAGAAGGTAGATTACTTACTTTTTCTAATTCTAATAGATGAAACCGTAGAACTTGTATCGCTTGCACCATCTGTAAGGAAAAACATCATCTTAATCACATGGTATTAATATTCTTCGTTCTATTTCGTAGATCTGTCGTGGGAGTGTTTATTATTATTATAATCTTACTATTAATAATTACAAAATAATATTCACAACATTGAATGTCACATGTTGCTTAAGTTTTTTATTTGTCCTAATTAGTGATGTCACCAATTCAAGAATGACATTTAGTCCTTCGAAATTCTAATGCTCTTTGAAACAGTAACTTTATGATAATTTTATACTAATCAGTCAAATTGTCTGCGATCTTTAAAGTTTTTATTTATTTCTAGTCTCAGATGTGTTTAAATATTTCGTCTGTACAGTTTAGGTTAAATATTTTGGGCCGTACCTGCCCTTTTAGTCAGAAACGTGAGACATATAGTCTGTCCATCGCCCATCTCACAATACGAACTGAGCAACAATGGACGGACAATGGACACGGATCCCTGCTGTCGTAGTGTTGTGACATGTCCATCTTGTTTACTTAACTTGTTATCGATAGTTTTCTAGTTCATTGGCAAAATATTTTCCACAATGCAATTCATCAAACTGTGATAATTTTTACTTGAAAATGATTGCTAAAATTTCGCAATAGTAAAAATAGCATTGAATCAAGTCTCACAACCGTCTTATCTATTTCAAAACTACATAATTCTTATTCTCAATAACCATTACAAAAGTTCGAAGGTCACATATTCCTTTAAATTAACATAAAACACAATACAAGAACATGTTCACGCAGCGCAATTCAAATGCCTTCGTACAAAGATCCTATCAAGCATTGTTTGATAGTATTTGAAGATCTAATCGGTGACTTTTTTCAAATCGATATCTATCTAAAAAAGGCACTTAATGCCGTTTTAATAGCGTCTTGATTTGTTTCTGATTGCCACTTGAAGACGCGAGCTGAATTCTAAAAGCGATCTTGGCTTATTTCGCTTTTGATTGATGATTTTACACAGTCTCGAATTTAAATTTTGTACGTTTTCTGTTTTAAGCTCCGTAATAAGTAATTTGGTGGTTATTAGACGTTATTATGTATGAAATTGGTGTTTCCGGTAACAGTATCGTGTGTAGAAAATTGGTAATTGTAGGAAAAGAGTTCGTCTATGTAATGCTAATGATTACAAGTCAATTTATTTGTGATATAAGTTTAAGATTAATAACAAAATAATTGCTTTATAACTATGAGAAGTAATAAAGACTACACAACATCGCACCAGTAATCCCGAACAAGTTAGACTAGATTTCTTATATTTAAGAGTGCGAGCCTTTTGCCACTCATAGCGATTAAAAAGCCATATTCATTTCACAAAAAATGCCTATAAAATTGACCACAGGCTCTTACTTTCTCTGAAACCCAAAAACTACGCAGTAAACCATAAACACAGCCACAAGTACTCAACATCTGTGACGCTCGTGTCTCTGCAATATCAATTAAACAGTCGAAAGCGCCACAGCGTCACAGCGCCACCCCTGTCTGTTTATTCAGACGTTTCGTTGACACAGGCGACACGAACAGATAAAAATGTGTTTGACTTGTTTCACTCTTGCCACCGAGACGGGTCTGTTTGGAAAGGGGACTATGAGTGTCCTAATGTAATCCCTTCCTTGGAAACCGAATTTTGGTTAAGAAGCAACTTGTTTTGGGTTTTTAAAATCCAACGGGAAGAAACTGCATTGAACTCTAACTTTTTTTTTTTAATTGAAGAACAAGAAATGTAATTGGAGAATATTGTCTATGGTACATCGATAAAAATGTGTGAATTTATTTGTTACACAACACTAAACTCGACTTTTAGTAAGTACTACGTGTTCAGTTTTTAAATTGCTAAATATAATACGCTTTAATTGTTAAATGTAGTGTTAGGCACCTAATAACGGTCTTAATACCGCAGTTCTAAGAACCTTTTTATTGGCAAAAACATAATTTACAACTCAATTAATTAAAAGAAATTGCGGCATTAACCTCGTTTTTTTCTTTATTATTAATAAAGAGTAATCATAAAAAGAAGTCTAATGCCATGATCCAGAAAAAAAAATAAAGAAAGGAAAAGTTATACCTTATTCAATAAAAACATATCTAAGGGACAAGTTATACCATAACGTGTTAAAACGATATCGTTTGCTAATGACTCGTAAAACACAAAACTATTCGGTTATATTTACTTACACGCTACTGCAGTTCAACTATGTTTGAGGAAGCTTAAAGCCTCAAAAGGCTGTGACAGACCAAACACAGATGTGACGTGGGCAAACAACCTCTACGGGTCGTAACCAATCGCCTCTCAAACCAAATGGGTCAATAAAACAGTTGATTCTCTGTTGGTTTTAGTCAACTTTAGTTTTTACTCGACCTTAGGTACTTTGTTTCGATATGGTGTGTACATCACTAGACTAACAAAGCAAGCCCACGTGTTCTTTTTTCAAATGTTTGAAGTTTATTTTTTTTGAAATACGAACTTTTACCAAATCCTGCGGCCAGTGTTTTTTGGTTGCATTCGTTTTAAAATAGTTTTCGAACCTTTTTGGTGACTTCTTCTAAAAAAGTTTTTAAACAAATCTTAAGCATTTTATAAGAGCAATCAATGCAGAATCCTCAGTAGCATCCATTACTTCGTTACCCTTGGCCTAGATCTTCGCGAAACACTTAAAATTTGCGACATGGCGCGCGCGACAGACTGTAGGGGCCAATTACACTGGATAGTGCACTCGGCTTTGTATTAACGACAGTTGGGGATAAAGAGAATCACCTGAGGCTGTTGGTCGGTGAATGTGTTTAGTGGAAGGTGTCATATAGGCTGGGAACTCGGTTTTGCCTGTGTTTTTTTAGCAATTTTACGAATATAGTGAAATAAATGTGTTTTTATTTTCTTAAAGTGAGTTTTATTGATTCTCTCCGTAGTTTGTTTAGTTTAAAAGACTTAGAAAATTATGATGATGACTTCTTAAAGTGATTTATCTGAATTTTTATGCATTATCTTCAGTTCAATGAACTTTCAAGGCTTTCAGGAGGACATTAGTTTCGTATTTTTTTAAATATATTGGTATTACAATTGTTGTTTTATTTATTATCTAAATTCATAACGACGTTATTGATTTTCTAACAAATCGCAATAAAATAAAGACAGACCGACTTTTTACTTATAGGGTCCTTTCCAAACACCTTTATACGACCTCAGACGTGTCATGTGTTTCTCAAGAACCATCGACAAAAGAGGCCATTTTAATTATCGCTATAAAAAATTACTCCATTTCAATTATTTCAAAAAGTCAATAATGAATGACGTATTGAAATAATTTCGTTAAGTACGCTTTGTGGGTTCGCACAGAGGGCAAACCGCAAGTTGTTGTAGAAAAAATATATGATGAGATACTTAAGCTTTTCTTGCTTGCTAATTATGGAGTATAACTACTCAACAGCTTTTGAGCTCTGTGTTATGAGGGTATGTTATGCCCCATTGCCTCTTTTGCGGTAAACCGACCAGAAACTCTTTGGAAAAGAATTTATTTTAAGTTTTAAACATATACCTATTTCAATCGGAGCTGAATTGGCAGGTTATCGACCTAACAGGAAGATTTTTTGCTCAAAAATATAGCTCTATATTTTACTTCAAAATCAATAACTAAAAACGACTGGCCTCTCAGAAACACACTGTGCAACTTAGACAAACACATGCGTCACCCAGTGGCACCACATGTCAGTTTTCAGGACAAAAACACAACACGATAGTTCACGTTTTCGTCGAGTGAAGTTTGCTCTACGCCCGGATGTCGCCTCGGGTTCCACTGTTTGGCCATCTTATCTTAAAGCCGGTTAAAAACGCCTCCATGTGGATGAATGACGCTTATCAACGTAGAACTGACAGCTTAGTTTATAACCCCACGCTACTGTTTCGTCCCAGCTCGTTTTAATTTCTCTAAATTTATGAGTCACGATGCATTAAGCAAACAAATCAATCTAATAGCAGAGATACGTACGTGCGTAACGGCGACAGTTGATAAAACGAATTTTCAGTAACAAAGTCAAATAACATGAACGTCGCCTCCGACCGACGCGATTCGTAATGCCTTAGATTTTATTTGTTAAAAATCGGTTAAGTACCCGTGTCGAACCGCGGCCGTGGGTGGCCGCCATCTTACTTTTATTATTTCACTTTTTGTCCCAGCTAGCCGCGGGAGGCACACGGTGCGATTCCACTTTTTATGAGTGACAATATAATATTGTTTTTTTTCCTTCGACTTATTTCCCTATTTTGTTGTTCCGAGAAATATTTCTCGTTTACCTGTGCTTAATTTTGGACAGCTCTTTAGTTAATCAAATCGTAAATTAAGCTGAAATGTTCCCTATTTTATGGGTTATTAAAGTTTTATTTGTTTTGTGGTTTGTATGAGTAATAAATGTGGACAATACTTACTAATGAGTCGACCTCGGGGTCCGCTATGTAGTAAGGTTTCTCTTGGCGTATCTGTGGAAAAGAGAGAAATACATTTATTAGATATTTTTCACAATCATTATGAATGTAAAGTAAGGTGGATTAATGGCGGGCGCAGCCGGGTCGTAATGCTTGTACGTGGCTAATAAAATGCTCGCTCGCTTGGCTGCGCCCGCGCACGCACAGATTAAAAATATAGACTCGACAATTTACCGACTATAAATTATAATAACTGGATGGGCTCAGATTTTGTGGAAGATTGCGAGGACTTTCAGTGCAGATAATGGTCTAAGATGTGATGATAAACTGATAAATAAATGGAAGGCCATTTATATAATTTTGCAGAAACCATACAACTTTGAAAAAGCATTGTCTTGAGACTCCAAGACCGTGATCTAAATCCTACTTATCTACTTACATTTGCATAAAAAACTGCTTAGTTTAATCCCCCATTTTTCCCACTGTGTTTTTGAATGCCACTCTTATCAGCCAGCAAATAATCTGTCCAATCTCCTCTATAATCTGTGGCCCATACTTAAGAAACACTTTTTTTCGACATTTAAACCCCGTGTTGCCCGGAAATGCGATACTATCATGCACACCGAAGCGGCCCGATTTTTTACATCTAGCAACACAGTATATATTATATGTTTGTTGCCAACAATAATAATTATAGTATGATTATGTACTAATTAAGCTAACATGACATAACATTTCCAAAACTATACTAATTTGCTTCCAACTTATATTTTGTAATTAAAATTACTATTCTCATTATTCTTTGTGCGTATCTTGTTCAATTTAGTACCATCGTTGGATAAACTAATGTTTTGTGTTCAGTGAGTGACTGTCTACACTTAGATGATAATGGTTAAGAACTTTGTAATTCTAGAGAAAATATCGACGTAGTTAAAGATGAAATCAATGATACCGTTTTAATAGGAGACAAAGATGACAAAGGTCAAACTCCCACAAATAAAGCAAAAGAGAATGAAAACTAAAATGACAATGAACAGTCTACAAAACCCAGACACCTAAAACCTACAATACTAACTCGCAAACACAAGACTTATAGCCTATTAAAAGATAAAGACAATGCAGCTTTAATGTTTATGAACAAATAAAGTTTAACAACAAAATGGTGTAGGCCCACGAATGATAATTGTGTATGCCTATTTCGAATCCAATTAGGACTTAAGCATCAATTGACATATGAACACAATACAAACAAAATCTATTATGAATTTAATGATTCTACTAATAACGGCAAAGATGCTAAAATAGCTAGAGTTAATGGCTAGACATAAATTTCATGACGAGAAACAGAAAGGCAAAATGACGATATTTGTCCTGGACGTAATAATAATTATTGAAGACCTTCAACCTCTTTATTTAATGTGTAATATTACTAAGGGAAGTATCTCAAACAGATAGTTGACGCAGTTTGCTCTGGTGCTAGCGATTGTGGAATACGGAATGCAGTGTCTGTGTCAGTCGAAAAAAGTTCTATTAATGTTATCATTGAAGCTTTAGAAACTGTAAGCCAAACAGATAGTAAAATTAAAGTAGTAGGAATGACCAGGAGAATCAGTGCAATACACAAAAGAATGGAGAAGAAGACAAGACAGATGGACAGATGATAAAAACAATCAAAAGTGCTGTAAGGAGAATTTTTATTCTAATTGTTTCTAAATAATAGTCTGTATAGACTTGAGATGAACTCGTAGAAGAAGCAGCTAAAATAGAGAGATATAATTATAAGATAACATATAAAAAATAAGAGAGACAATGAGACTTAGGTATACATAAGGAGAAGTATACAGCAGCAGACTAAAATAATTGATTGGTGATAACTTTTAAATGGTGAAATGATTACAGTAATCTAGTGATTCATAAGATAAAAGAAGAATAACAGTTTCAACAAACTTTTATGCAAATTATTCTATATCGGGCTAATTGGTTTAGAATTTGATAGCCAATTATTGGAGAACATTAAATAAATTTTTAAATCTTTCTATTATAATAAAATGTAGCCTCTAGTGTTGTATTTAAATTAAGTGAAATTTATCTTAATTATCGAGTCGTCAAATAATTTGTTTTAAATTTTATGCGTTGCATTTATATTTTTGACAGCTTTTTTAAAAAAATCTACAGTGAAAAAATATAATGCATTTTACACTACTAAATGGAGGTTTTACGCAATTTATTTTAATATTGAACTCTCGCAGAACATAAAATCTCAACTTTATAACGCACAAGTTTACATACAAATTTAACCATTGTTGTGAATTTCACATGGTAAACGACGGCCATTTCTTTTTTATTTTTATCTAAATGCGGTTGTTAACACTGCGTTCTTGATATAATTTAAAAATATATACCTATACGATTTTATATTAATAATTATATATGCAAATTTATTTATTTATAGACAAGTAACAGCAGGCGGTCTAATTATGCTTACTTTTGCTTGTGATGAAGAGATACCCAGTGCTCAATTTGGTAAAATTATTGGACAAAAATGTTTAATGTATGTTTCTTCATTAATAAATTATAATTATTAATAAATTGTTATTAATGAGGAACAAATTAAGTTTAACATGCTAGAAAGTTCAAAATATAATTCAGCATTAAAGGAAAAAGTCTTCCTTGATTAATTGCAAGATAATTAAAAGCTATTGTACCTGCTTTATCTTTATATTACCAAAGATCTACAAGTCCTGCTGACCCCAGTTATACAAGACAGTGTGAAGCGTATTTATAACATCATAAATATCGATACAACGTTTTGCAAAAATTATAAAAATGACAGTTACCCATTTAGTGTTACTAAAGTCGAAATAAACTTTACGAGGTTTGTTTTAAGGTGCAATTTACACTGGTAAATGGCCGTTTCTTAAAGGTATGGCTATTAAAATGTATGGGTTCGATTATTATGGGACTTAAATGTCATATAAAAATTATACAGTTTTACTTGGCTACAGATGATTGATATGGTTTCCATGCAATTTTGATTGGATTTTAATTATTAACCTTTTTTCCTCTAATATAAAACTTTTTCTTCTTTTACTATAATTATATGAACTGAGTTTTTAATTGTGGCGTTAGATTTTTTGTTGTATTCATAATAATATGTTTTCGAATCGGTTTTAAATGTTATGATTTTTTGTGTTATCGCAGGGTTTTACTTGAGTTATTAGGAAAATAACCTCTCCGAGGGTTCATATTAGCAGTAGATATTGGAGTGCATAAGCGTCTAGGATAGATTTACTGATAACAAAATTAAGTAGGTTGACTGACCATATCTATTTAAGCAGACCATTGTTCCGTGCTTTCTATGGTCGTTCCATACACTTGTAACCTTCCACAATTATATATAATAGGTATACAAAACAGCCTTCACGACACTGTTTCAGTATGCAAAGTAAATTAATACTGCCCTAAAACCATCAGTTTAGTAACAAAAACAAAAGACACACATAAAAAGTTTTTAATACGTCTAATGCCAGCCCACCTTGAGCCGTAGATGGCAACAAATCATAGCGGCCGGTAATGACCGGCATGCACTGGGTAGCGGGTTCGATCCCGCCCACGACATAATGGTTATCATTCCGCCTTGTGTCATTATTGGACACAACAAATTGTTATTTGCCTCTAGTTCAACTGCGGATGTGCTGGTGCACAGTGGACTAAGTATATTTCGTTGTGGACAAAAGTGAAAAAAAATAATAAGTTGAGTAATAAGTTAAAAATGCCATCTCAACAATAGGCTTGTAATAAATAATTCAAGTTTAAATCCATCAAAAGCACATTTACATTACATAATTTCCAGGAATATTTCTATATACAGGTATACAATATCATACTGACCGCAACATTATTGTAATATAACCTCTTTTAAAGTTAGAAAAAAAAGTGATAGATATACTCTAATACGCGTGGGTTTGCTGATTCTTAATCTGTGGGTCAGTGATCTAAGAATGAATCATACATTTTATACCTTTGAAATATTCACACCTTGTGTTTTATTTTAATGGGTACTTTAGAGTAACGTTGTATAAACTCTAGAGTAATGCTGTATAATTTTATTGCTTGGTCTATCTCGTGTATTTACTATAATTTGTTTGATTTGAATATTTAATTTTGATGAGTTTTCGTTCTTCAAATCTTTGGGTTTTTTCTATCATTAGTATATGTTTCTTGTTAATCATGGTTCTTCTGCTGTTATTACTTCTTTTGTGCCCAGCTTAGCAGTTCTAATATCTCAGCATTTCACTCCATTTCCATCCATATCATCATCTGAACAACTCCTTCACCGTTTCCTTGTTTTTTTATAACATCTCCTTGATCTACTTCTACAAAATTACCAAGCACAGCTTGGTTATCTCTAAATAGAAAATTAGCCTAACCAAACCAATTTCATTGTACTCCATCTACCGGCACAGATTGCTTTCAAACCCCCATTTCCTTCTTTCACCAATTTGGTTTCAGTCATAATTACAACCATAACTAAGGGACCGTCGGCACACACACAAGCAAACCTCGCCTTTTACATACAAACATGTCATTATACGAGTAATCGTGTCGATTCCTATCACAATAATGATAGACCAAAGTTACCAAAATTTTCAACCAATGGCGTATGTACGATGGAGGAATATAACAAACGTAAATATAGCTCCTCCCCCTCCCTGAGGCAAGGAAGTGTCTCATTTAGGGGGGCACCGACCCATGAAGCAAGACCAAAGCCCCTTTGGACACAAATTAAATGCTAATAAGACGATCGGCTGATACTCAACGCTTTGGAACAACAATTTTTGGTGGCTATAGGATGGATTTTATGGCCGTTTTTGAGGCTATAGTGGGTATGTTTAGTAATGTGAGAAGAAGTGCTTTGTATTTATGATGCCTTAGTACATGGATTTTCTAAGGTTTTTGTTTTATCCTCTGTGATGTTTTGCATACGTTTACCTTATGTCTGGGTTGATCTGAAAAGATTAATGATGATTCACGGAATTAACTTATTGCAGGTTTAATAATTTTTTTGTGTTTCCAAATGCTAATTTTGTTCGTTTAAAACACTAACCAAAATGCCTACAGTTCTGCTGATTTTTGAAGAATAAATAGTGAGAATACATTAATGAATGCAACAAAAGTTCAACTCGTTCGCATCGGAACGCTTAATGCCTCCATTACAACTGACATCGCGACAAAAAACATCACGAATTGTTAGGTGTCGATACGACGCAAAAATTCCCTTCGAATCGAGTTATTGCAGCGATATTTTTTATTTTAATCGATGCATCCAACTGTATTCTATCGATTTAACTCGCAAAAAATGTGACAAAAGCGTTTTATATCTGTTTGTCCCGTAAAAATAAACAGGCCGTGAACAAAATAACTTTTGACTCGTCCCAAATATCTTTGTGATACGACAATTGTCGTTTTCTCTATTCATGGCGTTTACCTGAGGCTCATTGTTGCCTCTCTTTGTGCACTTTCAGTCGAAATGTATTGTTTGTTTAATTGAATAAATGCCTTCGTGCAGTCCTTTGTCCTCAGAAGGAGCAGATCTCAGCGCATGTAACCACCTTGGAACAACACTCAAGTTAATCGATTAAACATTTTTTCCACTGAAAACTGGAATCGAGCAGTGTCCGAGTAACACTGATTTTAAGCACCGATTGCCGCTACCTGGACTCCCCAAAAAACTACGGAACTCATCATTAAATTCGTAAGGTCCCAATCGAAACGTCCACATGTCTCAATGAATATTAAACCCTATTTGACACAAATTAAAGCACATTATAAATTGATGGACCGCAGGCACTTACTACGATAAGTAACGGAATAACTGCGGCACCAAAATCGCTACCAAACGTGGTACCCTGTAATTTGTAATAAAAAATCTATTTATAAGATAAAATAAAGCACCGAGACGCTACCTAAGATGCCCGGCGATCGATCTCGATGGGCTTTTTAATAAATCAAGAGGTTTCGAGCCATTTTGACGCTTGTCAAAGTTAAACGTACGATATAGAATCGCGCGTACCATACACCGGCTTTAATGTTAAGTTATTCTATAATGCTCAGAGGTCGAGTTTTGTAATTTAGTTAAGTCGCCTCCTATTTAATAACATTCTTGTACGGCCGGCGGTCGGCAGGTGATTTTTTTTTGGAATTTTTTGACTTAAAAAAACGGTCGTTCGGCCGACCTCGCTACTGAAGTAGTTCGAATTTTAAAATTATAGTGTATTAATACGCGTTCCTGTTACGAAATTTTTATTTATAGTGCGCGCTTCTCTGGGCGATGGTCGGGACGCGAGAGGACGCGCGGCTCCGCGCCGGCCGACACTCGGGCGCGCGTCACGCCGCGATTGTTTTGGCGACCGCGACCGCTCCACATTTAATCACCTGTTTTGACACAACAACGTGCGAATATATTTATTTGGTCCGCTTTACTACTGCCCATAAACGGACGTAATGAACAAATGTCTTTATGGTATACTTGTAAACGTCAAATATCAGTCATTTCTCCCTGGCGAGCACAAAAAAGCCATAAATATTCTTAACAAAATGGCTCCTACTGAATATTGTGGCCATAAACGTAGCTCTATAAAATGAGGTTTGGTTGTTTAACTTTTGTTCGAGGTCTGTGTTGGAATTAAAGGAACTTAGACGCGGGTCCGACCTTTTGTTTGCGTAGTAGTGTTTCTTTCCTTATAATATATGTAAATCATCTAGAAATTATTCATAACTAACTGGAATTTATAAATGTTTTACGGTTTGTTGTTGTGTTGTCAAAAAGTTTGTGTGCCAGTGGCCTTAGACGAGCCCAAGTTCTGTGTGGAAAGGTCACTCGCAGTGTAGGTACCTATTTCGCAAGGTGACGCTCACAAATAAAACTATTGCCCTAAAATTTCTAAATGACGCTTCTCCTTGCCTGTGAAGCTTCATCCCCATTAGAAAAGGACAAAACTGAAAGAGAAACAAGGATAGGGAGACAGTGGAGCGTTTTTCGTGCGTTTTTTGTCCCGAAATCCGTGCGTTCAAAAATTTTATTTTAATACAAGAAAAGTATTCAAAAGATACGAGGCAGGTAGACGCGACCGAACCGGGGTATTTGCTTAGTTTCTTTTTTTCTCGCACAAAGAATTCAAGTTGATTTATGGTCGTGGTGTGTGACGATTTGTGACCTGTAATTTCTGATGTGAGTTTTGTCACTACGGATCTGAGAGCTTGATTTATTAATTCACGGACCGCTCGTCAGAGGGCGTGTTCTCGTTTTGACAGTTGTCAGTAACGTATAATTTTTGGACGCTCAAAATGATATTTAATTTTTTCCTCAGTGTTTTGTTTTGAACCGATTGAGACATTACACTAAACACTGTGAAATTTTATTGCGGCAATTTATTTAGTTTTTGTCTGCGAAAAATAATAATTTGACACAGTGTGTAATCGGCGACAGTATTTTACTGGCATTCCGTTGTTAATTTAGTTTTTAATGACTATTGAGCGTTGCTAACATTTTTTTCTACGCTTGTGTTGATATTGCCCACTGTGCGAATCACGTGTTCTCATACAGAGCTATCATACACTAGAGTTAGTTACTTAACAGGTCCCAAGAGGGTCGTTTGGACCCGGAAGGTCAGTTTTTCGACCATTAACGCGATCAGAGGGTTGGCGGGGAATTAGTGGGTTGTAATAAAGGTGGCGGGTAATTACCCACTTCGGAGCAGTCGGTTAAATGGTGTCTCACTCGTTCGGACTATTACACTGCTCGTAAATTTCCTGTTAATCGCTTTATTTTTTGTTTGTCTTACTACTTTTATGGATAGTCTTTTAATTTTGATCTTTGGTATTTATTTTTTGGATAACAAGAGGCCTAAGAAAATACTGAGATTTTAAATTTGAAGTTCACGTTACATCACAGACTCAATATTTCTATTTATTTATGTCTATGAGGGTTAACAACTTACAAATTTTGCCAAAAATTGGACCAACATAATAAAAGAAAATTTTCAATTTAAAAATCAGCGTCTACATTTTATAATTACATCAGCAACACTGTCATTAGAATAAATAAAACAAGTTAATATGTATTTTAATAAAATACAAGAGAAAAATACTGATTCGATATTTGAAAGTACAGGAAACAAGAAAAAAGATTTAAGTATTTCCTTCATTAATTTATTACGTTTGCACAAAACTAAGAGAAAAAAAAAACTCCATAATTTCAAAATTAGAACAAATTGAAATAACTTCAACTTTGCAGCATGCAACCAACGACAGTACACACTTCATCTGCTATTACAGACCTTATGACCAACAAGTTAAGGTCTATACTGCAATAGCTTTAGTACCTAATCATATCCCTTCATCTGCCATTATCGACCTTATAGCTAGAGTATTAAAGTCTAGAATTCAATAGCTAAGAATTAACGAGCCAGGCGACCTAGGCTGATTGAGACGTTAAATAAATAACTAGTAGATTAACTTAGAATAAATTATTAAAGTTATTTTTAATAGATAAAACTATAAATAGTTAAGTTTTCTTTTATATTGCGCAAACTTCCCAATTTGACAACCAATAGTGGGCCTAATATGACGTCTTAAAGAGTATTTCAACTGTGAGAGTGAGACAGAACTATACAAGTCGTATAGCGCTATCTCGTTTCCACAGTTGAACTAACTCTCGGTTTAATACGTAATTGTAGGCCTTCAGTGCTAAAAAGGTTATGGACATCAGATAGGCAGTCACTCGATGTAAAATCCTGTTTTTTTTAGTTTGAAAAATCATTAAATAGGACTGTCAGACGTCGTAGTGACTGTCAAAATGACTGAACCGATTTTGATGATTTTTAGTAGGTACTTACGTTAAGAGATGTTTTTGGAATTCGCCATAGAAACGGTCATAGACTATAGACTATAGTATAGAGGAAGAGGGGGCGGGTAAAACCACAGGCAACACCTAGTCTCGAATAGTTACTAATATCTTTCAAATCTTTAATGTTGTATGTAATCAGTTTATAAAGAGGCAATTATGATTTCATAAAAGTTTTTCACTCCCTCAATTTTTCATCCAACTGTCTAATTAGCACTAATCTCCATCCCTTTCATCTTAAACCATCACCACAATAAAGCTTCACTCAATTGACTCATCAAAACACGCTCAGCAGTTTCCGAGATGGCCACTCACAAACACACAACCTATTTACGTATGACTAACACCATTATTTACGTGCTACAGCGCTTAAGATAACAAAAACTGAATTTATAACCCCTCAGAATTCTCATGACCTCTTTGTAACACAAACAAGCAGAAAGAGTAACAAATAAACACAGAAACATGGTTTTCGTTCAAGTGCACTCCACACGCCGTTTTAAAAAACAAATAAATACGAAAAAAAGGCAATATTTTTAAACAATACGCATTGTATTCTATCGAAATATAATGAAATAATAGTTCAACCCTCAAACGCGATCGGTACGCGTGTTTGTATTAAAATAAACGCGTTTAGTACGCACGCCATTATGAATACGTAAGCATACGCACCCTTGGTTTGCCTCTTTTTTTAATCAACCCCTCCTAAATCCCAGCAGGCTAAAAATTAAAGTGTAATGGTGCAGTGCTTAATAACTTATCTGCGGGCTCGCTGTGTGTTTGGCTTTTGTTAATGTAATTTTTCAAGTTTAACTTTTAAAAGGGGACGGGAAATCGATGGAAACTGCACGGAATTATCTTCAACAAAACTTTTTAAGTATTATTACTATACATTTCCTCATTCTTAATGACGAACAAACATATGTTCACGATTAAAAACGTTCTCTTATTATTTTATAGGACATTTGTGTTGAGCATATTGTATCTGTTTAATAACAAATTTATTGCGCGTGTACGTTTTATGTTTAAATAAATGTTTCGACTATTAAATGTTAATTATACCAACACTCAGTGCAGTAATAACAGATATACGTAGCGAAGACATCTTTAAACGTTTGTTTGTAATAAAACTTAATATTATGTTAGTCAAATCGAAAATTTTACTACGAAAACTGTACTTTTACAACTAATACAATAACCCTTATTCGCTCAATGTGAACAAATTAGAAAGGAAGAAACTAATATCAAGAGCATTACCGCGTTAACCCCTAATCATCGACACATTGATGAAACAATCACGTGGCCCCCGGGGTCTCACAGACCGAAGGGTTAGACGCATTACTGGACATAATCTTGATTGATCTGCTACAAATAATGTTGGTTTCGCGCCGCGTGACGTATCAACCCTTTGTGTTTTCTTTGTTCCGCGTACCGCGAGCAGGGAGAGGGTTAGATGCGCTTTTCTTGTCGTGAAAATTACTCGAAATATGTAATGTAAAAGTTGGATAGCTAATCGTGGTATAGACAGGTTCGAATGAATGAAGGGGACAGCCGATGAACGACGTCCAGCTGTGCATTTTATATGAATCACAATAAAATAAAAGTACCAAGATAATGTTCTTTGAATATTTAGTAATATTTTCCGTCTGCATATCATTAAGTCGCGTCGTGCAATGTAATGATAAATGCACTTCATTATACATAGCCATTATGTTTTAAAACCTAAAGTACCATTGGAATAAACAAATTATTAAAACAGCTGCATAAAAAACTCGATTCTTAAACAAAAACAACAACAACAAAAAAAGAAAAACAAAAATGGCGTTTACACATTTCGCGCCAAAACCAAAACAATATGGCCGTCAAAATAGAATTTTCCGCCGACCATAGACTACAATTTACATTGGAATAGATTAAAAATAATTACGAGTTCAGTAGCGTAGTGTATTATTTACGGCGGGGTAAATTCAGCGGCAAATTGATGACTAAGAAATTACAGGTTTATAAGCGAAGTACTTGATCGCGGCTACTAGAAAATTGAAATATTCAGAGGGTTCAACCATAAAGTGCTGATTGAAAAGTACTAGAAGATGTATGATTATGATGTGGAATACCTGGAATTATGTGTTTTTTGCAGGAAAAGGGGGGAAGGGAATTTCCTTTCGCGGCTGTTTTATGAATGAGTGAAATTAGATTCAATTAGTCCTTTGGTGGGTTTTAGTGGCTATTTTTTTATGTGTGTATGACAATAATAGGGACTTGGACTAAAAAAGGGCTTAGAGGGATATTATCAATAATGTCACTAAATTTAATTTTTCATTACGAAATTACTACATAAAAAATAAAAACTTTTTTAAAAATCGAAACTTAAGATAGAAAGACGGAGGAGTTCGGGGATTAAAAGACGCATTCAAAAAAGAAAAATATTAATAACATTTTTTGCACGTTTGTTAAAAAAAAAACGTATTTTTTATACGAAACAGATGCATCGGGCTTAGTCTCCGTTTTACACACGAAATTTTAATCTAAATGCATTGAGAATAAAGTGCATTTTTGATTATTTTGTTATTATTTTTTGTGGGTGTTGGCAGATCTGTTAGCCGGTTCACATAAGAGATTATAAATATTATTGTAATAAGACATTGTGATTCATGGGAGGATTAAGCATCATTTTGAGCCCCATCATGAATGCATGCATATGCGTATTTAGGACTGTTTATCTTGTAATGGCGAAGCACGAGGGTATCGACTTTGATGCGTTTGGAATCTATTATGATTTTTACATAAATAAATAAACAACTATAAAAGGAATACTATAACACATCTGGTGAAAGAGTACACGATTGATATTCTGTCTACACCTTTAAGTATTACAGCCGTTATGACTTTTCATTTTCAAAAAAAGAACTACTACTTATAACAACCACAACAGAAAGTGCAATGGCCGCTGTCAAAAATATAAATATAATAATATAATTATAATATGATTTCACAACTATCACACAACGCCATCTAGTCCCAAGCTAAGCAGAGCTTGTGTTATGGGTACTAGACAGCTGATAAACATACTTATACATACATATTACAGATAAATCACACCCATACACAGAACAAATGATCATGCTCATCCACAAACATTTTTCCTGGGTGGAAATCGAACCCACGACCCCCGGCATAGCAGTCAGGGTCACTAACCACTAGACCAACAGGCCAGTCAAAAAAAACTCTTTTGTTTTGTTATGTGTGAAAAATCTTTTTTTTTTTTTTTCAAAATACCTATCAAATTATGGCAGACTAAAAACATGAATACACGATAGCCACTTTTTTCCGTATTTTCAACGTTTTCTTTGCAAACTATATCCACATTTTAGTTTACATTCTGGGGTGAAAAGCGACTAATCATCGCTGGAACATTAATTTCAATAAAAGAGGGTGGGGGTGGCTTTGTCTATGGCAAGTCTATGGCGTCTATGCTGTACCATCGACTACGGAAGTAGTTCTGTCATATTTTTTATGCTGTGTATTGATCTAGTTCGTGTGTTCTGGATTTGGTTTCGTATACAATGAGACGGCAATTTTGATAGAGCAAAATTGAGGAGCAATGGATGGTTTCTGAAATAACTTTGGGTAATACCTTTACTTAATTTCTAAAACTGGGTAGGTTGCTGTATCTTACTTAGACCTTATCTTTGCCTCTATAGGCTAGTTATCTGATTGTCGCGGGACTTATACCATCACCGTGACCCCGGAACATAAAGGGCTATTGAAGGACACCGTGGATTTTAGTCAGTACAAGTCTGTCAGTCCCTCTCGCCCTTTCATTTGATGAGTATACCACGATAAAAAAAAGGCTAGTTATCTGATGAATAGTTTTTTTTTCTTAAACGTCTAGTAAAAATATCTAGTATTTTGAACCCTTCAGGGGAGATGTCATTGCACTATTGATCAAGTCTAGACATAAGACTGAAGATGGGCTGTCTCTACTGCTAAACGTACCTAAATGACTTTATAAGATAAGCAGACTAAATTTTATGAGTCTTCCAAATTAAAACACTGAATTACTTTGAAAAGAAAAAAAAACTGCTTTTCTGGCAAAACAAATCTTTCCTTGTCTATTCCTTTTCCTAGAGTTAGGACTTGTCTATTACTTTTTACTAGAGTAATAGAAAAAAAAGCCACCAATAAATTCACCCACCATAATACCAATCCCTACCAGAACAAACAAATTCAAAGCCAAACACATGAATTTATAAAACCCCATTCACTGATGACGAAATTAAACAACGCCATAGGTATACTCTACCCTACGTAGGTAAAAACTCCCTCTAATCCACGTCAGCTGCTCGTGACTGGTCGCTTCTCCCCAACCTACCCTTATTTACACCAAAATAGACAAAGACCTCCCCATCCTTCGAAAATCTTTACAACCAGAGGTCAAGATAAACTGGTTTGTCACCAACCAGTGTAACCTGACCGATTTTTTTAGGATTTTCGAATTAGGTGAGGTGTCAAAGTATCCTGGTTGTGTCATGGGCTTGGTAGCTGTCAGATACATAATGAGAGGTTTTTATTTTTCATTGAGTTTATGGTTAAAACGATCGATGGTGTCGCGAATCTTCCGTTCAGTTGGTGTTGCCAATTTTTTGAAGTTTTTGGGAAGTATTTTCAGTATTAGCAACACTGCTAGGTGGAACTAGATTTTTTCAAAAGTGTTCTGCGTTTTGTGAAACACGGTTCTTTTGCTCTCTGTATGCCTGGTCCATAGATTTCATTATTGATGACATAATTCAAATTCTATAAACAAATCTTTTAAGAATTAGATTTTGCTCCGCTAAGTATTAAAAAATGGTAAATGACAACTTAAATGTTGATGAATTTTGGTAAGTTCAGATCAAGAAATATAATTTGGGCGTTTATTCATTTATTAGTCAGATTTTACTGAATTAATAACAGATTACCTAGTTAATTTTAGCAGTAACTAATTCAAATTGAACAACGCTAAAATTTGAAATAAGTCACTAACACGACTCTATAACTTGCCAGTATTAATAATTAATTAATTATAATTAACACTTCGATTGCTTCAGAACTGTTTTTAAAAACAGAATGAAAGGTTAATGACACGAACAATTCGCCCGTTTTGCAACAAACCAGTATTTGTACGGTACTTGAAATTTAAAAATGGAATCAAAATGTTCGGCGACTGTCCGGCCAGTGTCGGGAAATGTCGGGAACTGTCGGTGAGACGCTACGAAATCGGCCGACGTGTCGCGGAGAATGCGCCTGAGACTTTGTAATTGCGCACCACTTGCTGTACAGGGTGTTTGTTGTTAATGGAAATTCATTTAGGAATATGCTGACAGTAATTGAAGAAAGAAAAGGTTTTTAATAGACTCGCACAGGACTTAACAACAACATAAAATTAAACAAACAAAAAAAAAATTCAATTTTGGTCCTTTAAGAGGCTAAAAAGGCCCCAATTGGATGTGCCTTACTCCAAAGAGATTGACCATACTCAGTCTATTGTCAATAAGGTGCTATCAAATGGAAATTGGCTGTCAAACACCATATTTTTTATGGTGGCAAAGATACTCGTACCGACTGAATGGGAGTTTTGTCGAACACGAGGTAACTAAAAAAATGCATTTTCAGAATGTAGTCGGAAGGAAAATGTGTAATTTATATATCACACATTTTTTAGCGTTTATTTTAGTTATATGTTTCGTTCAGTTCAATAATTTGATTTATAACAAATTAAGTAGGTAGGTAAAATGTTTCTGAGGAACTAACCAAATCGCTCCCTTTATTTTTTATCATTATTTTCCTCAAAGAATTTCCCCAGATTTTCCTTCACAAACACCCTTTATTTAAAAGATTGCGCCTAGTAGTATTTATGTCATTATTAACCGGTGCGAATTAATACTCATTTAGCATCCATTTTTATCGCGAATGCTCTGACGAAGGCGCAAAAAGCTCATTCCTCTAGCACGGTCCGGCTCGACGGCTCGCCACCGGTTTTTTTGCCGGAGAATAACCGGCTTTCTACCGAAAATGGACCGCTAATCATTGTTGTGGTATAATTTATATTGGTAGGGATTTGTACAAGTTTTAAATGAGGAAGGAGACATTTTGATTTGTGTGGTCAGAGCACAGTTTAGGGAGAAATGAAGTGTCCAAGTCATAACCTTTCATTTTAAGTCGGTTAAAAAGTTAGGACTGGCGCTCGTCTGTTTTAATTTTACTGCTATAGTTGGATTATAAGTAGGTTAGGAACCGTTCCAATATGCTTATGAATATTAAATAACGGAAGGTAGACAAAACGTTTAGCTACGTGAAATTAAAACACCCTTGAGACAGCCGAAATTCCACTGACCAATCACGTCGACGAGCGTTACGATTGGCGTATTCAAATTCGGAACCCTTGGCCGAATTTAAATTTCGAACGCGTCCCTTCTGCAGCCGTGATTCGTGTTCTATTTCCAAAATCTCTACCAGCCGCGGTGACCTCTGAACGTCGTAGTATTTTTCTTGTTGTTTTCTATTAGACGTCATAGTAAGTGATGAAAGAGCATAATGTTTAGTTCATCGGCATATTAATGCCGCTTTAAACGGACAAAAACTCGACGCGAGTCGGTCGACGCGGCGTGTCAGGCACTAATTGAGAGGCGCACGCTATCGCATGGTGCAACCGGGCCTCAATCAGTAAGCAAAGGTTAGAGAAAATTCTCTTAATAACATACTTTTATTTAGTTCTGCCGGTGACCAGCCTTTAATAAAATTGCATAGATTATCGATGTTTGTAATCAGAATAAATGAATGACTGACCTTTAATTTACTCGAGAATGTTTTGTATCGAGATCGAAAGAAGTCGCTCGCTCCAGTAAATTGAAAACATTTCACATTCTTGCAATGTAGCTCGGGTAAATGGAGTTTGGACTCTACTGGAAGTTACTTGAACTGAAATTACATTGCAGGTTTTATGGGACAGTTTCTGTAGTAAACAATGTCAACTTGAACTACCGAAACAAACAATACAGTAACAGGTAGGTATGTTGTGTCAAGCGACAGTTACAAATCTAATAAACAACGTAACAGCGCTGGTTATCATGACAAGAATTCATTAGCCTCAATAATAGTGAATGCAGCGCGAAACGCATTTTTAAATTATTTTTCCAAAAACAACATTTTTACTTTTATTAATTTTGATGACCACTTTCTCGGAGATGCCACAACAATAAAAGAGAAAAGTCCGAGTGCCATAACCTTGTAACGGCGACTGCTGTAAATTTTATTATCGACATAAAAAGTATGCTACTCGCATTTTCGCATGTGACTTAAGAAATGTTCGTTACATAAGGGTTTTTTTTTTTTGTTTTTGCTACATACTCGTACGTGTCGTGGCTCCACTTCGTAATTAAATGGTCGCATCAATGTTACGCGACCAATGTCGTGGGTAATGCGTATTAAATAGGTGATATCCTTTACGCTCACGCTGATGATTACGCAAAAAATACAACAGACTGTAATCGACGATTTGCGATAGCCGTTGTTTTCTTCGGCTCGTCGACCGAGGCCAAACGAGGTACGAAAATTAACTGAAAAATCTCGGGGAGCTCGAAGTTTCCCACGAATCCGGGGTCGAGTGTATCTAAAACCCAACAATTTTTATCAACAAACGAACCCGAAACAAGATGCGTAAGGAATTCCAAACGGCAAAAACCACTCGATGGGGACGATAAAACGAAATCGCCGATGCGTTGTCGAAAAAAAAATGCAAGTGCTGCGTGCGAGCGAGATAACAAAAAACGTATCGTATCGCGGTTCCACTCTAGCGCGCGCAGCTAATGAATACAGCGCGGGCGCAGCTGCGAGCGGACCGATCCGCCATTTCCATTATTTATTTTATTTCGGCGCGAAACGTTGAATTGGATCAGTACGACAAAGAGGTTAAATTGCGCGTCCAAATCCCATGACAATTGTCAATTATAGCGTTAAACGGAACACGGACAGATGTAAACAAATACACAATGTAGTGTCTGTTGACGCTGCGCATCACAATGCTGCGTGTGAGCAGTATCTGTGGCAGCCTGACAGTGTCGGCTCACGGCTCGGTTGGCGGGGAAGTGATCTTGTATGCTCAAGACCCCGTGATAATCCCTTTTTGTAAATGAATACACAATATCGTGTAATAAGGGATTGTAAAATTATAAGACGTCGAACACCTTTCATCAACTTTCGACATTCCATGCATTGAATGCGTCGCGCGACGTACGTGTCTGCTTTTCTAATAAGTTGTGTTCTCATCTGATACTGTATCTGCATCATAAATCTATAGTGTGCCGTAGTAAAATTTCTTTACTCTGGAACCGTCGATTGCAATGAAAAAACACAATCCGCGAATGCAAAAAATTCAATGACGCATAAATCTGTCTAAACCTCATATCTGGAGATAGATCATCTCGTCTGTGCGTGCGTGTGCCCATTACTATGTTTTTTCCTGCGGCGCTACTCGCATCGTAATTATAAAGTCTAGTTATTAGACGTTAGCACAACTGTATATTCTTTTATCGTTTAATCCGACATTATAAGATCGATTACTTCTCTATTAATATTCAGTAAACTCGCTGTAATGGCAGAAATACTTAGAAAATGCCAGTTGAAAGTGATTGACGGTGATCAGTCTGCCAAACAGCGGCCTTTGTAATAGAATCATCTAATAGCCAATAGATCAAGACTCAATGATATTGATGATGTTGTGATTTTGTTATTAATTTTCATCATCACCGATGTAATGGAGAAAGTTTAATGTAATGAATAATTGAATGACAGAACATGATATTCATATGTTCTTGTAAAGGATTTGGTCGCATGATTGCATGCGAATGTTACTTAAATAAAACAGTGAAATGTACATGATTTTCTATATTCACGCGTTTGAATGCAAACATAACAGTTAACAAGCGTGTAATCAAAATACAAACACACGAACACAGAGATACAAAAGCATCGTATAGAACCACTTACGGTACAGCCGAGTACCTCCCGATCCCGCAATACTAAGCCACCGTGACGCCATACAATAACCAATAAAAATATACAATTAAATCGTAATGAACTAATATGAACTCAATACGATGGAGTTTTGTGTGAACTGTACTAAAAAGTGCAGTAATGAGAACAACGTGGAGGTAACGACATCGATGCACGCCATTCAAACATCGCAAGAACAATGAACATATTGAAACGAGAAAGAAAACTGGTTAATTGACAAAAAATATGTCTTTTAATGGCACGGTTTTGAATGGAATCGGTTGATTAAGAAATGTAAGAAACCGTTTAAGCAACATCACTTGAAAAATTAGTAAACAAAGATGACAATGAACAAACTGCTCTGTCTAGGTCTAATTTTTGAGCAGTCTCAAAATTCCTGAACAACATAAGTAAGTTTAATTAAGTTAGAAGCACAGCTGATAGTAAGTTACATAAACGGGCAGCCAACAGCTGTAGTTTATCGCAACTAGATTCAGTTCCCGATATTAACAATCTAACATTGACTAATTAACTAATCAAACGTAGACACTAGCTGTCAAACCAATCAAGCGTAGTATTATGACGTAACAATGCATAACTTGCAAGAAAAAAAAGAAAAAAAGAAAATATCGACATACCAGGTTCCCCCATCATTAGATGTGAACAAAAAAACATTTCGGAATCGATTCTCACATCGATAGATCGTCTCCACGACAATTGTCAATTAAAATTCCCGCAATTAAGTTTTAATTACATCTCATTATACTTTCCGTTTCTATAAAAATATCTTGATTTATCAAGTTATTTAGTGGAGGCGTTGTTTGCGATTTTTGTTTTAACATTTCATTACAAGATGGCTTAATAAGTTGTCTCGAAAATGGTATGTTGTTTGTCGAATACTTAGGGTTTATAAGGCTGCCAGATTTAGCTTCAAGAGAAATGGGGCTTATGAAACAATTTGTTTCAATTTGGAGGGAAGTTTCAGTGTAGGAGGGTAAAAGAAACAAGTTTAAGTATATGACGTCACTGAGAGCTGTAGAAATGGCGAAGCCCACTCAATCCTTGTCTCGATTGCCTCATTAATCCGGCGGGTGCTCCTTACCACCAATAGACACGTCACACTTGACAGACATTAGAAAACATCTCTATCAGCAATAAACAAACTAAACAAACGAACCATTCAAACTATAAAAATTGACTCACTGTCACTCGGAGAACGATTAATGACAACAAAAAGAGCTAAACTCATCGTGAGCACTCGAGTGTCGAGTATCGAGCGTACTCGGTCATCGCATCAGCACGGTAGTGACGGCGAGTATCCATGATGGGATGACAGTATCACAACTAAACCGATCGTCCACGTCAGGGCACTATATCAATCATTTGGCCCACAATCGCACCGCACGCCACTTAAATAAATTTATAACATATTAAGTACGTTGAAAATAAACACTTTACGGTTTATGATTTATTTCGTGGAATGAATTATGGACGTCACTTATTTAGCGTTAGAGAGAGAGAGCGAGATATACGTGTTTTATCTCTATCTATTGCGATTTCACGTGCCACGGCTACCGATAAACGTTTTATTATAGTAATTAAAGCGACCGATTAGATTTCGTACGTGTTACGCGTCCAAACATTTGATAAATGTGTCATTTTACGGTGTTAATCTGTGTGTGATAGTATATTTTTATGTTTACTGTCAGAGTGTCAAACGATAATAATGATTTCGTAATTTTAAAAGGTATTCGTTACTGAATTTGTTGCGAAAACAGTTTGAAACAAGGAAACTTAATAAGAAGCGAGAAGCCTTTCATATCATAGCAAAAAAAAATAGGATTGTCTGAAGCTGAAAATTGTACATTATTGTTTCAACCACTACTGTCAAGACTTTATATTTCAGCAAAATCGAAAAAATAAGTGAATAATTTCGGTTTCCTACTAGGTAAATAATATTGTTTGGCCACCACCAAGCATTAAAATAGTAAATATTATCAGGGAGGAACCTATGTCAATAAATACATAAACACTGGTCAGTTCCATGACACTGAGTGACTGGTGCATCATTTATCTCGACGGGGTCTTGGGGTCGCCGCCGTTTCCACTTATAAATACAATTTAATTTCAATAATTATAATACAATAAAGTCTTTGACTGATAAAGAAATCGATATATTAACTTAGCTCTCCATGATATGAGACGGGGTTCATAGAAAAGCTATTTTTAGTCTTGAAGTTTCTTTCAAGACCACAAAGTTACGCTCAATAAATTTTTAGCTCAGAAATATCAGAAAAATATTCTTCTATAAGCAAAATAACCCCTTGGATATAAGCTGAATAATATAACAATCAAATTTTATTTCAAAAGTGAAATTCAAATTGCACGTCGTTACAAAGTCACATCCTGTGGCATCGTGAACGTGAAGACATCAAAGTTATTTTTTAAATTGCATATCAGCGGCAACATGTCAACAGCTATTGTGCCTATTGTTAAAAAAAAAAATTGAAAAACCCACAAAGATATCGCGGTAACATAATTTTGTTACAAATTACACGGTATTTGATTGTCGGTTTGTACAGATTACCAGTTTTACGAAGCCCCGAATT
Organism: Agrotis ipsilon; assembly: GCA_028554685.1. Classification (NCBI taxonomy): domain Eukaryota; kingdom Metazoa; phylum Arthropoda; class Insecta; order Lepidoptera; family Noctuidae; genus Agrotis; species Agrotis ipsilon. The sequence goes on along the minus strand of CM052973.1, from coordinate 14,352,895 downwards.
GTTACAAAATGACTCCATTTTCCTTTTTTTTACTTCAATAATACGTATTAAGCGATCTGCCTTGTCATGTTATTATAGGTTCCGTAATGAAATATCATTTTTATAAATGCTGCAACACTTTCTTTATAATGTTGCCATTTTAAGCAAGTGTCCTTCCAGGAAGTTTGTTCAGAATTTGAGAATAAACACGAGGCTTTTTTTTTAACTGGCAAGGGATTATAGTTGAAGGGACGATCTTTTTTTTGTTTCTCCAGACGGAGTCGTAAATCAAGCTTGTCTTTGAATGTTACTTTATCAGCTTTTCTCGCTCTTATTACAAGGTGCTTTGTTAGTTTTATGGCCGTGAGTTCCTAGTTTGAAATAAGAAGGGGACGAAATATTTTAGTTGTTCTTGTTTTTGATTAGCAACTAGTAAAAAAAAATTCGAAACTCTAGGTAGATTTTAATTGTGTTGAACCATAGAGAAACGTTAATTCATGTATATTTTAATCGAATAATAATTGAATATCAAGAAAAAAACTTAAATAGGCATAGCAACGTTAATAACATTACGTAAGCAACAGAAAATTTAAAACCCCATTTTTCCATAAATAACTAAACATTTCTTATCAGTATCTTAATGAAAATTGAAAGAAATACTCGAATCGAATCGATTATAATCAATTGAAAATTAATTCGAGTACTCACAAACTCGATTTAAAAATCGATAACAGACCGAATAGCGAGACGCAAGTGCGTAAACAATCGATAATCGCTATAACTCGTATTTACTCGTGCTCGAATTTACCATTACTAATTACAAGTTTATAGTAACTAGGTATAGCATTAATATGCAGGAGAAATTGCCGCTACTGATTTACTGGGCGCCATTTTGAGACACATTTTAAAATTCGAATGAATATGCAAAGTTGCCAGTATGGTCTCTGAGTTTTGCATTTTATTTTTTGAAACTGGTTTAGTGAATAATTTAGTGTTTACGTTTTTTTGTTTATTGTGAAGAAGACTTGATTGCATTTCTATTAATAATATTTAAATATTTTCAATCAGGTAACCCCGCCATGTTTTTTTTTTGTTAAGGCAAAGGTAGCAGGTGCGTTGTGCCCAGTTATCCAAAGTCTATTGAGTAATTCTAGTTCATTCCTTTGAATGTTTTTATGTCTTCAATGCTTTAGGGCAACTCGCTTCCACCCTCTTTTAGTCTAGACTATTGTGCTATTAATCATTTGAAATTATTTCTGAGACCAGTTGTATAATACTAGTTGTTTTCTCAAAGAAGTCAAGTTTTTTAAGGTTCGATAAAAAAATGAGTAAATTCCCGTGTATCATTTCAATATGTTATGTCATTTAGCCACCATAATGCTGGACAAAATCCAAAAATCCAAATCACTCTTCCAAGCCTATCCAAAATCCAAATCTGCAGACGACGAAAAACAGAACTAAAGCCTGTGGGACAATGTTCTTTTTCCCTTGATTGATAGTTTACCTGTTTACTGAAGACTGCAATGTCTTCATTGAAGGATTCTGATGAGCACACGTCGCCCCCCGCCACGCCGGGGTCCCGGGGGGTACACGTGGCCAGCTCGCACTTCTCGAAGATCAGAGCCAGCAGGGGGAACAGTGGGTGCCTGGAAACAGGGAACAGTTTAATATAATTAATAGTTTCATTTTGAAAGGTGTGGCTGTATGGCTAGTTACGTTGGCCTTGGCATGAAAAAAAGTTGAACTGTCAAATTCAAAAAACGAACTTTTTCTATATATGAGCTCGTTAGCCGGCTGGTGCCAAATAGAAAAAAAAGTCTCACGTTTTTCATTCATTCTAATTTCGAATTTGATTGTGTCTTTAATTTCTGGCTGAACGCATAGACACTTTTGCCAGCAGGTGCATAATAAAAAGTGAACTGTCAAAATAGCTATCTAGAAATCAAATCTGACAGCTTCAATAATAATTTTGTTCTTATTTCTAGCTTGACTTCTTAGCTTTCTAGCTTACAAATGCGGTATAATTAGGCATTTCTGTGACGAGAAACTTGCTTAAGTATCTCGTTAAGACAGAAATAAAAGATTTTTTCCTTAATTCTCAGAAGAAACACCATTTAAAAACACTTCAATCATGCATTTTACTAAACAAATGACATCATAAAGTCATCTCCGGTTGAAAAAAGCGCTAAAACTTAATAAAAAGTAGAGATATGGTCCGATTGCGAGCGGGGATGACCTCTCACGCGACTGATCTGCGATTAGATGCAGATGTGTACGTGATGCCGATATCATCTTTATAGTTCTGCCACTGTGGAGGGTGGGGTCCCAGTGAGAGCGGGTTTGGCATTGTCCTTTGACTTTAATATTGTATGAAAATTGGGTAAGTGTTTTGAAATAAGAATAATTTAAAAAAGTATTCAGAGAAAAGTTGGACTAAATTACTTATTTTAAGAATTTTTAAACACAAATGCCCTGAGTAGTGCAGATTCCCTAAAAATACAATTATCCAAAAATCGATTTGTAGTATTGTTATTTGTGTCAGTAAAAAATATTCAACTAACTATAACACTAGTGAATATTTATCCTCCTTAAACAGTAATTGGTAATTCTAATTTATATTCTATAAAAATCTAAAACATTTATTTTCTTTTATATCTCGGTAGTTATTTAATAAAAACAGAAGTGCAATGATTTTACTTCTTACAGCAATAATAACTATCTTAAGACTTACATATTTTATTATTTTTATCTTGAACAATATTATGGATGTATTGCTTGTCCAGTCGGCTGAGACGGAATATAAGTCGTTTCCGTTCTACGCATTAGCCAATGGAGTTGGAAAAAAGCTTTTAAGTGCGTGATGAAGGGTTCCGTAAGTCTACAAAAAGCCTACAGTGTTTGAAATAAATATTGTGGCAAAACCAAGAAACGCAACTACATTACTTTGCTGAATAATTTAACTTTGTAAGCAATTTATCTACTCATTAATTTTGGACCACCAGATACTTTATTTTTTATCAAATTATGAGTCTGTTTGGGCGCATCTAAAATAATAATTTGACAAGTTTTTTGACAAGAAACTCTAAATATTTAATTTATTTATTAGGTATGAGCGTATCATATAATTGATTTCGTAGCAAAATAATGAGTTACCCTAGTCAATCACATTGATTTACGACATAAAATCACTGTTGATGTAATGAAAATACTAACTAATGAAGTATTTTCGACTAATAATAATAAAACAAATATGAAAGTCAGTCTGTGAATAATTAATTCGAAATAAAAAAATAAACATACATTACTGACAGTACACATCATTATAATACTTGATTTAATCTGTGATTTCATTAAACCCACAAAACTTGAAATAAACAACACATCTTTGAAAAAATATTAATTCCTACTTAACTAAAAACAATTTAATCGAAAGAACCCTAACAGGTCCAGTGAAATAACTAATAAATACATATAAATTACACTTTAATTGCAATAAATTTTACAACGTTTGCTTTCTGCGCAAAAACGGCAATCAATGCGAATACGATGCTTTGTTGACCTTTGTAAAGAAACTCAACTTATTACCAGGAAATTAATTAAAAAAGAAAACTTTAGGGTCTACTGCTGTTAGACACATTATAAAATTACTTTTTTTTTTACTCTGGCAACTTATTGCAATTCTATTTGAATATTGAAAAGAGGTTTTCATTCTTCTACTTACTTGTCTATGTACCTACCATAAATATTTCAGTATCTTTTATCTTTTGATATAAACATTTAATGTAGGTAAATAAATATATGTTTTCTACTTCGATATTGCTCTGCTGTTTCCATGCTATAAGCTCATCAAAATTAAAATTGCAAACGCAGTTAAACTTATCCACATAAGTTCCCTTCGTTACTGTTTTATAGCTCATTATAATTATAACGAGCCAGTTTATACAACAATAAATAGATTTCTAGATAGAGTTACTTCAGTTTTTTACTCTTTATTGTAGCAAAATAAAATTAAAATAAATATTCCTTGTTTGTTTACTGAGGAAATGGGTTTATTGGTTCTGCATTTACGCCTCTGTTAATTATCTTTTGATTTAAAATAATGATAATAAGATCTAGAGACAGAAGTCTCGTCCTTAGTAACTAAAACGATACAATGTCAACTTGTAAAGTTTTCTAAATTATCATTAACCATTTGTCAATTCGCTTTTTTCACACAACTGATTGAGAACGGATGTTTATATATTTCCAATTCTTTTTTAACATCATTGACAACAACTCACCACAGATACTCTCTTATATCCCCAACCCTCTAACACTGGAACCCCACCACACTTCCCAATGGCGCCTTACCTCAAGTTTCTTGACAACTTTTGATCAGATTACATTAAGATCACTGCAAATGGACGGTAAGGCGTCAAATGTGACACCTTTATATACTTTATCTACCATCTTGAGGGGAGACTGATAGGCAAACTTCGGCCAAATTGTGGCCAAGATTGGTCCAAGTTTTAAAGTGGAAACAAACATTGGTAGGGTTGACAATGCTTACGATTATTGGGACAATAGAAGAGATTTTAATAGCTGATTTGTGAAACAGCTGGAGGGCAATCGATGTCATTAAAGTGGTTGGTAGTTGAGCAATTCAGATAGTTACATATAGGTATAGTAATCCTGATATAACTATTAATGTTGCCCGAACTTTATTTGAATTTAAACTTGTTGGTACTGACAATTGACGCTATGTGGCTTCCAAGTCTTTCTTACGATGCTCTCACTTAATTTCACCTCCAGGTTTTAGTTTTATATATCTCCTGTAGTTTTATGCTTGACATTGTCTGTAAATCTGTCATCATAAATCTATGCTATTTTGATGAAAAAGAAAACCAGCATCATCACAAATCATGCCAAAATCTTAATTAGTCTGATACTGGTGAAAGAATTTTTGAAATCGGTCTAGTAGTTGTTGAGTGAGTTAGTTACAAATATATATTACAAACATACACACACACACACACACACACACAAAAACTAAAAATCTTTTCTCTTTATAATATTATTAGTGTAGAAGAATACTTAACCTCAAAAATACCTCAAAATCACACGTTACCACTCACCCGTATATAGCGTCTTTATCCCTCTTATGAACAAGTGGTTCTCCTGGCAGGGCGTGCGCGGGCGCAGCGGGAGGGGGGTAGTGGACCGGCGGCAGGTGCGGGTGAGACAGTCTGTGTTCGTGGTACATCGCGCCACCCTCCATGTAGCCCCCGCCGTGGAGGCTCTCGTCGTACTGTGGAGGAGGATCAGGTTAGAGATGGTGGTACGGCTGTTGATGTAGAAGAAGGTATATAAAATCTAGGAACTGTTGAGAAAGGTCAGGTTATTCCGGTAACAGATGGTTGTATATCTAATGATGGATATGAAGGAACCTTTGAGGAACATCAGGTAAAAGCATGTCATTAAGGAACTATTGAGGTTGATAAAATTACAAATAGTGGCACAACTGTTGATGTAGAAGAAGGTATATAATATGTAGGAACTGTTGAGGAACGTCAGGTAAGAGATGGTGGCATAGGTGATGATGAATATGAAGAAAGTGTTCAGGAAAGTCAGGTTACAGATGTTTATACAGTTGATAATTTAGATAAAGGAACTTTTGAGGATGATCAGGTTACAAATGGTGGCATAGATGATAATGAATCTGAAGGAAGTTTTGAGGAACATCTGATTAGAGTTATTAGTGTAGCTGCTGATATAGATGAAGAAATTATTGAGGAAGATAGAGTAAGAGATGATAGTATAGCTGAATATATAGCTGAAGGAAATATTGAGGATGAGTAGGTTACAAATAGTGGGATAAATAATTAAGGAAATCTTAATGAAGATCAGATAACACTTGGTGGCATAGCTGATAATGATTAAGAAGGAACTGTTGATGTAGATTAGGTAAAACATGGTGGTATAGCTGATAATATCCACGAAGTAACAATTGAGAATGTTAAGGTTAAAAATGATAGCATAGGTGATGATGAATATAAAGTAACTTTTGAGGACAGTCAGGTTACAGATTGTGGTACAGCTGATGATGTAAAAAGAAGTAAGTAGAAGTAAGAAGTTAAGATAAAATGACATTGTATGGTGTACTTATCTGTTTTGGTTACTAAAATTAGCATCATTTACAAGGAAAACAAATTCTATAAATAGTGTAGTGTCTATAATTGTGTATAATTACGACAGTAGTACAGTTTCAACAACAAGATTACCTTTAACACCTACACTACACGGCCAAACAATCTTTCATTCCCCTTTTTATCTTAAAAAATCAAGCCTAAAGCAAAGCCCGGCCATTATACTTCCTATACGCCACATTCCTCTTAAAGCAACAATTAAACGCACGTACAAAGGAGTTAAAAAACAAAAAAAGATGGACTTGAAACGTTGAATATTCATTAAAAATGTTTAAGTCATCGCGATGGCTATCTTACATCAATGGCGATCCTCAATTAAACACCATAGGCTTTTAAAATGCATGCCTTAGCTTTTAAGCAGATTAGAGCGTTTAAAAAAATTGACAGGCCCTCTTGTGGTTCTTTTGTGTACTATTCTTTTAATGACAGATTATGTTTTTAATGTATTGCTTGGCTGTATGGATATTGTTGTCTTTGCCTATCTTAATATTTATTTAAGAAAATAATAACTCACGATTTTGTTTTTGGTTTTAAATATTTTTAAGAGTACCTACAGTTCATTCTGCTAAGTGCTCATCCATTTTTATTTTATGTAATATTTTTGCTTAAAATACATTTATCATATGCAATATGAACATTTTATTTTATTAATTATCTTACTAAGAAGTACAACGACCTCTGACATAAAAACATACAATTTTAGAATTATTAAAATCCTTGGACCATTAAATGAGGATTTTTTACCTGAATATTATTTATTACGTGACGTTTTTTAAGGCTCTCTTCACGTCATAAAATTTATACAGTTTTAAATTAAAACAGTGCATTATTAAAATTAACGTGAAATAAAAAAATAAAACAAATTGTCTATAAAAAATGGCGTTTAATGTCAGTGTTTTAACAAATGAATGGTAAACGAAATATTATCCATATTTATTAATTATTTTGAGTTTCCTATATTTCGGCACAGTTGCAAGCGCCATGATCCATTCGTAATAATTGTGAAAAATGTCCCGTTTAAAGTTTTACAAAAAGTCCTATAAAAATGTTGGACTTCTATAATTCATTATAAATATCTATGGATACATTAAATTCTCGCTTAAGAGTTCCTTTATGTGTTGAATATGTAAAATTCCATCATCTCTAATGTAAGCTTGTGATTTGCATCCTTATCTTAGTAATGGCATAATAAATGAAGAAATATTACAATAAAGTTTTAGATGCAGCAGGAATTATTATAATATTAGATAATTTCCGCATTTTTGTTACCTACATGGTTAAGGCAGACCAAATTCCATTTTTGAAAAATAATTATTCAAAAATGGAATTAATAATATATAAAATATAAATAATTTTATAAATTCGAAAAACGAAATTGGAACGTCTCTCAAAATTTCCAACTGCATTCTCATCCATAAATTCGTTTATTTTTCTTTTTTTTCCATTTTTTAACAGACACATTAAAACCTCCATGCTGTACATTGATATCGTCCATTTTGTGAAGGCGAGCCATCAAATGGGGTGACGATGCGTTTTGCAGCGATCGATAGACTTGGCCGGTCATTACCGCACCTTGCTTCAGGATATATATTTTTTTATTTGAAGACAGCCTCTTCAAACCCTGCTTTGTCTGGTATTTAAATGTTTTAATTTTGATTTTTGAAGATGGGTAATGGTCTGGTGAAGTATTAGTGTGATTTTGTAATTAGGAAATTAATTATAAATATTTTTTGTGATTTTATAATGTAACCAGCTGATTTCCAATTTTTTTTTTATTGAATTACTTGCTAATCTATTTTTATGTATAGCATTATTTTATAATTATAATGCAAAAGTTGTCGAGTTGGTATGTATGCAATTCTCTCACACGAAAACTAGTGAACAGATTTACATGATATTTAGTGTATAAAATATAGGAACATTTTAACTTGGTATAATTTTTCGAATTACAGGCAAGTGAAACCGCTGACTTTGATAATTTCTATGATTAATATAATTAAACAACTAAATTCCATCAATGCTTTGTTTCTAAAAATATATTTTTTCGTATAATTCCCATTAAATCCAATTGTATATGCCAGTAGCTATATTTATTTCAAAAAACTACGACCCTGACCTATTAAACCAAAAAAAAATCTTATTCCAATTATTATAAAGTTTATTTTCAAACGCAATACTATTGGCAAGGCGTCCTGTTTACGTTTAGCAAAGATAGGACGGATATATAATGTACGATATTATTTATATAATATGTATTGTATAGTAAATAAGTATTTGTGCAATATACTAGGTCTTAATACCAGCTTCTCTTGCCAGTTACCAAGTAAACAATACGTTAATGTACAGACAACAAAATAGATTCGATACCTATTTATTTCTTCGGTATTTCGAGCTTTAATTTAATTAACCACTTATAATTTTTTTTTAAGATTAATAATAATTATCATGGCTATTTAAAGTAATGCAATGTACAAAAATAAGTTTTACGACAAATCATTAATTGGTAAGTATTTTTATAATAAGTTGTTTGTTTTGCCACAAATATCATAGAATAAAGCTTTAAAATAATTTATAACACACGGTTTAATATCCTTTAAAATAAATATAACTTAGTTTTGTAGCCAAACCTATTTTATGTGAAAATTAGATACTAAAATCTAGACAATCAAACGAATACGTTTCAGGTCGATGATTTTAGACACATTTTCTCTTATTAGCTGCATCCGTTTCGACTGGAAATTGACCACAAAATAGTTGGTGAAAAGCTAAGCAAATGATGATGAACAGCACAATCTAAAGATGTACTCAACTGTCTCTTAACACAGCTTACAAGTTCTTTATCGATTCCATTGCAAACGGTACCACAATAAAGGAAATGGCTTACTTTTGTACCAGACGACACGCCAACAACATGGCAACATTAGTACTCAAACATAATTTATAATCGTGATAACCGACGTTAAAGTAAGTGACTTTATTTCTGATAAAAGCCATTGTTTTGCTGGCCGTACCTGCGCGAGTTTACTGCGCATTCAATAACGTCACTTTATTAGTACGTTACTGATGTTAAGTTCATTGTAATTTGTTTTTGTGGTACCTACGTGTTTGTGGTATCGGTTTTTTTACCGGTATCGGTTACTTGTTTTGCTGACTGTACTTTTGTTTGGTGGCTTGGTTGGCTTACTATTTATTGTAGAAGAAATCTGAAACTGTTTATTTGAAATCTCGTTTTCTACTAAAGATAATAATTTATGTTTTTTAATTTTTTAGCACATTTTTATTTACTGTTTATTGTCATAGTATTTTCATTTCTTGTATACAAACGCCAGCACATATATCAAACTGCAACAAAATCTGTCGAACTTAAATAAATAAATAACGTAATCACAAAAAGGAGAATGCCCATTTTCTATTTGGAAAATTTTAAAGTAGCCATCTCATAAAAGCACTTAAATAAAATAAACAAGAGTAATTTCGTTAACAATTTAAATTTAAACCAACCAACATTGACCAACATACAGTCCAATCAAAGTTTATCTTAGAAAATTTAAATTTTCGCACTTTAACGACTAAATTATGCCGAGTGAACGGAACCAGACGCTGGACTGTCTACCTTTATATCTTTAATTTAGATATTCCTCTGAATTGCTGCATAGTGCATTGCTAAACTATTTACTATAAACTAGGCATTACCTGAGGGTTTACACACATTCAAATAATTTAATGTCATACTCGTATAATCTTACAACGTAAGGTAACATTAAAGTATTTCATTTCACATGGTTTTACCCCCATTGCTCGTCTTCTATTGGCCATAGCGTGATGTTACATAGCCATAGCCTTCCACCATAAATAGACTATGAAACACAAAACAAAATCAATTTAAAGCAGTACTTCCTGAGATTATCGCGTTAAACTAAACAGACAAACAAACAAACTCTTCGGCTTTATAATATTACTTTAGAACGGTATTGATAAAGCTGATATACCTACAACCATTTTTGAATTGTCAAGAGCAGGCTGCAATGGTCACGAGACTGTCTAAACAGTGGACAGCGGTCATGGAACTCAAAGGGCAACCGAAGGTACGGATTGGTTTTTAAAGAGGATCTTAACAGATGGATAGACGAAGAAGAAAGTGATCCTTAAAACCGGGCCACACTAACGCTATTTCCATTTACTGTGGTCCTAGTCTTTGGTTTGGTTTTGCCTTTTAGAAAAAAAACCCTAAAAGTCATTAATAAATCCTATTATCTAATTCAATATAAATAATAATAATATTTTCTTTTCTTGTTTTTTTTTTTTAATTAATTAGGTGTAATTTATTTATTTTTGTAATACCTAGTGTTAAGATGTCTTGATAATAAAATGAACACCATTCAATATTCAATAACAAATCAAATTCAATAACAAAGCCAGAGCAAATTAGAGCACAGTATTTTTCCCTTCACGTGGGAAATATTTGAGATTTTCGTTACGTCGGTAGATAGGGGCACATGTATTATGTATAAGGCTTATTTAGATTAAGTAATGATTGGAACTGGCTTCGGACATTATCAGGACATACCGGTGTCACTAATCTTTGCTACTTTGTTTTTGTATATAGCATGAGTTTTTAATTTTACCATATTTTCTTTCATTTTTAAAGGGTTTTGTGCGTCAGAATGAAATATGAGCATTTTTTGTACGTCTGAGTTTGTGAATAAAGTTCTAGCTACCACATACCATTTCCAACTCAATTTTGGCTGTAATAATGTAGAAAATTTATTTGTATAAAAGAGCAAAATTATTTATAATTCCTGGATGACAGACGTCAGGAACTGTAAAGTAAGCCAATAGAGTATGAAGGCCTAAAGAATGATTATCATTGCTTTATATCGGTATGTCATAATCATAATTATTGTACTTCTTTGCCATCGAAATGCAAAGGAGAATGCCCATAAACTCCAGAAAACTCAGCCTAAACAATGAAACTATATCTACAACCAGGGGCAGCCGATCAACCTCACCATTTTACCATAATTGGTCGGCAGGGGAGACATTACACGTTGTAATTAGCAAGGGGTACATTAACTCATTAAATATGAATCTGCTATCATTGTAGACTTGTATCTAGACTAGGTAGTAGGCGCCATCGCCCTAGCTTAGGTAAAGGGGAATGCCCCAGGGAGACCCTGTCATTATCATTAAACGTTGCAACTAAATGTGTAGTTTTTAAAGATGGTTCATACGTAAGTTTATTAATATGTAAAGGTCTTTAAGTGGGAAATTGTGTGATGGGAAATTTTGTTGCCGTGGAAAGTTTAATAATGTCCAAGGTTGTATTAGGTATCTGTAGTTGTGTCACTTTTAATTTGAGTGGAAGATGTTATTGTTTTCCCAAGTTAGGTACCTAAATATAAACAAGTTTACTTCATATTAAATTAAAAAAACAATTCCAAAAATGACTGTGCTATGTCCTATTAAATAAGTCCAGACGAGCATTTCCAAATACATTTTTTTTATACAATTTAAGTGTATTAGACTTTTCTTTATCCCTTCACAGGACACTAGCATATACTTGCCAATATGACCAGCTACATGTAAGCCTTTAAACCACTGGTTCTGCTAAACTTATCAGGGAATACCATGCGTGGTGTTCTTTTTAAATAACTGACCCCAGTCTCTGCTCACCCATTCAAGTAGTCATTGTTAATACCTAGTACGTCGAAGGTGACAATATTAATGATTATAGTGGACATACGGACCATTACGACAGACCTTCATTTATAATGACCAGACGTAAGCAAACCAATGATGGAATAAATTAGTTCTTAGAAACGAGAATGTTATTATTGACTAAATAATTTTCCTATTGTTTGTGTATGTTCTGTTAACCTTTATTAAGAGAATTCTGAGTACGATTTATCGATTTGTGGAAGCATCTAGAAGGTACATGTTTTTTGATAAGTCTGATCTCCTTTTCCATACCTATGAGAAATGTCATCTAAAATTTGGCATTGTCCTTTAAGTTTTTGACAGCTTTTGTGCAGAGCTAGAAATTTTTAATTTTCTTCTATTTTGGTGTCACGCAGCCTATCTTGCTATTATATTGGAACTGATCATCCATGAACAACCAAAGAATTTATACTGTAACTGAATATCGAACCAAGGTATGCTCAACAGTAAAGCCTACAGCTACTTGACCACTAAAGCAGTCAAAGCTATGATTCTACACATTAAATATTTGTGTACTTATGTTATTTCAATTTCTAGAAATCATTGGAAATGCAGATGTTTCCACACACCTTAATCAAAACAACAACTGTTTACGTCATGACGCCATTTTTATCTAAATCTAATTCATAATTTCAAAATACAGGTAGCGTCATACGGATTATTTATTAAAAAACCCAAGATACCAGTAATGATTTCTTATCGATAAAAGTAGATAGTTTTTACAACATTCAATGAATTTTATCTAAGGCCGGCGTTATATCTGTGATTAAATCTTAATCGTTAATTTAATCTGTGTCCCTCAAGAATTTATGTGACACCTGTCAATTATTGTGTCAAAATTGTTTTTTTAATTATTAATATTGGATACTTACTAGCTACAAAGAATTATGAAAAAAGAAGACATAGGAAGGGTATTGACCTGAAATAAATTAGCAGAAAGGGTGTTGAAATGCTGTTGGATTTTACAACAATCATGGACACAAGAAATCAAATAATAGTGTAAAATAAAGGTAAGAACCAAAAATAACATTGGAAAATTTGACCAAAACCAAAACAATAGTAACTCCCGCTAATACAAAATACAATGATGTTTCTTTGGGTTAAGAACGCTTCATTGGCTGAAGCTATAGTGGAATAAAGCCCAGAAGTTACTGAGGTCCATAGAGAAGTAATATTGAATCACCTGGACATGCAAATGGATCTGAAGAGATATCTCCTGGTATTGGCGCTTAAAAAGCTTCGTGTAACGTTATAGGATATAGTGACAGTGATATTGATCATTCTTTCCCAGGCTGGATAAAGGAGAATGACCAAACCGGGGTGCTATAAACTACGGAAACATGAATTTACAAAGATGGCGCTTTATGAATGAATGAGGGAATGAAGCAAGGATATTTTGATGTGACATAGTCAGAGAATCAACTAGAGCAAGGCGTTGCCGTCGCAAGAATAATCGGAACCATGACGCCTTTTCGCTGAATTGACAATCAACTCGATTTAAATGGTTATAATTAAGCAACCAAACGTATATAGCCGTACAAAATCGCAGCACAAACTATTTACAAGCGCTCAACAATAATCGGCGTCGTAAAAGTCGCCTTAAATCATAATTACTTATAAACTGAATCGTACACACATATGACACGCATTTTGAACTCTATCACCACGTGATAAGGATTATAAAAATGTCCTTTATTAAACAAATCGTCGTAAAAAATTCTTATCAAGCTATTTTCAACGCTATTTTGGTGTACTAAAGGTTCTGTTTCAGTTTTGAGGTTATATTTGTGTTGGCGCGTTATGAAAATGGCGTCGAAGTTAGGTATTTTTATTGGAGCATGTTTGAAACAATGGATGTTTGTGAACGCCTAAAATTATTTTGTGTACGTCGAAGCTCATTGCGGACTTTTGGGTCATTCCATTGTCGCGGGTGCAACATTTAGACGCTTGTTTTAGTTTATACTAATTAAATGAAAAACATTTTAAATTAAATTAGTCTTTAAAAGACTACATTTTAAGGTGTTTTCTTTATATTTTTTAACAAAAAAATTAATATGATACTTTAAAAGCCAGGAGAACGGTTCAAATTGCCATCGCGGGTGCAACACATTTGGCCCTACCTTTCCAGATCACAAACACAAAATACATAAATCTGTTAATTCTTACATATTTAATATGTTATGCCTTAATATTTTGAAATGTATTAAAGTAACAAAGACCATAAAATAAAAACTCTAGACAAAACAAAAGTAAGCAATGAATTATTATTATTTTAAATAATCGCGGGTGCAACACCAAATTATCGCGGGTGCAACGAGTCTAACTTATGTGAACATAAACATCACTTTTAATTGTATAGGAACAAAATAAGAGATCAAACTATATTTATGACTAACAACCATACTTTTATTGTCGCTTATATTAACTATTTCTTTTGAAATACGTCAATATTTTCCGAAAATTTTACGAACATTATTTTCATCAGTAATTTTCTTCGGCGTTTCCAACTTTGAGATATTACCATCAAATTGCATGTCTGCTACGTTATTAATGATGTCTCTGAATCGTTTGCCATCAACCGTCGTCATAAAGGTGCATTCATGCACATCAGTCACGTCACGTCACCGACAACGGATCGGTGACGGTTTGTCTAGTCACCAGTCACCGTCATGTCGTTCGTCAGTCACGTCTCCGGTGGCTGAATCATTGAACATATACACTGATTGAACTGAGACGTGACGTTCCCGGATGTGTGGGCCTAAAAGTATGAAACTTGTATGGAAATAATATTTGACGTGTCTGACCGGTGACGTGACTGATAAAATACGTGCGGGTGACTTACTTGTGGGAACAAAGTTATACAAGGAGTATAATATAAACATTTTGTTTTTTAAGCCGCGCCGGTGACATGACGTGTTTTTGCCACAGCCATGACGTGTTTTTGCCAGTATCTAGTAGTCTGCATTCTTTCTTTAGACTGATTCTAGTCAATATTTTTAAATCTACATCTATCTCCATGTTCATTACATCTCTCCGTTTGGAATCACCCCCTCAGCTCACGATTTTCTTTTGATTTCCACTTATATTTCTGCGAAGTAGTCTCTTTATGCTGCTCTGTTGTCATTTTAACCGATATTTCTGTAAAAAAGATACAAATTTAATATATAGATACATTTTAAATATATATTATTAATCGCCTGCAGCATATATTATTAATCAAGGTATACCGAAACAGCGAAATGTATAATTAGTCAGATAAAAAGGTTATGTTAATAAAGTTGCACCCGCGATCTTGATGTGAGATCGCGGGTGCAACTTTTTTCAGTTGTCGCTTATTTTAACCTTGCAATCATTGCAGTCTTAAAGAGAATTTATTTAAGTTTGGTTTTGATTTCTTCTTACTTTTGCAAAGTTTCAGAACGTTAGCTCTGCATTTCTGTGAAAAAAGTAAACTTTTATATCTTTTGGCCTCGCGGGTGCAACAAGTTAACAGTGTAGTCTAGCAGTCAATAATTCTTAATAAATAACAAAATATACTTACATTTTTTGGCACAGGAAGATAAATGAGTAGTGTCACTTTACGATTAGCCGGTAAAACGTAACCTCAAACTGTCAAAAACAACTATTTCGTGCTAATAGTTTTAGTTATGATTTTACAGTTTATATCAATTCTTTGGATGGTAATAGTTACAAACGCGTCAAAAAAAAGATATGTTGTTAAATCAAATAAAAATAAATTGATTATTATATTTAGACTTTCTTCTTTGCACTATTATCAAAAAAAACAACTAATATCGTGAATGAAAAAATCATGTCGGAAATCGTCTATAGCGGAATCGCCCTTTTGTGAATTTGATAAACGTGTCGAGGAACTTTAAGATTATGCTTACAGATTGGGGACAAAACTGTGCCATTTTTATGTTCAACGATTGTTTTCAACAAATAAAACCGGTCAGTTCGCTTCGAAAAACTTTATTTGAAATGTTATTCGCCATACTACAACTGTCTTCTATATTTCTATGTTATCGAAGCAAACAGTAGTCTTATTCCAGTCTACACTTTCATCAATAAACTAGATTCACCTTCAAATTCTATCATGGCGTCGAGAAAATTTTACCGCCCATTTTTCCAACATGGCTACCGTGGAAAGGCGCGTTCCATTCATAATAATTCGACAACACGCACAGATCTTAGTTCGATAACAAACTACGCCTACGTTTGGGGGTGATATGGGGGTGAAATTAGCGTTTATTTAATCGACATTACGTTTGGTCGCCATGAAACAAATTAGTAGCGGGGCAAGCGAGGCCGCCATGTCTAATTTTCTCGAATTCATTTCAGAAGTGGATGTCTTTGGAGGTTATGTCAAAGTTTGATTAGTTATTTTGAGTAATTTAAGGAAAACTACTGTTTTCGTGATGTATTTTCCTTGTTATTTAATGACTACGATGTCATATACTTTCCTTATTGCAATTTCCTAATAGTATGAGACAAATAAAAGCTATAAAAAAATAATTATTTTGCACAAAACGAGATTCTAAACGACACTTCTTTTTTTTTTAATTTCTTAGGTCTGTCTCTATGCTCTTATAAAGCCTGAATATTTTTAATGAGGAGTTTAACAGACGTTCTGTAGTATTGAAGAGGTTTAACATGTCCCTGGACATAAAATATTGATAACTGCACAAAATAAATCCCTGTTCCAATTTAGTATATGTACTGCCGAAGCAAGTGCAATGTAGTGTAGTTAGGTTAATCCGTTTTTAACACTTTCTACGGCCTGTATTTGGCATTTCCTTCTAAAGTAATTATTTATTATTTTATTAGGTGAATCATTACATCAATAGACAATCCGTTCCAAATCTCACTTGAAAAATGCTGGATGATCCTAGGATTTACAACCAATGTAAGCCAGGCTGCCAAACATCCTTGGTTTCTTAACGAAAACTTTTTTTTTCATTCTTGCCGCTTAATCCCGACCTCCGCCGAAGCCCTAAAACCCTTGTAACTTCTCAACCACAATCAATCTAAATAGTGACGGTCGCACGGTGACGTCACACGTGGGCGGTTGACATATGGCCGACATTCTCATCTGCTCACACCAAACAACACAAAGATACATAAATTATTTTCCCATAACATTTTAGGTCACATTACATCACGTAAGGATAGCGGGTAATTAAAATTCTGTCCTGATCATATTCACACCTCGCCACAATTACAACGCTGGCAATTAATAAATGAAATAACTCTGAAATTGCCAGCAGCAAAAAAGTCAAAGGGATGTCCGTTTGGCGCGGTGGCTCTGAAAGTTGTTTTTGTTGCTCCAGAGACACCTGAGGTGGATTTCCGTGTGAATCTTCAAGGTTTTGTTTAAGTTTGAAATGCTTGTGCAGTCCTCTGAATTTCTTACTAAGGGCGCGTCATAAATTCCAACGCAACGAGCCATAATTCAAGGTTGGTTGATTGTCTGCCAGCGTTTTTATTTAAAAAAAAACGGTCTGACTACCCAGCTGATTCTATCAGTTCTTCATTTAAACTATCAACGGTTGCCTAGAGGTTGTCTTAATAAGATCGGTCTCATTCAGACATGTCAGCCACTCCACAATCTCAAACAGGCATAACAATCAATCACCAGGCCGTGGCCCAATTGCTTGAATCCAAACGGTGTTGCCAGCGCTCACAGCCCATAAACAACATTTTTGTCAATAAAGCCCATAATTCATAAATAGTTGTGTAATGTGCGGGCGCTAAGAATCGTCCGCCACAAAACGTGTAATGACTACCTTTTGACGGCTCGAGAGCCGGTTCCAAAATTAAATGATACGTTTTAAAAATGGAATCGCTCTGTCCCGCCTTTTTTCCATCGAGATAACCTTTAGTCCATTTGGGTTGCCATAAAGAAAAAATAAGCATCTTAGCGTTTTAATTTTTTTAAATGACATTCTTGTGGTTTTTTCTCGCTGGGAATCTTACAGTGTAATAAGTTTACGGAGCGGCCGGTTTTTGCGCGCCATACTGTTTCTTCGATTTGTTCCTTTAGCACTATCAAAATATGATTAAGATTTTCGTGGGTCGCGCATTGTCGTGGGGGCAGCGCATACGTCATGCCGTCAAACGCTGATGAGTTCAGAACCCTGTTGCGCTAATTAAGCTCGCTGTTATTAATCGCTTCAGTTATTTAAATTTTGCTTGAGACGCCCGTGGCCGGGGTTATCGTTTTTTACGAGTTGCGGTTACGAGATTAGCGTAGGTCGATTCCGAGAAGTAAAAAATTAACTCTTTTGCGGTAAAAGATATGAGTGATACGTTCTAACGTCGGGGTGAGCTGGGGGTCTTGCGCTTGCGTTACCTCTGCGCTTGTATATAAAAAGTAGATAAAATTAGACGAGGTTTTCGAACGCAGACGGTTGGGGAAGACAGAACAGTCACTTGTGCCCGACGCGGGGTGGGACATGATGAACGCCACCCTTAGAGTATTCTGTCCCTTTCGCTCTAGCCTCCCGACGCCTATCGCCATCGCCTTGCTGTCATCTGGCAACCTATTCACACGGCTGAGGGGCACCAGAACCGATTCGTAACAGCGAATAATGCATATGAATAGCATACATCCAATAATAATAATTGACAATTGCCCCACCAAAAAAGAAACATTGTTTAATTCCCAAACAATACTTGTTACAGGCATAAATTGGCACTATAAAAATGATACATTAAAGCGAGGTAGGTAGCAATCATTCAGGTGTGTTTTTATGTATTCTTTAAATTGATAGTGGTAAATCAAGCGTCGTTAGACGCTGCGAGATGCTCGTATCGAATTTTACTGCGTCCCGTTCGCCTCGAACGTATACGACCGTAAAACTTAGAAAAATCTTTGTGTATTAAAATATTAACCGGCCGGATTGAGATGCGCTAGCCGAGCCGGGAACTACAGGCGCGATGGCGACCTCTTCAATTTACCAGCGACACAACATTATAGCGGGCGCTAGTCATAAATTCCGTTTCATTCATGATACACACAGCGTAAGAGACCAAAGAATGCTCCATGCGTTTGTTTCACGACCATAAATACTAATAAAACGGCCTCGTTACGGGGACAGTTCGAAAATCGGGCACACGACTTCTTAACGACACCTATTAGGGATCTTCTGTCTGGTCGATTTAATTGAAAAATTGTATCCAGAGCGTTGCAAGAGTTGTATCCGACTCCCGCGCCGGATGCGGGCCCAGACGTCCATTATTCCATTTGCCCATCCGCATGGGGACACGGCGACACGACACCGACGCGACAGCGCTAACACGTGTCAATAAACCAATCGCGCGCCGTATCCGAACACTGCGCACCTACCTTAATTACTGGCAACACTTCACTGTTCTATATTTGAATTCGGATCTCGTAGGGCCCGTTCTAAATTCGAGTAAGGTTGCGCGGCTCTCGAACCGAATCGCTTCGATATCCATTCTACGGCTAGAATGTTTTTCTTCTTGCTTTTTTTAATAATAGATCCGTGAGCGATGCCGGCCGCTCGAATTCGGTCGATTCGCGAGCAGATTTATCGTTCAGAAAGTACCGCGGGGGGAACGTTAACACTTGTTTTAAGGCCGCGGATGAAAGTTTTACTTCCCATTCCACTTTTAATTTGAACTCTTTAAACCACACCCGCGGTAATGTCCGTCTCGCGAGCGGTAAATCTGTATCAGCTGACTTCTTGATAAAGTATTTTTACAGCTTATCAGAGACGCGCAATTAAACTTTTTATTATATTAAAATTAATTTTAAGCGACCATTAACCCCGCAGACCCGCGATTAGTTTTACAAATTGAAACTAATGTGCTTTGGTTATCGTAATTCTGCGTAATATGAATATCTTACGTGTGTAATGTAAACAGTGAGGTCAATAGCTGGCACATGAACCGCGCTCGATAGCCGTGCCCTCTTATCGGCTGCTGCACTCAAGGGACAGTTCGAGACTCTCTCCAGATTTCACGTAAATACGCGCTCGTTAAGATAACGATTTCCTTTCGACGCGACGGCCGCACTATCTTTTTGCTTTTATTCAAAGTATTAAAATAAGGACATACTTAACTACTTAAAGGATTTCCATGTTAATAATAAAATGAGCGCTCTTGGCACGGCTCGTTAAAATGCTCACTTATTCTAAGAAAATTCCAATTTCGAGTGGCCGATAGGGCTGTCGGGCAAAAAGTCCGAAAAATGTGTATCATCATAAATAAGGTTGACATTGTCCCGCGGCGCCGCCCACGCGCGCCTTATTACCGCGTCTGTCCGTTTGTCCGTTCGTTACCTCTATTGTGGCTGTGAATGCGAGATTAGCCACACCGACACTCGTGATTGACTATTTAAACTTCGAATTCTGTGAGTGACGCATTTCTGAACGGAGCGTTTCTTGTCTTTTGTACGATCGCGGCTCGGACGCGTTCTCTTTAGGTATTTTAGTTTTGTATAATCTGTATAAGTGCTGCGGCTGCGTTCAAATTTATGTTGAGTGTTACGTCTGTGTTATAAATAAAATAGTTTCGTTAGATAACATTCTGTAAGTGAAAAACTGTTTTTATTTTTAATCACCCGCCAAAGTCTAACACCGCCGTGTCAACGTCGTTACCGCCGACAAATAGTTTGTCGAAAAGAATTTTTAATTTCGTCTAACTAAAATGTTTTATCAAGATTTACAGATGACGCGGGATCATGTGAATTGGGCGCGCGTCGGTGACCAGCCACCGGCGGGACTCGTTCTTGGCAATAATTTGGTCATCGCCCCGGCCCGACTGACCGAACACGCCGCCGACGAAAACAACCGACACACGGCTAACTAAATAAATCAATAGATACAATACGCAGTGCCGAGCAACACTAATCTAAAAGATAAGCCTCACTAATTACCAGTAACGGCAGGCTATTCATCTCGCGGAGGCCATATTTCTAAAAAGTGTCAACGAAGAAAAGCGCGCGCTAAATAGCCTAGTAACGGACCGTCGTGATTCCAATTTCAAACCTCGTTATCGCTGCCCGAAAAAAGACGAGACTGAACGAGATATCAAAAAAGGATTCGGAAAAAATTCGAACAACAAGTTTTTAAAAATGGAACGTTCGATTCGTACACATGGAGCGCTGGCTTGCGCTGGGCCGCTGCCGGCCAGCACTCGACGCGCATTGTTCCAGCCCTTCGCACGGAACCGCCGAGTCATGTTACTTCAATTAATATTATTTAATCTGTATCTAGATCCCGTCGGCGTGTTAGAGGAATTATATCGTTTCGGGAGTCACCGCGGTAGGATTTGTCGATCGCGCGATAAACTAGTAGTGTTTGATCAGCAAAAGAAATAGCGTGACATGAATATGCGAGTAGGAAACATATTTCGATATGAGCGTCCAAATAACTGTCGCCAGACGGGATCACGCTGATTTACGACACGGCATTTGATGGCGTATAGTATTTTGACTAGAACGCCGCGTATCAATCAGTAATTCACAGGGTGTGCGCGTAAAAAGGATGTCAGTCGTTCGGCCAACAATAAACCCTCAAATTAGCGATCGCGCGAATTACCGTTGAATCTAAAGTGCGCAATTAACGCGCGTCTACAAAGAGCCAATTCGAAAATGAACAGCGATATTCAAATTGAAAATGGAACGCGCAGCGAATAAAACAATGAGAAGCGGGTACCTGCCCTCGGGTGCGCTCGGTATGCGAGCCGAGCATCTAGAGCGCTCGGCCGCGCTCGGCCCGCCGCGAATCCCAATTCAAAAATGGAATCGAACAGCGAAATTTAAATAACAAATTAGTGGGTGCGTTTATAAAGCGCGTCGAGCATCAGACTGATTCCAATTGATTTTGATGTCGGAATTATGTTAAAGTGCGCGTCCGATAGTGCGCGAATAGAACATTATAAATACCAGGACTCGCTCTTTAAAAGCATATAAAATCATATCTTGAATATATTTCCTGCATCACATAGCTAAACAAATGTTCGTCAGTTATGTATATGCAACCAATTTATTGCATACCTACATTTGCGGATGCAATCATAAATCTAACTATTATAAAATATCTAGAGTGCGTCGCCGTTCATTAAACTGGCAGTGTGTACGTCTGCCGGGAGAAAATCGTGTGCGCCATCAATATTGTTCATTATATTAAAAGCTGGGAGTGTTTCACAACAGTTTCAAGTCGGACAATCTTTATCAGACACAAGAAATAAAACACGGAGAGGAATAAAAACGAGCATTACGTCACATTAGTGTAATCTCGAATGTCCCCGATCGTTTCCTTGGATCCATTAAACAATACCGATATATGTGTATTATCTACGCCCACAGTGGTGGCTGGTCTGAGGCCCTACGGCTGACCGACCGGTGCCAGCAAATAGCTATATTTCTGGCCATTAAAAAGTAATGTCCCCGAACTGGTCCTTCCGGTTTTTAACTTTATTATATGTATTAATATATTATTATCATATTGTCGTATAAGAAGTTAGATAATTCATCAAAGATTATTTATATGGTCAACTTGGGGCGCTTGACCGTTTTATATTTAAATTAAAAATGGAGATTTTTAGATGGATTATGTTTTGTTAAAGAATTGCGGAACATCTGAGAATGTATCCGGTACCTAACCTACCTGACTTTCTAAAACCGTTTATCCTAGTTTGTAAAATATTACATTTCCTGTTACGGATATTTGTGTTACTTAAAAAAGTATAGGTACTATCTTATTTGGGATCAACTAAAGAATATTATAAACTAGTTTTTCTTACAGCGACGGCACTGCATTCCCGTCGTTTTTGATTGACAAAACAAAAAAAGCATTATTTTTAGTATTCTACTTATTTAGACCACTTTTTAAATAAGAGATAACAAGCGCTTTCCATCAAGTTCCTTAACATTTCGAACACATTTCCTTTAAGATTACATGTATGATTTCGTATTACATTACTACATGGAAAGTTTAAATGAATGACAGTAAGTGAATCTGGCAAAAAATAAAATTCCACTGTCGAATAAAATTCAATTTTTCTACTATTTTACTAATTTGTCTATATTGATGATTTACTGAAGGACCTAATGGCGCCCAACCGGCAATATTTTATATTTGTAAATTCTAGTTTTTTATGACTATTTATATCAATATTGCTAGTTACAGCAAGAAGTAAGCCGTAATGAAAAAATAATTTAGACACACAAAAACTAGTTAATCGGTGCACGTTATTAATGAAAATATAATAGTACCATTTAAGCCGATAAAAATAATCGTAAGTGGCAATACTTAATTATATTTTATTATCTATTTCACTTCCCATACAACGTCGTAACTTAGCCGCGGGTTTCGCAATGTTGCCAGCGTTCAAAAAGTCGGAAAAAAAGACAACAGTAATGTTGCCACGTTATCTTATACCTCAAGCAATGGCGGGACATTTTTCAACACTTAAAACATAAAATCGAGCGTTTTTTTATCGCGTAATGTGAACAGAACTGCCTATACAATACTGGTGTTATCTTTACTGTTGAAATAAGTGCCAATAATAAGTTTTAATGTTTCAGGAATGACCGAAACGCCCGCAGATTGGCGCCGAAGACTTAGAGAATGAGATACTATAAAATGGCGGCCGGCAAACATATGTTTTTTAGGGGGAAAATTATTTCAGTATTGTAATTGTAGAATACTTGTTTTTCCTTCTTTAATTTATCATTAATTGGGTACTTCAATGCACTTGCCTTTCCATACTTGGGAACAGGCAGTAATATACAATATAAGCATCAGCTGTTTATGGTATACTAGTAAGTTAAACGTACCTTTGTGGGATGGATAGTTGCTAGACCATAGATAATACTTTTCTTTCGGTTAGAACTTTTTTGAAGCCAGACTATGCAATTTGTCAAATTTTGTTCTTTTTTCAAGTGTTCATACTACTTGATACAACAATACTACTTGGTACCAATTATGTAATTCTGTTTTGACCATAAGTTATTTTTTTGTACTTAATAAAAAAATAATATGATCTGACTAGAGAAACTAAAAATATCTAAATGTTCTTATTAATACTTTATAATATAACTGATAACATCAAGTTAATTTATCTTTTCTTTAATTGCTGTGTAGATTTTTCTTCTTTTTCTTCAGATATACACAAGAACATGACATTTTGTTAGTAATATGATAAACAGCTGTTTTTTTAAACAGCCGTTTTACAAAATGTTTTTGTTTTATTTTTCACATAATTTTTTGATTAAAATCTAAACACATTGTTCCTATAGTGCAACGGATAAATAAATACTTTGGTCATTTAATTGCTAAAGTTTAATGATTTTGCCGAAAATTTTATGGGTCATAAATTGTCTTTACATCCCTCATGCGTTGGCAAGATTGGTCAAAAGATAACATAAAATATATATTTTTTTATTTAACCGCCTTTATTGCATTTATAATGGCCGTTTGAGTATTTTTGGTTTTCAGGATTTTCTACATAATGTTTCTCTTACTTTCGATAAGTATTTATACAGTTGTATATAATGTACATATGTATAAGAATGTTGTTTACTTTTGTTTTAATTTTAAAATATTCAATCTACAACCGATTTTGAAGAAACAAGTGTTTTATTTGTTACAAACGATCCAGATTTCATTTTTTCTCATACACAACCAATTTTACGCATTATGTCCGTCAACATAGCAGGACCACATCTCTAATTTATGGTGGCGCGTATAAAATTAGTAAAAATGACAAAATATTGTTAATATTGAAGCGTATCGCATAGATATCACAGATACACGTATTTATAACAGGAACAAGTCAACACACCGTATCCAGTACACATGTTATCACGTTATTTAGTGGGCCAGCGCCGAAAACCAGCAGTATCACCGATTATGACTAACTATTAGTAGACAAATTGATATCCTTATCGGGTGTATCGTAAAATTTACGATTATACCACCGTTTACAATGAACGGACAAGTCTTGTGCAAATATAATTTGGCTCAGTTACGTGTGAATTAATTTTTGTTAACTTTATTGCGTAATGATCGATAATTACGAGAAATGGCGCCTTTTTGTTGCTATCGTGTGGTGTTTACCAATTTTGGTTTACCGTTGCAATGTGAAGATAATGTGCGACAGTGATATGATAATTGTTATGGTATTAAATTCGACACGTATTGTTTGTTTTTTGTAGTTTTAAAGACCTCACTTACTATACAATTTGTGAAAACTTTGTAAGTGTTGATTTTAACTGTTGTTAGTGATATTATACAGTTCTACGTCTAGACAAGATTAGTAGCACCGTTGTCGAACGAAACCGACGGATTTGCAATCGTACAACAATTAATTTTAGACTGGCCTGTTGGTCTAGTGGTTAGTGACCCTGACTGCTACGCCGGAGGTCGTGGGTTCGATTCCCACCCAGGACAAATGTTTGTGTGATGAGCACGATCATTTGTTCTGTGTCTGGGTGTAATTTATCTATAATATGTATGTATTTAGAAATATATAAGTATGTTTATCAGTTGTCTAGTACCCATAACACAAGCTCTGCTTAGCTTGGGACTAGATGGCGTTGTGTGATAGTTGTGGAATATTATTATATTATTATTATTAATTTAAAGTCTTTCTAGAAAAACTATATTTCAGACGTTAAGGTGTCATTGTCCGTTGCACTAGAAACAATAAACAGGTCATCATCATGCTAAGAATTAAAATAATTAATTATAATTGCTACAAAAATTCTAGAAATCTAGTACCTACTCTTTACCGTCGGTATCCATCATTTTATGAACACAAGAAAAACAGAAATAAATCATTTTAAGATAAATACAAAATTATTTAAACTCAACAATGTTATTAGATAATGTATTTTAGTAACATGATAATTATACTATTTATCTGTTTCATGGTATTTCTTATATTTTTTGCGAAGTCCATTTTTTTGAGGCTTTAGGAATTTATCGAATTAAACAAACGCGTTATTATTTTCCTTCTACTATTAATGTTTTATCTTGTTAGCTACTATAGCAATTTATATTTTAATTTATGTAAATTCATATCATCTTTATTTATCATAAGAGGTTATGCAATTAATATTTAAGTTTTAGATTATACGGGAATGTGTATTTGTTAGTAACGTTCATTATACTTATATGATAATGTACTAACATTACTTTTATTTTTAACTTACAGAATAAATACATTGTATTAATAAATTAAAACAGTATCCTACTATTCAAAATGTTATTTTAACGTAACTATCAATATAGGTACTAATTTATCTAACGTTGAGCTAAAATTCATGGTGAAAATTTATTTTAACTGCCTTTTCAAAACTTCTTATAAAAATATCAACAAATAATTTTGTATGCATTTATATCAAGGTGTGACTCACTGGATTATCTACATAACAATTTTTCTTTTCTTTAATAAACATTTTAGTTTCATTGCACAGTTGTTTAGCCGACTTTCTGATTCGTACGTATTTGTATACAAACATAATAACTTTACAGAAATAATCAATTTCATAGCACATTTTCATTTTCTGAAACACTATAATATCATCTATGCACATATGCACCTTTGTGACTTATACTGCTAAAGTAAAAATATTTTATAGCATATACTTCAGATTCTCCTAAATGCTTTTATACAAACATTTTTCCATTTTATTCTTCTTAAATCGAAACTATATAAACCGAGTTTTATTAAAACTAATCCAATACTAAACTATCTCGGCCTCAAAATTAATAGTAATCGCATACCATCATATCTAGGTTAATGCTAAACGTTATGCCATTATATGATATAATTATTATATAAATTATATTACTACCAATATGGCGTCCAGCGCTGTTCAAATGTGTCCAATTAAATGTACTTTTATCTGAAAATACCTAAAGCCTGGCGCTATGTTAAGTTATTACGGTGGAATTAGATTTTAGCTTTTATCTACCTGAGTTTATTTTATGTAATGTTTCTATAGACTTTTCAGTGGCGTGGTAATATTTGTTTATCATTACGTATTATTTTTGCCTATCACACGAAAGTAAGCCACACGAATCACGGCCAAGAGTTTCCAAATATCATTAAAGCGTATACTTATATTGATGACTTTATTATTTACTTGTGTTGGATCAAATTGTACAAAAATCCGTTATTATTAGCAAACAAAATACTCAAATTACATAGTTCTATGTATTTACGATAGTTGAAAAATTAAATACACATTTGCGTGTAAGTTAAAACAGAAACAAACTAACATAGGCGGAAATCACCCTTTTTTTAAATGCATTCAAAGTAAAAGTGTTACATAATTTACGTATTTTACATTATTTATGTTTACGGAAGCAAATGTTCTCTATTTGTGAATCCAAAGACACGGAAACTATAGAAACATTTGCAATGGTCGATTCTACTTGACCAAAATTTTGGTGTGCGTCAATACAGCGGGACCACATAACTGAATTAACTTTTAACGAGTAGTTTTTTGTGTGTTAAACTAAACAAGTTTTATACAAAGTTCTTCTATACTATTAAAGTAAGGTGGTCGAATCCGTTAGTTTATAATGTAAGAGATACTGTCCAACACAACGCGTCCGAATCCAAAAAATCTTACACTGATTGAAACTACACTATTACTTAGTGCCACAGAATGTATTTTGAAAGCGGGTGAAGTCGCAGGTAGACACTAGTACTTCAAAGAGGTACTTAAAGAACTTTTAGGACCGTCGGAGGAATCAATGAAACGAATAGCATTGGTTTTATATATATTCAGCTAATTTATAAACTGCGAATCGTTTCTTATTGGTTAACGTTTGACAGATTTAATTAATTATAGTGTATTTTAATAACCTAGTTAATTTATGCTTTATTGGTTATTTAGACTTTACCTATGATTTATGTGGTGTTTATTTCTTTTAAATTCATTGAGCATTTTTCTTGATAACATGGATTCTAGTTTTAAATACAATGTTGTCAATCGAATGACTTCAAAAGTGGTTGGAAACTACAGACCTTCTTGAATTACCACTTGCATATGTAAATACCTATCACTGTTCGCTATCCAATCTATAATAGATAAAAGATGACTATTAGGAATATTTAATGTTATAAATATTCCTAATAGTCATCTATTTTATAAGCCATATCTCTAAAATCTACAAGAACATTTAATTTGACACTTTAATGACTATTCAGTTATTTATCTTTACCATTTAATAATACTAATGCTAAACAAAGAAGGATTAAAACTTTTATGTTTCTTGTACCAAAAACAATACAACCCTAAATCTTTAGAAAGTTGTCCCCAAGAGTTCCGTTAGGGGCACATCTTTGTGGCCCGCACCAAAAAAACTTTTTCTTTTCATTGTCAATTGAATTTTATTGTCGGTTTCTGAGATACTCTTTTGTGTGAAACTGTGCGTTTAAAGCCGCTTGTAACTCCAGTCTCCACAGATTTCACCGTGTCCCGTCCCCATCGCCAGTAAGAGAGCATTCAACAATAGACTCCCCGCTGCACGCCATTTTATCCCATTTATTGTCCCGATTCATAAACCGAAGTTGCTATTCCGTCAGGTGTCCAAAATATGGAGACTTATTCATTTATGCATCAATCCGATTTATTCTCATGACCGCTTCCACATCTTGCTAAGACGTCACTGGCCACTAATGCTCTCACTGAACCGTAATAGAATCGCTCATTCATATCGCAGTTAAAAGTTTTTATTGAGTGAGAGATACCGTCGTGATTACATTATCACAGAGTGTTTTACGTTCATAATGCATTCATTTCGTTTTCATTATCACCGGTAATGCGTCGGTGGTGTTAGAGCGAGCTCTCAACTGCTATTACGTATTCCGAATGCGTCTTACTTGTTATAACAACTTCCCTGCTGTTGAACACGCCTAATGTGTCGGTACAAACGTCTGACCATTTTTGAAACATGTCTCAATTCTTGTTTGCCTTACTTTGTTTATCTTCTACAACTTCACGCTCTTCCAGTTTATGACCAACAAGTGATTCCGTGAGTTTATTTTGTTTTGAACACTTGTCAGTGTTGTTACTATCATTATCAACTATCATAATGTCATTATCAAAGGATTTGGGATTTATCGGCTCTAGGCTATCAACTGTACTACTACCGTAACTGTCGTACTGGGTGGGTGAGTGTGTAGTGTTGTTTGTGTACTTGTCATCAGTGTACATACCCTAGGCTGAGCCATGAAAGCTCGGCCCGAGCCCGGGTGCAAGGCTCCGCTGGCCACCACGAACGCTTTTCGTCACGGGCCCAACCTAACACAACACACTAGCACGTGAACACATACACATCAATTATTTGACACCGTCACAGCGGCCCGCTAGCTCACTAGTGTCATAATGCACTCGCGACGGATGTTAACTAGAGGTTTGGTATGGTTCGATCACGGGACGCGGCGTGGCCGAGCGAGGCGCGGGGAAGCGGGAGGCCCGGCGCGCTCGGCAGTCTGGCGGACACTGCCGGGCGCCGCGCGAGCAGGGCTGACGCCGGGGCGGGGCGTACTGCCCACCGCGTGCCGCGCCAATCGGCGCCTTTTGCCCGCTCGCGCCCGCCCGCCGCTGCGCGTGTGTGCGCCTCGCCGCCCGCCACTCCGCGCGCGCGCGTCGACACAGACGGTCGTGCGCGTTTTTTCAACGGTTTTTGCGGCAATTACATGAGAGTTTTCCTCTGTTCGGATTTTCTGTTCTGTACCTAATCAAAATTGCTGAGTTCCTCTCGCACGGAACGCGTTGTGAGTTAGGTATCGCCGTTCGACGGTTTATGCTAGCTTGTGTATGTTTGGAGCGCGCCAATGGGATGACTTTGGATCTTTATTTATTTTGAAACTTCTTAAAGATGTTCAATTTTATGCAAGATTTTTCTCTGCAATCAGCTGAACATTTTACAGAATCCTCTCTAATAATAACAAGTGTGTCGTTGGTGGGTTCACGCGCATGCGCGGTCACCTCGACGTAGGACGGCCGTAGGTAAAAGTGCTTAATGTGAAAACTTTGTGATGGCTACACTCACCCGCGTCCATTCATCGTTTAGATTCAATCTTTGTATTTTGAAACTTCTTTAAACTAAATTACACGAGTTAAAAAAACAAATCAATGCTCAAAATGAAATATAGGTATAACTGCTTCCTTTTATTATTTTATGGCTACTTAGCATTTATATTATTCATTAGCGGAGCGGATAGTAGAGTAAAACAAAAGCTTTTTAATTTATACGAAGATCTGAACAAATTCATAAAGGGTCATGCGTGCATGACGCACTTACGCTTGTAGGTATTTTTTCAACAAACGTTACCTTTAAGATTACATTATATTTATTTCTCCTAATTAATTAATGTCTACAATTAAAGTTGAAACTATCACTTATCCTTCTCCTATTAGTCTTATAGCCACTTTTTTTTTATTTTAAAACCCCACACTTTCTGTCTGCTGTCCCATTTACTATAATTTTGATTAATTAACAAACAGACAGACATTGAAATATAGTTATTTATTTACTAGATTTTTATCTTAAATAAAATAATCTTTTCGGAGATAAAAATATTTCACACTATCTATCAGACACTTAATCACTTACAATTTTTCTCAAGTTTCCCTGTTTTTGACTTAAAAACCAGTGTCGCTTCTATAATTTTATTTGGATACATTTTTTGGCTTGGCATCGCTTAAATACTTGTAACTAATAACTTAAATATTGACAAAACACATAGCTTAGTCATCCAGAGTGAGTTGGTACTTAGCAATTTCTGCAAAGAGACTTTCTAACGAACTTTCATCAGATTGCGATGTAAACCTAACTTTGACCAGGAACCTGTATTTAAATTTAAAACAATAGAAATTCTGCATGGTATTATAGTTTCCGGACTCGTGTATCACAGAAAAACCATCACTCCTCTCAAAAACACAAACAATAAAACAGTATTTGATTTCGTTTATCTAGATGACATTATCTTTTACAAATTACTGTCGAATCTATCGAACATATTTCTCAGGAATTAAGCTTCGTCTTTGATTAATTTCACATTGCATTTAATTTGAAACTCTCTATTTAAATAAAAATAACTTGAAAACATATCCTCAAGTTAATGGATGATATTGTAGTTTTCAAACAAGAAATAACAGGATAAATTGCAAGACATGTATCTCGTATGCGACTTGGCTGTGTCTAAGGTGTTATAGACATTCCTAACGGTACTTCTAAGTACCAAGGTATTTGTAGTTAACGCCTCAAGATATTATAAAGAAGATGCTGCGACGATGTCTACAGATAAATTGAAGATGAACTAAGCTTGGGAAGAGGCTGAGTTAATTTAGGATTATTTGGTTGCTGTAAAACTTAATGACGCTGCATAATTCGAAATCTTTTGCTGTTGACTTCTGACTGCTACGTTGGCCTTTTAGTCGACTACAAAGCTTGAGGTCCTGGGTTATCAGTTCTGGAAAAGTTTTATTGGATTATTTGACCAAATATTTTCATAATAGCAGCTACGGAGTTTGATTTGTGACTGGTTAGTGTCAAAAGGCTCGTCCTTGTACTTTTGGTAAAGAAAAATGTGGATGTGAACCTAGAAGATTAGAGAAACATCTATGCTTATAGTGTAGTAAACATTATCTGTTTTATTAAATTCTGAACTATGGAAAAATGAGTTGAAAAGTTTTTAAGAAACTTTGGAGACTTTTGAATAAGTTATCCCTGGATATTTTCAAAGTATTTTATGTTATAATATTAAAAAGCAATGCTTCGGTAAGGCGATTGTCGTTGCATCGTAGTAGGTATGACATTATGAGAATTTCAACATCCAAAGTAGATTTTTACATTATTTTTTTTTTGTGATAAAATCAGCAAATGATTCATCCCCCCCCCCCCCCCCTGTATAGAGCTGAAGAAACTATCAGGCTCTTACTGACTAAAGATACGCCGTGTTCTTTTAGTATCTCTGTGCGTTCCAGCGGCACGGTAACCTTTCTAGAAGTTCCTAAACCACGGCACGCATTATTACAATTGAGTACTATTATTTTAATTTTTCTTACCAATCTGAGCACTAGGATGCTCACGGTTTTACCAGTCAGGATAGTCAGTTAACTTTAGTCATAGAAAAATCTAACATTTGTCACTGACAGTCACAACTTCTTACTTAGTTTTATTAACTATTAATTTCTTCACCGCCTACAATTGAAAAAGAAGAGGTTATCTTTTTAAACAAAACGATAGTCTTAGACAGTTTTGGTCTAATGTGAAACCATAAGGAATAGGCAACAAGAGGAAATAGATTACTTCTAGGCAAGCGTGCTTCACCGTCGACCATACCATTCCTTACTATTGGGCGAGATGGCCTAACATAAACAAAAAAAAGATACTTTATTTTCATCCTGAAACTACTTATCTACAAAAACCATCGTTTTTTATCTCTAATGAATTTAATTTTCAGAATGTCAGTGGCCATTTTACATTCGGTATAGGTGAGTGACTTACAAGTTCTCTTCCTAGTCTATAAAAAATGTAAGCCTCAAATATACAGAAAAACATGCAAATTAAAAATTAATTTAGCGATAAATTGTGCGTCACGTCTCTTCAACGCAAAATAAGACTGAAACTAAAAAATCTAACATTTCACACAAATTCAGTAACACCTCTTTTGTTGACAACACAAAAATTGTGGAAAATCTAGTTATAGTATCCATTTTACTTTTTAATAGAAATCTTACAAAAACCTTCTAAGAACTTTTATTAGAAACATTTTGCCATAAAAATTTCGTATTGCAGCTTTTTCATCTCTTGTTAAGATTTAATCGAAAATCTTTTTTATCATTATCGATTGAATTTTTCTCACAAAGGAGTACCGAGAGATTCTTTACGCCTTTAACTGCATTGGGTTAAAGTACCTGTTATTTGGTATAATGGTTATCGTCACGGGTGTGAGCATCAAAGGGAGCTTCAACCTCTAACTGGCAAGGCGTAGGTACTTTCTTTCTTTCATTCCCTTTATTACAATGACAACAATCATGGTAATATACCTTAACCGGGACAGTAATTCTAAAAATGTAAAACTTTACCATTCTTTGAAGCTTAACCATTCTAGATTATACAGGTACCTAGTGTCTTATCGAAATGAAGATATTTAAACTTCTTAAGACGTATCAAATTTCATTATAAATATCATTTTTCAGTAATAAAATCACTTGCTCATTCAAATACTAATCATCATCACAGGATGGAAAAAAGCTTAAATTTTTTATTATTTACCATATTTTAAATCATGAGTGCAATTGGTGATATTTTAGTCTTGCAACTTTTTCAAACGGCTGATAAAAACATGTCATTTAAACTGTAATTCTCCTAATCCAATGTCATTAAATCTCTTTTCTTTTTTTCTTTTCTTTCTTTCAATCCAATGGTGAAAAATTATGGGAACCGATCAAACTTCAGTACTAAGAGTACCAGATAAATAATAATTTAGAGACTAAATAGGTATACATTAAATTGACTATCAGAGAATCACAACTTTCGAATAAATACTATAACTTCTAGAAAAGCTTACAATGAAACGCACTCCTTGGCAACTTTATTAACTACATTCCGATGGACCTGCAGAAGATTATGAACAGGACCTAGATGATACTAACAAAGACCAGGGCAGTAAAGCACGGAAGGAAGATGGTTAAACAGTAAACGGAACAAGGCTACCAGTAATTGACAATGATGAACTGATGAATAAAAACAGTATTTTTCTACAGCTTAAACATGAGCATGCTCAGATTGCTCAGGAAACAATCGTCATCGCCTTTAAAATGTTCCCACAGCTGGGACACAGGCCACCTCCCGGTAAGAAAGAGTGAGCCCTAATCCACCATGCAGGCCCAGTGCGGGTTAGTAGAGGTCACATGACTCAGAATTTTTGGTTCTAGGACATGTCTGACGATGTTTTCCTTCACCGTTTTGTGAGCAGTGGCGATGAAATAAATTACACAAAGGTTTTTTGAACACACCACGTAAATTTTTGTCATTTCGTCTTTTCTTTCGTTGAAAAACCCGTTTCATACAAGGCATGCACGGCGGGAGGAATAATTTTATGATTTACCACCGAAAAAAAGAGCCAAAAAGCATTTTTAGGTTATTGTAAATTAAACGAAA
Source organism: Agrotis ipsilon (assembly GCA_028554685.1). Taxonomy (NCBI): domain Eukaryota; kingdom Metazoa; phylum Arthropoda; class Insecta; order Lepidoptera; family Noctuidae; genus Agrotis; species Agrotis ipsilon. The sequence goes on along the minus strand of CM052973.1, from coordinate 14,318,847 downwards.
TCACCAACGACTTTTAAAACACAAAATTAAAGCTTTAAACTAAGGTGAGTAGTCGATAATATTCACAATGTTAATTATAGTTCGGTTGCATGTTTCAGTGCGCCCCGCCTTCAGGCAATCAGGCTTATAGACTGCACAGGGTGTGGACGAGGAATAGGAGTTTCAGTCTTATTGGCTAAAGAATGGGGTGTTTTAGAAATTACAGGGTTGAAAGTGGCATTTGATGTATATCTTCGTGTATTTTTTTGCGACTTTAGAGTTATTAAAACGGTGTTTTTAGGTAGGTATGTTAGGACCTACGTTGTTTGGTTACCTATAACTGTTTTTATATTGAACTTACACTGGCTGTTCCCCGCAGTTTCACCTAAGTCTCGGCTCCTAGTTTTTATTGCCTTCCTCAATAAATGGGATATCCAACACAAAATATTCTTTCAATTGGAATTCAACACTACTTAGCTCGTAAGGTTCCCGACTCGACGGCGCGACGTGTCCACGCGCGCCTCAAAGAGCGTCAGCAGAATGACGGGGCTCATCTCAGAGGTCCAAAGCCTGCAGATGTCGCGGGAATTATTCCATCACCGTGACCCCGGGACATAAAGGGCTATTGAAGGACACCGTGGATTTTGGTCAGTACAAGTCTGACAGTCCCTACCGCCCTGCCCGGGGTGGGAGGACTAATTTGATGAACTTACCACGAAAAACAAGCTCGTAAGGTTAGCGCATTCAACCAAACAAAATCTTGTGATTTAAAATATTAGTATGGATTTACGTGTGCTTCTTTTAGGTCTAAAGTTATCCCAGGGGAATATTTTAAATATGGTAGTAGGAAATAATGTTGCTGGCATGGTTGGTGCAGTGGCTGATTGATGGACTGCTGCGCTACGCGTCGTGTTTTCAGTTCCCGTACGGAAAATATATTTGTTTTATCTACAAGTAGTTGTGCCGGGTTTTGCGTATGTGAGTTTAAACGCACAGAGAATAAAATAGAAAATCATACAGCAAACAATTTTTATAAATAAAAGTGGTTTACCGTTAGTTTAAGATTTTTTGGATTTGAATGTGTACTTTCTGAGTCATGTTTTCGTTGTAAAGCTTTATGATTTAAAAAAAAGAATAACATTAATTATACACAATTTATTTATAAGCATTAACAACATGCTGAAAACATCAATTTTGTATATAGATTTACATTTTATCTCTAAAATAAAAAGATGCATTTAATTGGCATATGAGAAGTTTATTTTGGTGCAGTAAATATTACCTATCTACTATGAATAATAATAGATTATAAATTATTACTAACTAATATTTTATTTTACACTTAATAACAAAAAACTTAAGAATAAAAATATCCTTGTACCTCATCATTATCTTCGAATATCAGTATTTACCTACGAGTTTTTTATAACATTCTAAGAGGAAGACCACAGGATCACGCTGGATGCCACCCGCTTCCAACCGGTCCTATTACGTATCTATAGGGGAGGCCTATGTTCAACAGTGGACATCCTACGGCTGATATGATGATGATGAATCTAAGAGGACATCCGTCATAATAATTTTGGAGACATCATCATCAGCCTAGTCTTTTAATTAATTGTTTTGTAAACAACGTATTAACTATTAGTATTTTAGGGCCGTGTTCACGGACTTTAACCGACGTTTAATCATCTATTTGGCATTTGATGTGAGTTGTCATACAACATAGGGCCTGCAGAACCGGTACTTTTTAAAGACCCGGTACCGGATGTTCGGTACTGGAGTTGGAACCGGGATTTCCCGGGAATTTCGGTACTTTCGGTACTCGCGTACAGATCGCATATTGTATGAAAGGCACGAGTGTTTGCACACTACATATAATTATCTAAATCGGTTGAAAAATGTTCTCATTACAAAAGTGGGATGGTGCAGTTCAAAAAACTTCGTTTTATTCGTAAATCTATAATTGACAATCACAAGGAACCTTTAAATCCTTTTTATTTCTTATAATGAAAGTATAAAAAAAAACTTACTTTAAATAAAACTTAAATTCCTTGTTTATTTTGAATTAGAAAGAAGCCTATCTTTGTCACGTGATTGCTTTGTTTTTTCCTCTATACAACTTTTACGTCACTTAATCACTTTGTTCCTTCCACTATAAATAAATATCATTAAGCAAACAGCAAAAGAAAACTAAGTATAATGTTTTATCGAAGTGAAAAAAATATAAAATTCAATAAAATTTGAATGTAGAAAACGCGATTTTCTTTTAAATAAAGGAAATATCATTAAAAAAAGTAAAAGTTTTTACAGATCAATTTGCCAAATAATTATAAAATACACAAAATTTAAGCATATTATAAGTTCAAGTGTAATTCTCTTTCAAGCAGATTTTTGATTAGTTTCATCAAAATTTTTATAATAAAATTCTCATTATTATCAATTAAAAACGTTTTATGTTAATAATACTGTTAAAAAATAGTTAATTGGATATGATTTGTTGCTTTATATTGAAAAAATAAGGAAAATAAAAAAGTACCGAAAGTATCGAAAGTACCGGGACTACGGGATGTAGAACCGGTACCGGATTGTTTAAAACAATTCCCGGGATTTCCCGGTATTTTCGGTACCGGGATTTCCCGGTTGCAGGCCCTATACAACAATTTACGATTTTTAAGATACGATGTTTAAGAATTCATCGGCCGATTACTCAAACATTGGTTAAACGAGAGTCGGTGAACTCGGGTCAGAACAGACGGAACAGAACTAAATACTATTTTTTTAAATAGTAAGTATATTAAATGAAACTTTATCTTTTTCAAAAGCTGACATTTACTTAAATTATTATATAACAATACCTAAGGTTTTCCATTCTGACGGTACCTAATTTGCTTAAAAAAGGCATTCGGCCAAAACACCATTCAAAAATATTAATAAAAAATAAAGTTCCTGTCCCGGCCGGACCGGACAAGTTTCAGCGGCCGAGTCGCGTACTCCTCCCAGCCCTGGATGAAACGGAAGGTGCTGTCGAACTTGTACTTCCTAATATCCACCGTGTTCCTTCAATAACCCTTTACGTTCCAGGGGAAAATCCGCCTTGTGCCTTCCACTACCCTTTACCTATCAGATCCACGGTTAACTACACAGGCTGTCGCGCGACCCCGAAAAACTAGATGATTATGTCAAAATCAAGCATTTATTTCAAGTAAACCAGTTACAGGCACTTTTGTATTGTGAAAACCAAAAAAATATAATTAAATACTACAATATTATCAATTATGGTGCTACAGTCCTAGTCACAAGACATAATAACTGTGAAAGTATGGTAGATGATTCTAAGGAGTAGATCTCTATGGAGAAGAACGGGCAAGAAACTCCATGGACACTCTTTTTAGATCGTCCTACCTTTGGAACAGTAGTATAAACAACAAACTATAAATACATTTATATCATAAACCTAAATTATCTGCTACCTGCAAAACATTCGGGCGGTTTAAGCAGGACTACAACGCAAAGGCCATGTGAAGGAACACAAGTGGATTTTTAGTCAATCGAGCCTGACAGACCTTGCAAGAAAATACATTTGATAATCAAAATATATTGTGATGAACACTGTTTTAGACTATCACGGTTTATTTCACAATTTAAAATGTCACTTACGGGATATCTTCCGTGATTATTAATTATTTTGAATCGTCGAAATATCGGGAACTCAAAACAATTATTAATCACGGAAGATTACAAAACGTGATGAATTATTTACCTACCTAGTGGCTATTAGTCAGGTCGCGGGACTACCGAATTACCGTGACCCTGGAACTTAAACGGTTATTGAACGACATCGTGAGTTAGTCAGTACAAGTCTGACAGTACCTCCCGTCCTACACGAGAAGAAGGAGGAATGATTTGATGATTTTACCACGATAAAAAAATGTCGTTTAGTCAGTAAGCGTCTTCCACTTCACCCTGGGCGGAAAGGTAACATCTAATGTTTTATAAGCCAAAAAGAAATTACGTAAGTTGCCAGTATTGATAGACGAAATGATCACAAACTGACAAGAGGACGCTGCCTCCCAATATTTATGTTGACACCATCAAAATAGTAAATAATTAGGTAGGTAGGTATTACTTATTAAAAGCGAAACCTACTAAATATAAACACAATAATAAATTATGTTTTATTACCATACTATGACAAAAATAATGATTGTGATATTTTGATGAACTTTGTTTGATTGTTGACAATGAAGATTTTTTAATAGGCATGTAAACTTTGATGGTTTCTTTATAGATTTCTTCAAGCCTGTAAAATTGGCACTGCTGGGAAAAGGTTTGAAAATATAGTCCCATAAGATAACTATTAGTTTCACCAAAAATCGTAAAAATTATCAACATTTCGAATTAAATGAAAATATTAATCAAATGAGTTACTCTATTAACATAATTGTAGATAACCTTTTATTAATGACGACATAAAAATACATAAAAATAAAACAAAACCAAGTTTTTCTCAATGTTAAGTTGCCGTCGCTTCACTGCGAACGAAAGTTTCAAGTTCCGTGCAAACGTACTGCTAGCGCCATCTAGTATCGAGTAGCGGAACTAAACGGAAGTTTTCACAACAATTTCTTAATTTTTAATGGCGTTATGTTGTGAATTATTTTTACATGTTATTTAAATAATTTTAATTTATAAAAATAAGTTAGTATAATAAAATTATTTAAGTTTTTTTTTCTTTAAAGTTAGATTCACGTTTGTATTACTTTTTTTGTACCTAGTAGGTACTTTCTTTTAGTGTTTTCAAACGAAATTCGATATTATGATTTTTTTCATCTTGGTATAATCATCAACAGAGTCCTCCCAGGGTAGGGCGGAAGGACTGGCAGACTCGTATGTACTGACTAAATAACCACGATGTCCTTCAACAGCCCCTTACGTTCCAGAGTTATGGTTACCTGATAAGACAGTCCAGCGATTTCTATTTTGGTGTGTTACCAGAGGTGTCTTTAGTAATTCTGAAACCAGAAACCCAGTCCCTCGCACGAAAAAGTAGATTTATTATATTTCAGGATAAAATCTAAAAAACTTAATTCTTTTTTAACTTGCCAAAACCCAATAAACATTTATTTAGCGTAAAAACGTTATTTAGAAAACATCGTTTCGTCTCTGTCAACTTGAAACAATTGACAGAAACAAAATGGTGGTTTACATTAGTTTTAAAAGTGTTTAATGATATGTTGTGTAATTCGTTACTTGGGATATTAATTTAAATCAGTATATAAGGTTATAAATCTATCGTAAGAATTGAAAGAAATAAACAACAGATTTTTCTAATAATATATTATTTACTTATTCACGCATTTGCTAAAGTAGATTTTTGTAAATTAAACTGAGATTTTAGCCTACAAAGGTGTCTTTGTTTCTAAAAGAACTAATATTTTTATAATAGGTCCTTCCACCTATAAACCTAGTGGGAGGACTCATTTGGTGATTTTACCACGCTAAAAAAAAACCTACTAGAAGTCTGCCCGCGACTTCGTACGCGGTGATATAAAAAATATGTTATGCGTAAGAATAATTTAGCACTATTTTAAATGGTGAAAGAAATTTTCAAAATCGATTCAAATCTAAGTTTCAGAGACTACTTCGTTTTACCTACAAACATTTCAAATCGTTTTTAATATAAATAAAATAGATAAAAAAATCGTAGTAATGTTCTTAGTTAAAAAACGTGTTGGCGATCTAAAAAGAGTGTCCATGGAGTTTCTTGCCCGTTCTTCTCCATAGAGATCTACTTCTTGGAACGGGCATCTACGGTACTTTCACAGTTTTTATGTCGTGTGACTGGGACTGTAGCAACATAACTTTTTTTGAACTGTTTTCATTTAATTAACGTAACTATTTTCGAACTGTTTTTGTCTTTTGACATTTCAAAAGTGCTATAACTGGCCTACTTGAAATAAATGCTTTGATTTGATTTGATTTTAAGTATTCGTAAAACGCAATGTAGTCGCGTTTATCTAATATGACAAGACATATAAACGTTATACATATTAACGTTTCCTTGGAATGGGTCTAAGATAACGTAGTACCTAAGTACCTACTATAAAAATTAAACAGTAACGAATTTGAAAATTCCATCAGGAAAATAACTCCGAATCTGTAATGGCTAGTAAACTTGAAAATCCATTAGGAATATAACTCCGAATCTGAAATAGCTAGCTGCAAGTTATTGCTACTTAGATATTATAATTCGTTCTTTCTTAACATAACGTAAAATTTCAATATGTATAATTATGCTTTGCAATAGACCACAAACTTTTGACCCACAAAATGGCAAAAACAGGCAAAATTTCACTATAAAACACTCAGATAAAACATGGTTTTCTTCAGATAACCGCTGAAATTTAAATGTAGGTCTTACATAAAAACATTTCAGGAACAAAATATATAGATATTTGAAAAAACCATCGACTAGAAAGTATTTATGGTTTATTTTTATTAAACCCGCTAGGCTTATAGTTTGTTTATTGCAAAATTGCCGACATTTTGATCGGTTTATTGGATCGCAAATTAAAACCTATTGGTGAAGTTTGTTTTAAAAAAGCGACGGAGAAAAATAGTAAAACGTTGTAAGCCATGTTTATATTTCCGTTATTTAAAATATATATCTACTTATTTTCGAGTTTGGGAGATCTATGTGCTTTGTTTTTCATATAAAAAAGAAGAACTGGTAAAAATATTTCGTGAATAAGATTTTGTTGGAAGAAAACTTCGTTCCGAGAAATATCTATTCTCTTGTAACCGAGAATAGAATGGAAATATTTAGTTTTTTTTTTTCATTCGGGTATCAACCCAACGACAACAAAAATTACAGTGTTATAATTTACAACAAATATTTTTTGACTTAATTTGTTTCGATTTTAGAAATAACAACATTAAATTATAAAAGTACAAATTACAGTAAGAGATTACGAATTTCATTTTTAAGGAATTTGATAACAAGAACACTTTCTTGATATCAAATTGCTTAAGTCTTTTTAAACCAAACATAGAATGCAATACCATGAATTCAAACTTACATAAATTTAAAAAAAAACGATGAAAAAGGACAATGCCACAAGGATGACGCTAGACTGGCCGGCGAGAAGACCACAAATATGAATGATCGAGCAAAAAAACATACCTTAGTCGAGTCATCATCATCATGCAAATATTTTACTAAGAAATACATAACCATACTTTTTTTATAACTTAGATTTTGTAAGAGGCTTTTATCCTCAATTAAGACAGTCAGCCTTATCTTAACCTATTGTAAACTAAATTTTACACAATACATTGTCCTAAATGATAAACCGAATGTATTTATTTGTTTGTTATGCTTTAGCGTCTAAACTGTTGAACTGATTTTAAAGAATTCGCTAGATAGTTAGAATATACTTTTTTGTTTAACTAAATTATAAACAAATCTTTCTAAAAAGACACAATAGAGAGACAAGTCTCTAGAGACGGCTTTAGGCTACTGAAATGGGGGGCGTGAGCACAGCTGCGGGTAACACCTAGTAAATCGTATCGTCATCTGCCTAGCCTTTACCCAACCATATTGGGGTCGGCTTCCAGTCGAACCAGATGCAGCTAAATCTCAGTATTTTACATGAAGCGACTACGTATCGGACCTCCACAACACAGTAACTGGGTATTACGATACTCCATGGTAAGACTGGTGGTCAGACTTTTAGAACTGGAAATTTTAATGAAAAATATTATTAGGTATCTAAAGATCTAAACGAATCAGTAAGATAGCTGAAATTGTGAAATAGGTAGGCTCCATATCGTGTTAATTTATTTTTCAAGCTTTTTAACCTACGTGGTCCTCGTATGACTTGACCATTATAATGTCTGGACTTTAAAAGAGACAGTGACCTCTGAGCTTGTTTCGGCTGTTTCTTCTCTGAGTAGTCAGGTACGAAACACTGACCTCTTTTAATTTGTAAAAAGACGACGCGTAAAAGTATTGAATTTAACCTATTTGCAAAACTAAACACCATTTCCTTTCATAATTATAATAGTGTTTTTATTTTCTTCTTTTTTTATGGGGAATAGAGAAAATGGTGGTATTCTTCAACTATTCCACAAGTTATCCGCCATATTGTAAATTTAAACAGACAAATGATACGCAGAAAGCCGTTTCTTGAACCCATTATGGATGTTTTTTATCTAATTCTCGACAAAATGAGGCTTCTCATATTAATTATGAGCAGGATTTAGTTCGTTTTTAATTAAAATCTTCTCGTTTAACCTCTTTGATTCGTTTTAGTTTGTAATAAACGATTTTTAGAGGGTTATGGGTCCGACGGTCGTCGGTCATTTTCTGTTGAGGTGTTGATTTACAAAGTATTTTTTTTTAAGATTAATGTTTAACTATGAAATGTGCTTGGAAGTGTGTAGTTAAGATATTTCTTGTGTGTATAAAGCAACTGAATGTATTACGTTGTATGTTATTACAATTGTCACTTATGTTTTCTTTAGACTTGTAGATATGTAACGTGTAATTAAGTAACAAAGATTTTATTTAAATTCACCTCAATTTAAATACCATTTCAAGGTCTGGAATTGAGGCATTTTGCCCCTCCACTGGGAATTATAAAATTGCAGTAAGAATTTTTTTAAAACATTAGAAAGAAAGAAAATTTATTGGTACAGACACAGGGCATAGCACAATAATAAAATAAATTAAAATTAACAAGTGATAAAAAAAAGAAAATAAAATAAAAATAATCTAAAACTATTTGGTGCAAAATTTGTTAATTAAGTTAGATAGGGGATGACAATATTTTTTTGGTAAGTTTTTTATTTAGTACCTACAGAGTTTTATATACCTACGCAAAGGCGCAAAACTTTTAAAATTAAGATGAAAATAAAATGAAAATATTGCTGATAGAAAATTTTATCACTCGATTACGGTTTGAGAAAAATAGTACCCGTATACTCGTATTATTTTGTAAATAAAGCGGTTGCCGCTAATATCTACAAAACAAGTTATAACTATTGTAAGTATTAGTATTATATTGTTATAAAATACGTAATACAAAGACGTGCCGTATTATTAAATAAAATTATATATCACATAATCAGTAGGTATTATACCAACTGCAGTTGTAACCAGCTGAGCACACAAAGAATGACAATTTAATAGTAACTAACGAAGTTGGTTCAAATGTTTTATTTTATTTTGTTACGGATTTTTGTACTGTTACTTATTAAAAAACTACTATTTCAGCATTTTGAATAATTTAATAAATAATTGACAATGCACAGCCCAAATGATGCCTATGAAGCATTCAATTCAATTAATTGTTATCATTATAGTATATTCAATGAATGTTAATAACGTTATGGTTTAGTAAGTTTTTGGGGACACCCCGAACTTCGGTTTTGTGTGGTTCCTGTAAGAAAGTTCCACAACCTAATACCAAAGATACTTCTTGGTAATGCTTCAACTGGTAGCCAGAATTTCAATTCACTGATTATCTTTTATTTAAAAACAGTCTTACCACCCTTGGTGTAACGATATGGACAGATTCGTATTGAATCCCTAAATAACTGTTACGACTGTTAAATAATAATAATAATAATATTCCACAACTATCACACAACGCCATCTAGTCCCAAGCTAAGCAGAGCTTGTGTTATGGGTACTAGACAACTGATAAACATACTTATATATATTTCTAAATACATACATATTATAAATAAATTACACCCAGACACAGAACAAATAATCGTGGTTATCACACAAACATTTGTCCTGGGTGGGTAGTAAGGGTCACTAACCAATAGACCAACAGGCCTGCCCTGTATGGTCTGCAAGTAGTTATTCCTGGTCTGGGCGTTTGTGTATGTGAGTTTCTACGTTTTTAAACGCACCCACGATACGGGAGAAGTTCCTAGTGTGGGGCAATGTTTAAAAAAAAAACAAATAAATTCCGTACTTTTTACATGAAAGTTAACTATAAAATACGAACTATAAGATAGAAATAAATGTTGTTATATTTATACACTGTTTTAGACTATCACGGTTTATTTCACAATTTAAAATGTCACTTACGGGATATCTTCCGTGATTATTAATTGTTTTGAGTTCCCGATATTTCGACGCTGTTGCAAGCGTCATCGCCATGCCATGGCGCTTGCAACAGCGTAGATATCCCGTAAGTGACATTTTAAATAGTTATATTTATATGTATAGTAGCTATACAAATAGGCTATAGTTTATCATGAGTATAGTGGTTAAGTCGTAAACTCGCGTGATGTGCCTGAATTCCCATAAGTGTTTAATTAACTATTGTTTACTTACAATAGGCCCGTAATACGTCAACCTCGGTTAGTGAAAATTATATATAGGTTACGTTTGGAAGTTATTTCACCTCTGAAACTGAAAAAAAATGCTTTTGAATTTCAAAGATGTGAATTGTGTGCTAAACGGAGGGATCTAAACAAACTTTACATTTTCTGAAGAGTTTGTTTGATTAAACGCGCTAGTATCAGAAAATACTGGTTCGAATTTAAAAAGTATTTTTGTCTTGGATAGCTTATTTATTGAGGAAGGCTATAGGCTATATGACATCACGCTACGACCAATAGGAGACGAGCAGCGAGTGAAAAAGTGTGGCGAACAGCTAATAGTGTCTTAAAAGAATCTAAATTTTTAACCTAGGATGCATCTTCAAAGCCGGAAGACACGGTGAAGGCGTATCTCCGCTTGGGAAGAGCACCGACGTACGTATGTACGTACAGGTATCAAAGACCAACGACTTAAAGTAATTTCTTATGGCACCAGGGAAACTTGGTATGTAGTCAATGGTCACCCATCCGCGGACTGACCTTGGCAAGCCCGGCTTAATTTAGGTCGAAATATGCGGCTGTTATATTATTTATCCATGAGCTAAATATGTAATAATTATGTAGCTATACTAAAAAAAATCTTGAACAAAGTGTAATTAAAAGGAAATTGCTGACAATTCAATTAGTTATTGTATGGACATTGGACAGCCACAGACATAATTTACGATAGTTTTGATCGGCTAATCTGAAAATGTCTCCATAACGACAAGTGAATCAATAATAATTTGATGGATAAATATCTCGTACCATTAATTTCTCCACGGACATTTAAACGCGCCATAAAAAACTCATAAATCGACGATTATTTACGTCATAAAATCATAATTATTATAATAATAATGTCGTAATTTTACGTTCACATCGTTTTAATAGTTATGATTTCGGAAAATAATTGCTTTTTTAATAATGTTCTTGTTGTAATTAGTAACGTTTTTAATGTTATTTGGCTATAAAAATGTATTTAAAAATAGAATACAGAGTAGCTCATTGTTATTTTTTAAATTCGAAAAAAGAATCTAATGTATCTTTTTGACAGCTATCGTAAATGTCAAATTTGAGTTTTACAACCGGCCAGTGCGTTTGATAGTGCGGTGAGGTAACTTGTCATTTTAGTAATAAAAACTTTTTGATTATTAATAGAAATATAATTTATACTTCTGCTTAGGACTGGCCACCTCATCGTTTGTGGGTGTCATAATAAACTAGATCGTTGCTTTAATTAGCCGCCTTTTTTAATTGAGGAAATTAAAATTCATAGAAAATCTTTGCAGTAGTAAGAAAATAATTAGTTGCATAGGAAGTAAAATAAGGGCCAGTGACTGCAACAATGAACATAACAAGACATAAAGGGCAAGAAAAGTTACGGTTTATAGATTAAATAAACACGATGCTTTTACCATGTTGTTTATTTTAAAAAGTGAATAGACTGTTAGCCGACGCCCGCATATAAACTAAGTTTTTTGCACTAAACACTAAAAGAAATATAAAAGTAATTATGTTTACTTACTTTTAACAACATGATCGGCTTAAACACTTCACTAAACCAATAATAAAAGGCTTAACTAAACGGATTATAAAATTGAAAGAAAAATCCATAATGGCGACGAAAAAAGGCGCGCAAACAGTTTCGTTAAGTTTTATAATCCGTATACCTAAAACACGTTAAAAATTAACAACAAGGTTAAAATATTTGGAAGGTTTTGAATTTATAATGTAATTTATATTAAGTTATAATTCATAATTTTGGCAAGATACGTAATTAATTTGAAATTTAAACAAAAATAATTTACACTGATGATAATTTTTCAACACAGTTTGTGACAACGGAATGTTAGTAATTAAAATGTTAATATATTTTTTTAATCAACCACGCCTCTACTCAGAACAAGGTTTTTCACACACACTTTAAAAAAAGTTTATATTACTTCATAATTACGATTTTTAAACACAGAAAACCAGTGTGTTTTAAACGCCGATCACTACTGGACGTTTGGCACTGAGCTCTCGGCCTGAAGGGCTTTGTACCAAAACATTATAAGAACTCTTCGGTTTCAAGACGAAACCACTTGAAAACTATGTCAATATGGGGGCTCCCAAAGTTTACAGACAGCGAAAAAACTTCACCGAGTAGGTTGAAATATAATTACGAGTATGACTGAAAATATAAGAATGATTAGAAATTATTTAGAAACACTTAAGTTGTAGTTTGAAGACGATTATACTTAAGTATATGTAAAAATCTTCGAATTTCCATCTGACTGAAAGACGAAACCAGATGTCTCTAGTAGGTAAAATGACAATAAGTAACAAAAATTTCTATGATTCATTTAGCTATAATCGAGTTTATAATTAGACTCAAGAAACTGCATTACTGTCTCATAATTACGAGCGATTGGACCACTGCGTTGCGTGTCGCGGGTTCGATTAACGCACGGAACAAATATTTAGAACAAGTACTTAGTCGTTCCTGGTCTGCATGGCTATTAGCTAACTTGATAGTCACTGCCCAGCAGCTGTCAACCTGAACTTGGATGACTTGATACCTGTTATGAGGTTAAGTTGAGGTGTGGAGTGCCTCGAGAGCGTTAGAATAGTTTAATTTATCAGTTTCATTGCAAATTAATGGAAGAGTCAATACGACAATTAACTTCTGACGGCTATTTGATGAACACCACACAGACACCGAGATACACGCAATAGCCCCGCTGGGCGTTTGTGTATGTGAGTCTATAATGATTGTAAAGGCAACCAAGGTACAAGAGAAATTTCTAGTGTGTGCAGTGTGGGGCAATGCTTTTTTTTAATCTCTCATTTGAGATTCGATGCTTATTTTAGTTATATCTAGGCAAATAGTTTTTTGGAATTAGATTTTTGCCTTGTTGATAACGATGAGTTACAACAAGGCCTAGCCTTGATGTATGCGTCTTCGCGACATTACCTGGTCATTTTAATGCGACAGGAAAATCTTTCTATAGTTACGGAAACTTAATGGCACTTTGCATATACATGGGTAATTAAAACTTTTTTTTTTAATATTTTTTTTTATCGTGGTAAAATCATCAAATGAGGCCTCCCACCCCTGGCAGGGCGGGAGGGACTGTCAGACTTGTACTGACTAAAATCCACGGTGTCCTTCAATAGCCCTTTATGTTCCGGGGTGATGGTATGAGACCCGCGACCCCGGCAGGCTTTAGCCCTCTGAGAGGGGGCCTCGTCATTATGCTGACGCTCTTTGAGGCGCACGTGGAACACGACGCGCCGTCGACCTGGGCATGGTTCATGGTCGGACGGCGAGTTGCCCTTTACTCACCGCCCGCATGCCCGCGCCTACGGTGGCCGGAGATAATGGTTAATTAAAACTTAAAATAGATTTAAATATTCGCAAGCTCACATGATTAGGTCGTGGAACTGTCTAGCAGATTACCTCCTGCAAAAGGTAAGTGAAGGAGCAGGTAGGTGGAAGGTGCACGAGACTGACAATCCCTTCCGTTCCACGCAGGTCGAGAGGATTCATTAGACGATTTATGACATACAAAGCATCGTGTGCTTGTGCCAAACAACGCAAATTAAACGAAAATATCTAAATCCCCAATTGCGTCTGCTGTCATCGATTTAGCGATGGATTTCTTTGGAGTTCTTGAATTACTAAGTGAAATTAAGAAAACTGAGTGAATTACACGAACTTTTTCGATTTTCTGTGGAAATTTTCTGCTTAGTAAACCTAAACGTCCCAAGAAAAGTATGTAATAATCTTGTTCTTTAAGTTTTATAAAACAAAAAAATCTATCAACAGAACTTTGAAAACCACAGACAGTAGACACGTTTCATTTACCTCTTGAACAATTTTTTCGGAGAAGTTGAAAACTTTTTGCACAAGTTTTTTTGCGATTCTGCCTCAAAACCCTTGGTGTCTATGGCAATATTTTGAAAGAACAACATTTATGGACTGCGAAAGTCATCGCCGACGATTGACGGAGCATTTCTTTTGCTCACTTGAAACAAACATATGGTTCCATTTTAAAGTTTTAAATTATCATGGATTTAAATTAGGAATTAGTGTTTTGAAATTGGTTTCGTTTTTTTTTTTCTTCTGAAAAATGGGCCTTTTGGAAAGATTCAAGATTGATTCCTTATACAAAAGTATTATTTTAGCTTTTCGTTCAAAAGTTCTCTTTTTTTGTGCAGGGATTAAAAATAAGACCTGTTGTATAGGATCGAATTTAAAATGTACAAAATATTGTGGGTTTTAAGGGATATAGTTTTTGGAATATGATTTTAAAGATAACAGCTGCGTATGTGGTAAAGACCAAAACAATCTAAAGATTTTTAATTAAAGCTTTTAGCGTTACTAATAAAGGTTAGTTAAATTCAATGGAAACTAATAAAGGTTAGTTAAATTCAATGGAATGTTTGAAAAAATTGTTCGAAGTCATATTATTTTACTTAAACATCAAATGAGTCCTCCAGCCCAAAGTGGAATGGAACTGTTAGACTCGTACTTCAATAAGCCTGTACGTTCCATGGTCACGGTACCTTTACACAGTCCCGTGACCCTGGATAAACTTTAGCCACATATACCTAAATAAATACATAAAGATGTGTTATTTCTTTAAAACCACTTTCTGGAGTAAAGTATACGTAAATCTATTTTCGCCTTTACCTCTTCCAAAACCAAAATATACAACAAAAGTACAAAAACTATGTTCTTTTTTTAAATGTAAATATGCATGGACTCTGGTGGCTTCGTAATGATAGGTGGCATAAAGTAAGTAGAGGACGGCCCCGCCCTTCTCAATTTGCATGCCTTCTGCCTCGCCTTTCGGCCGTTTTCGCTTTTTCTACTAATTATGTTAAACATACGACATTTATGTGTGCGTGGATCACTTTTTAACATATAGTTTGATTGTAGGTATTATGTAGAAGGTATATTTTTGGTTTATGTTAGTCCCTACATATCCTACTAATATTATAAACGTGAAAGTTTGTATGTATGGATGTATGGATGTTTGTTACTCTTTCACGCAAAAACCGCTGAACGGATTTGGTTGAAATTCGGTACACAGATAGTTTATAACCTGGATTAACACAAAGGATAGTTTTTATCCCGATTTTATGTGCCCACAAGGGTGATTTTCGAGTTGTAGCGGGTGAAACCGCTAGTAATTGTAATATTTGCTGAATTATTCTATCAAAATCTAATTGAATGAGAATTACTGACAGTTTACAAAATACTGATAGGATAGCAGTGATTAAATTAATAAACGCTGATGTATGATAGATATTTTAATTCTTAATAGTAAGTTATTCGGGCATGCGGACAGCGAGTATAGGGCATCTCGCTGTCCGACCATGGACCATGCCCGGGTCGACGTCGCGTCGTGTTCCACGCGCGCCTCAAAGAACGTCAGCAAAATGATGCTGGGGTCGCGGGACTTATTTCCATCACCGTGACCCCGGAACATAAAGGGCTATTGAAGGACACCGTGGATTTTAGTCAGTACAAGTCTGACAGTCACTCAAGTCTCACAGGACTCATTTGATGATTTTACCACGAAAAAAATAAAATAATAGTAAGTTATTATCATCGTTTCAACTGATCCCCACGACTGGACATAGTTACAGGAATCTCAACATCAACCGTAGATAACTTCCTTCTGTGCTTCTTAAATCCAATGGATTCTTCGGACTTTTATGGTGTCAACGGCTCAGCTTGTGGAACACCTTCTTTTGGTATCACGCTTGTAGTTGACAAAGAGTAAGGCAGAGGTGTATATTTAAGTCATATACCTAATAAGAGCGAAAGTATTGCCATTAATACAGTCTCCATGACTGCTCCTGAGATATTCCTACTGTTAAAATGCAATAACACTTTCACGTGACCCATTTTTGAACCCGACCTCATATCTAGCGCTAGTTCTAAGTAGGTACTTTTCGGTAGCCTACGTCAGATTAACCAATAATTATACTTTTCGGTAGCCTACGTCAGATTAACTAATAAGTATTTGACATTTCGTTCAGTATTAGACAATCGTTATCACTGATAAATGTCACTTTAGCTCAACCCTCAAGTATGCAATCAACCATAAACAAAAAAAACAATCCCTTACCACAGACACACCATTTTAACCACAAAACATTTAACAATCATCATTTCTTTAACAATAATGGATAGTTATTTAATTGACATGTCTTCTTGAAGCCCTTTCTCACTCAGGCGTCATTGTGGGCAGCTTAGGCAAATAATAGTATAACGAAATTAATATAATCGTCGTCCGAAAGGTGATTGATTGCGATGAGTCAGCCATTTTGTGTTTTTTGTCTATGCTCGGGAGTGAAATGGCGTGGCGGGCTGTTTGATGTTAAACTGTCAGATTCGTTTAGTTTTCACACTTGGTTTTAGTAATCTCTTTTGGAGTTTTTGCCACGATTCTCTTTTTTCAATCAAACTGGTATGGATAGAATGCGAAATTTTTGTGAACATCAGTATCATTTAACGGATATAATTCAAAGATTTCTATTTTCTTTCAATATGTTAAAGGTATGCTGTTTCACTATCCTTTTGTTTTAAGTCATTTTGCAGTTATTAAAAAAAGACAAACCTACCAATTTTACTGTACTTAGATTCCCATTTGAAAAAGGCCTTCTCTATTTTCAACGGCATATTATCAAAACCACACTTCATAATAATATATTTATTCATAAGTAAGGTATGTAGTATACATCATAGACCCACCGTTGCCCATAGAAAAGATCATAGGTCACAATCTGATCGACCAAGAGTGCGTGCGATGCGATCCTCCGCGCCGCCGGCTTCGAAATACCTCCTATGTACAAAGTCCGAATTAAAAAGTTTTTTAACATAACGTATGGAGGTTTTATTGTTTTCTTTTTTTATTAAAGAGGTGACTGTAAGGTCAATCTGTATGATTGAAGAGTTAGATAGATAACTTTGAAGATAAAAGATTGTAAAATCGTGTGCGAAGTATTTTAGGAAGTTTTTTTTTTTAATCAGGTGTGGTTTGTAACGTGAGAAATGTATATTGATCCTGCTAAAGGATATTAAGCAATGAGTTAATTGGCATCTAGGACAAGTGTTGTGCCGGGGTCGCGGGACTTATACCATCACCGTGACTCCGGAACGTAAAAGGCTATTGAAGGACACCGTGGATTTTAGTGAGTACAAGTCTGACAGTCCCTCCCGCCCTGCCCGGGGTGGGAGGACTCTTCTGATGATTTTAACACGTAAAAAAAAAAAGGACAAGTGTTGTGGCCATTTCCCGGTCATGGAGGCCTCTAGATGTCACATTCTGTGAGAAGTAATGATAATGGTGAAAAAAAAATGTGTAACACTGGCTAATACAATCGAAAATTGTGTTCAAAGTCGTAGAAATTTATGAAACATATTAACAGCATCTTTGCCTCTTTGGTTTAGGAACTGTTGTTGCAGTTGCTGAGCGATTGGACTGCTGGCATGTTGCGGGTCCGTTTCCCGTACGGAGCAAATATTTGTATGATCTACAAGTAGTTGTTTCGGGTCTGGGCGTTTGTATTAGAGTTTATGTTTGTAAGCGCACCCACGACATGTAGAGAAATTCCTAGTGTGAGGCAATGTTTCTTAAAAAAAACCTTGTGATGACCAATGGTCAAAGAAACTAAAATCATCTCCTGTCTAACTTATTCCTAACTTTGTTGGTGTCGGTTACCCGTCCAACCCAGATACATTTGAATTTTCGACTACCACAATGTTGAAACCGCTGGCAAAAGGATTTTTTTTTATATGAAGTTGCCGGAAATTCTTAATAGTTCTTTTTTATTTAAACTAACAGACATCAAACAGACTATACCTAATTCCTGGGATTACTCACTTAATCCTATCTTACTAAACCTCTTACATAACTTCCGGCCTTTGCCGAATAACTCGTATAAGATCAAAACTGACGATTTTCGTTTTTTTTTTGTGTTCTTAGGAATTTTGTTGTGGAGGTCAGAGGTCTTTTCACAAGATTTCTGTATTTTATTTACGAAGTACTTGAAGTATTTACTGCGTTTATTGTATGGATAATTGAAAATCCCACCTCAAGTGTACGAACGCTATGAACGAAGGCTTCATCTTTTTCGGCACGAAAAATTGAACAGTCATGCTAGGGTCTCACACATGGTCCAAGGTCGCTCCATCGCGGGCATGCGGACGGCGAGTAAAGGGCAACTCGCTGTCCGACCATGGACCATGCCCGGGTCGACGGCGCCTCGTATTCGTGCGCGCCTCAAAGAGCATCAGCATAATGACGAGGCCCCCTCTCAGAGGGCTAAAGACTGTCGGGGTCGCGGGACTTATACCATCACCGTGACCACGGAACATAAAGTGCTATTGAAGGACACCGTGTATTTTAGTCAGTACAAGTCTGACAGTAGGGGTGGGAGGATCATCTGATGATTTTACCAAGTAAAAAAAAAAAAATGGGTCGCTCCATGCAAAAAACTGGTATATAGTCAGTTGCATCTGGAGGGACTGGCAACATCAGCTAGGTGATAATGGCGCAGCGACTGAGCTTTCAACTGCTGATCTGCAGAACGCAACCCGTTCCGCAAGATCGATTACGCACACGAAACAAATATATTTGTTTGACCTACAAGTAGTTTCAGTAAAATTATAATCAAGTGAGTCCTCCCACCCTGTGCGGAGCGGATAAGGGCTGACTAAAATCCTTATTAGTGTTCCTTCACTTGCCCTCAACGTTTGAGGGCCACGGTGCACTTTTCTAATAATCCCGCGATCCTTTTACCCAGTTACTGGGTTATAATGTACGTGCGTACCTCCATATAAAATACTGATATTCAGCTGCATCTGGTTCGACTGGAAGCAGACCCCAATATAGTTGGAAAAATGCTAGACAGATGTTGATCCTTGTAAACGCACCTACGACACTGGAAAAAATCCCAGAATATAACAAGGCATTAGTTAAAAAAAAAAACAACGAATTGCGATGGAAGTTGGCTCATTTGAGTCATACTTTTTTCTCATATAAGTAAATAACATTGCCAGGTGCAATAATTATATCGTGACAAGTTATTTAAGACGCAGTATGTCCTCCTAACTACATTGAGTCCTGTACTCGTTAGATTATAGATAACTAGGTAACTTGAGTGGTTTTACGACACGATATCGTATGCATTTTAATTTATAGACTAGTGATATTTCTAGCCTTGGAGTTAGTCGGTTATAACTTGCTTATGCGCAGGTTTTGAGGGTCGAAACCTGCTTGTAGGGACCGGTTGTTTGAACCTGCTTTGTGACAAGTTTATTTTGTTAGATTTTCAGTGTCCTGTGTCACATTATGGTGAGGTTACAGTACCTACAATCTTTAACGAATTGTGAAGAAATGAGAAATGACAGTACGATCTCACCCCTGCAACAATGCAACCGATATAATGCAAACAATATGATTGTTTGCAAATTAGAGAAAAATAATAACGCAACTAAATTATAGGTATGTTTTCAACATGGATATTATTTTTCATATAAATTCATGGCTGGAATCTGTAAACAATGCATTCATGTTTGAAATTGGGATATATCTAAGTAGTGCCATGCTCATGCTTGACTTTTTTTTTACCTTACGATTTAGGATTATTAAATTTTTACAAAATTATTTTTATTAATTTCCAGACGATCCGAAAATTTAAAAAGAATACTAAACCTCCAATTACCTTGTAAAATTAGTCCGACGTCTAATAGCTTTTCTATATGTTCCGTCGGTGCGCAAGCTTTGGATTGAAACCAAGAGTCATTTTAAATCAAAAACCTTTACGAAAACTTGGATACCTAATAAATTTTCGGGACTTGGAATTTCATTAATAATCATTTTATTTGGAGAGGTATTGATAAAAGTTTTGAGTTCAATTACTACCAGACAAGTGCTTATAATAATTGTTACAATACTTGAAGATTACCAGGGAGGACTTTTAAACAAAAAATATGTGTTTAAGAATAAAATTTACTCGTTCGAATATCCCATTAGGCATATTATGGTTTAATATAAAACACTTTTCAATTCAGGTTATGAGTTTTTCACATGAAATTAAATCGTTCTGATTAAATCTCACTAAGTTAAGGACTCAAGTATAATCAATATTTATTATTTTCTTTGCGTAAAAAGAGGTCATTAAATGTAAAAAATGTGAACAGAGTCATTAAAAGACGATTGTGTATATATAGAAGATTTTATAATTATTTTCCTGACTATAGTAAATTCATTTAAAACAATGTTTCTTTTAGTGTTTGGCCACGACCTAATACTCAAACGACATGCGTAATAAAGCGACTACCAAAACAAAAGATAATCGCAATACGAAAGGAATTGCTTACGATTAGGCAGACAGAGGAGTAACCCTACATATTACCAGTTATATTTAAGTCCCATGTAATTGGGTGAGAGCCTGTTACCATCAAACACAAGTCCAACTTATGTGGCGGCTACTTTGAAATTCCTTATGGAAAATCCCATGCTATCCCATAAGAAGGAAAAAGGCAGTGAAATTACATATTGTGCTATTAATTGATTTCAAAGCTAATTGAAGTGGGCCAGTCATATCGGACAGACGGTAGATGGAGCAGATATCTGCTAGAGTGGAGACCGCGAATGGGCAAACGTAGTGTAGGACGCCCTGCTGCAAGATGAATAGGTAGATGATTTGAAGAATGTGGTTGGCAACGGGAGGATGTGGACTGCCCAAGACCAGAATGGTTGGCGCCCTTTGACTTACATTCAGCAGTGGACGGCAATAGGCTGATAACATTAAGCAAATTGCAACACAAGTCTTACAGTCGCACAAGTCCCTTGAGACAAGTCGCGTCGAATGAGGTCGTGGAAAGAGCCTTACCTATGTAACAAAAACTCCTTTTGACAGAAGTCGCATCAAATGAGGTCGTGAAAACACCCTTACGTAATAACAAAACCTCCTTGTAAACACATAATAAACAGTAAACCAATTTACTAGAAACAACAGCACACATAAACTGACATGCATATGATTGGTGGGGGGCTAAGTGCCGATCTAATCGCTCTCTGGTTGCCCCCGCGCAGTACCTGTGATGATGATGAATGATTTGTGATGAATGGTCGCTGCTGTGTTGTAGGGGTCATTAATCGTTGGTGATTTGGCGTCGGTAGTAACACCAAAGGTTTATTGGGTGAAGAAGTAGGCATTAACGCGTGTTTAGGTAGTCCTATGCGTAGATTATGAAATGACAAGATTCTGTGTTATGGCTCCTACACACCTTACGAAAAATCGTAACGATTAGACGGTACAGTTTAAACTGCAACGATAAATCTACAAGTGTGTTTGTTTGTTGAGAAAAATCGAACAGATTGTACAGTTTTTCTCATACACACTAATTTTAGATTACTACTGTACCGTCCAATCGTAACGATTTTTCGTAAGGTTTGAAGCTACCATTAGAAACAAAGAGTAACGTTCTTAGTGCATCTACTTTTTATAAATGTGTAAGTGAGCACCACGCACATATATAAAATGTTTTCCTTGGAGATGTTCACTTGTTTTACGTAGAAAAAAAACGACGGGGGTAATTTTTTCTGCCGTGTTTTTGGTTTTAATTCTCAGTGGCTAAGAATATGGACTGTCTGTAATCTAAGGTTCTATGGCTTTCATGCCAACCTAGTACTTCTATAGCACATTATGTTTTAAAGAAAATCTAATACATAAAATTCTCGTGTCACAGTTTTCGTTGCCATACTCCTCCGAAACGGCTTGACCGATTTTGATGATTTTTTTTGTGCTTATCCGGTATCTATGAGAATCGGCCAACATCTATTTTTCATACCCCTAAGTGTAAAAATAATTTATATGGCAAAACAACGTTTACCGGGTCAGCTAGTGTTTTATAATTCTTAATAAGTGCGTCAGATAAAGATTATTGGAAAATATTTGACCCGTATAATTCCTTTAGTTACTTTTACCATAATTGACAAACATACAATGGTTTTAAATTGGCAATACGTCACACGCAATTTTTGTACGAAATGTCTAATGTCAATGAACCCCATTTCGAGGATTACTACCTCGGTTTACACTTATGTACCTGTAACCTATATACCTGTAACACCTATGTACACATGAGTGCAATAAAGAAATTGAATTTTAGTTTATTCCACCAAAGACGATAAAGAACAATAATGATATAAAAATAAGAAAATTAAAGAATACTTACAGTCTCATAGGATGATGAAAAACAGTTTTCACTTCAGTATCATTTTGTATACAATATTGTATCTTCTGTGCTAGTACCTGATCACTATCCGAAAATCCACTGCACTCTTTCGTTAAACACTACATTATTACCTATTTAGATAATAGTCACATATTTACACTAAAAACATTAATATAACACAGCACTACAGACGTCTTACACTAAAATGCGTAATATTTTGTAAAAAGTGTTTGAAGGTAGGTTACTGACATTTAGATGGCATAATAATTTCTAAACACCCTCATAATAGGTTACCTATATTATAAACTAGAGAGACACCTAGCGATAGAATACAGAAACTTCAAGCTTAACAACAAATACATACTTTTTAGTTTTAAGAAATTAGTAAATGTTTATGTTTTAAAAAATCGTTTCTATAAATAATTACTTATTTAGAGAACGTGCATAATGATTTTTAAACGAATACTCTCTTGCAACATTATAAAAAGAAATAAAATGTTAACATTCAAAAATAGAATTCAATTTCCACAGCTCTTTTTTATGTTTATGGCATAGCTACGAGGCCTTTATGCCAAAAATCCACAGCTCTTTAGTCAGTTGTAGACAGATAATAATAGATGCCCATAAACAAAGAAATGAAAGAAATAAAAACAATTTTGAAAATCGAACACCAGTTTTATTGCGCGTATTTCAACCTGTCATTAAAAGCGTTAAGGCGATCGATTTTTAAATAGGAAGAATTCAATAAAAAATTTAACATTGCATATTATCAAACATTTTTAATTAGTTTTACAAGTGTAATAGAAAAGATTACTAGACATTCGATTACTTATTAAGCAGTTAATACGAACGTTAAATCGCCGAACCGCATCATATTTAGCCGATTAACTATAAAAACGCAATAAAATATTGCCTATTAAAGTTAATAACCAATCAAAGGACGTTTCTATAGGATTTTTACGAGCGATTCACATTAACGACATGTTTTAAATAAGCTAGCAAGACAAATCGTGTCGCGATTGGTCTACGGGCTTATGTCGGGTGGGAGGACCTATTATCGACCATGACCACGTTGAAGATTTTTTTTTGAGTTATTGGATTTGAGAAATTAGTTACGTTTAATCGATCGACTGTGTTTTGAGACCATTAGTTGAGTAAAATGTTCAATTATATAAGCTGTTTTATCATTATTATTGTGACCCTGTCTCAATGCAGGGCAAAATTCTCCTTTCCTTCCTTTTGCGATTAAAGGCAAATCACCTTTTTCTAAGTCTTTTTTTCACGTGTTAAAATCATCAAATAAGTCCTCCTACCCCGGGCAGTGCGTGAGGGACTGTCAGACTTATAGGTACTGATTAAAATCCACGGTGTCTTTCAATATCCCTTTACATACCGAGGTCACGGTAGGTCGTTGGCCCGTGATCTCCTTCTGGATCTGTTGCATTACCGTTTCTGCCAATTGGGCTTCATTGAGTGGTAATTTAAGGCCACTGCTCCTCCGTATTTTTTTTACAAGACTCGTTGTAGTGTGTCAGCAAAGTTCTAGGCGTGTCAGCCAAGTGCACGCCGTGTGTATAAGAACCATTTGGAGCCTCTATTGAGCCCCTCATAATAAAATTTATCGGACATATTCTCATTAGTACTCAGACACATAATATTCGGACCCCATTTCATAAGCCAACAACCGTTGCCACAGCCCCATCTCATAATAAAGCTACCGACACAATATCTTCACCGATATAAAAGTCGTAACCTCAATCAAAATGACGATAAACTTTGACAAAAATTCCACGTTAAGCCGTATTATAATTATCCATATATTTCCAAATCCCAGTTGGAAACTACCTGGCTGTATTGTCGCCATGTTTTTTTGGTGATGCGGGATAAGTCTCGGAGATATTTTTTATTTAATTTCAAGACTTCAATAATCGTTTGCTGTTTGTGATCGAGATTATATAATTTTCGGTCTTTCTTGCGTTATATTTCTACTAGATTTTGATTTCATTTTCTGACGCGCAAGAAATTATTTGTGGTCATTAAAAAAAGCTGGTGTTCAACTCATAAACCAAAATAAGAGCTTGAATAAAAAAACTGTTGTATTTAGATAACTAATCCTCACAGCAAGAAAAAAATAAGATAAAAAAAGTTTTCAACAATAAGCATCTTAAAGTAATAAATAGGATACCTAGGTATCCTATTATCATTTGCTTTTTCCTAACGATAAAATGGTCGAATTGAGATCTAACTCTAAGCGAACGCAGCTGTATTCTAGTTGGCATTTACTTTCACAGCTAAGTATAACAAACTTCTCTGGGTAATATGCACTGCCTAGTTCTTAATCCTTAATAAAAACTCAAAACAGGACATATCCACACAATTACAAAAATGATGCGTCCCAATCCGAACAGCAATTATAACCGCGCTCACCCACGTCAAAAGCGACCCATGCACTGACGTTTATGAAAGAAAAAAAAAGCCTTAAACCTTTTAACAGAACTGGCCGGCGATAACTCAAGCGAAATGTCCAAACTGTATTGTAAAAAAAAGAAGATTTTTGAATTTCGAACATAGAAAGTGTTAGCGACAATAGGATATTCAAAATCTTGTTAATAAAGTCTCTTGGGACGAGAATATCGGCTCACAGGTGAATAGTGTGTATTGTCTGTTTTTACCTTTTAAGTATAGAATTTACCTGACACTTAACAAAATGGCTAACTATAGAAAAACTCTTCATTATCATAGATATGCATTTATTGGACGCAGATAATTTTAATCTAGCCCTAGATTTTACCTTTTATCAACACCGCACCCAGCTTAATTGCTTAAAAGCTTCGGTGATTCATAAACCCCACTTCCGCAAGTTAAAAGGTGCTTTTAAATTAGTCATCCTGCAAATCTATAGGTATTATATCCTTCTAATATTATAAACGTGAAAGTTTGGATGGATATGTCACTTACGTCAAAATTTCAGAACGGTTCTGGATATTTGATGCAGAAATAGGTTAAAGGCTAGGGCATAGGTCCTTTTTTATCCCGATATCATGATATCAAAAGATAATTTAAGACATACAAACGAGCAAAACCGCTGTCAATAGCTAGTTTTCATAAACTTTTCCGCGTACACTAAATTCGCAGATTGATTCACCAAAATGATATTTAAATTCTTTAAATCGCGGCCAAACACCAGCAATACGAACTTACGAAAGCATCCAGCCCTGACAATGGTTAGAAAAAGAAATGTATTCGAAAAAAGAACGAGTCAGAGAGAATTTTTTTGTTCAATGCCTTCTCAGCGTGAGATTGGTTTTGGAGGGAATTTCGGATTTAGAAGGCGTCATATGCGGATCGGTTTTTTCGATTTCATTTGAAATTGTCGGACATATGGAGCAGCGGGCGGTACCTCGTCAAATGTCAAGATGTTATTATTATTCAGATCAAAATGGTGTGTAATTATGTTTTTGAGGGCAATTATTGATACCTGTGCAATTAGGATAATCGTTTAAGCTGTCCAATAACAGTATTACATGGTGATTACTGAATCGGGGTTCCTACAAAACTTTTGGGCCCTTTACAATAAGTTACGATAGCTTATGAATTTCCTAAGCTTTGAAAAAATGTGATAGATCTAAGAAATACGTTACTTATCGTTTAATAAATAAAAATAACATGGTCAAAAAAGATTACCCTGAGAAATATGAAGAAAATAAAGCACAATACTTACTTACACTTACATTTTTCTCAATCATCAGCTGAACTACCTGTTAATCGACTTGTAACCTTTTTCAGAGATTTGTTGACTTGACTGACTAAAAGCCACCATGTTCTTTCAGTTGAACTTTGCATTCCAGTCCCGTGGTATCCTTGTTGAACAGTGACGCAACCCCAGACAGTCTCGCGACTCCATTATCGTCTCCCCATTATATGTAGGTATGTGTTCTAAAGCACATAACATGTGTTAAAAGATCTAACAAAATATAGCATAGGTATAGTTTATTTTCTTCAGACTGCAGAGTTTTGATTAAACACCCCTATTTCGGCAGCCATGATTAAGTCCAATGTAATAGGGGCGAAACTATTAATTTCAATAGATAAATAGGCGACAAATTATAAATATGTAAAGTAACGCCAATCGATTAATTATGAGTACCTGTGTGCTAGACGTAGGACCACTCTTAAGGCCCATTTACACACTGCCAGAAAATGCATGCAAGATTGCATGCAACTCATCATCATCAGCCGGAAGACGTACACTGCTGAACATAGGCCTCCCCCTTAGACCGCCACGCCGAACGACAATTCGCCACTTGCATCCATCGGTTGCCCGCGACTCTCACGATGTCGTCGGTCCACCTAGTGAGAGGACTACCTACGCTGCGTCTTCCGGTCCGTGGTCTTATTTTTGCGTGATATTATTTGTTGCATGCAACTCGCATGCAATAAATTCACGATGCAATTTTCAATTGATAAACCGGCGACTACATTGCGAACTTTTAACTGACAATTAATTCAGCTAACTAATCAAATGCCACAATGTAGTTTGCATGCAACTTTCATGTTATTTCTTGCATCGTCGAAATGAGTCTGAGATTCAAATCAACATGTTCATAGCACCTCAAATTGGTATTATCGGTACATATTCCAATATGTTTCAATACAAATATAAATATAATAAATATAATATTCCACAACTATCACACAACGCCATCTAGTCCCAAGCTAAGCAGAGCTTGTGTTATGAGTACTAGACAACTGATAAACATACTTATATATTTATAAATACATAAATATTATAGATAAACCTACACCCAGACATTCAACAAATAATCGTGCAAATTTAACAAACATTTGTCTTGGATCGAAATCGAACCCACGACCTCCGGCATAGCAGTCTGGGTCACTAACCACTAGATCAACAGATATGTCGCCGGCAATAGGTATGACATTAAAATTAACATATTCATAGCACCTCAAATTGGTATTATCGGTACATATTCCAATATGTTTCAATACAAATAGAAACATCTTAAATCTAGCCTTTTCCAAACCTTTCTCCTTCATTAATAATTCACCCTCGGCGTTTAGCAGTCATTGGCTTATTTTAAATCGAAGTGTTGCTTGTTTTAATGTCCATTTCGTACTGTTATTTACTTCTTTAAATAATTAAGTACTTAGCTTTCCTTGAATTTGTTTTAAAATGTCACTTTTCATCTGTTTAGTATCGGCGATAGGTATTTTGTGTTCATCAGTGCGTGGGTGTCGCGAAAAGCTATATAATTGGTCGTTTTCAGCAAGTACCTAAGTGTAATAATAACCTACTTAATATTTCTTATTATTGACACACTGCATTGTAAATAATAATAATATCATATTAATAAACTTTTACAAAGATGGGTGTAAACATAGCCACAGAAATATAAAATAGTTAAGTCCAATATAATAATATAGTTAATTAGTGCATCAATAAAATTTAGTGTATGTATAACTGAAACATATAGGCACAGGATATTTAACTAGGGATTTAAATTATATGTAGCGATTATCGTAAAGGCATCTTGTCTATAAGTACCTAACCAAAATAAAATTATAAGTAAGTATGGTGCGTAATTTCTGCATCGTGCATTCAAATCTGGTCTTGTTGCGAAAAATCAAAACTAATTATTCTCATAGAATTAATGTCATTTGGTCAAAATTGACAGATTAATTTTGACCAACTTTCCAAGCAAGTTTCACTGAAATATTCATAAATAAATATCTATTCAGAAATGGACCACATTACCATCACAAAATATTTATATATCAATAATAATAAAAAAAAATATTTTAAAATCTATTCTCTTTTACAAAATATACCGTTTCTTATTTAAAATTAATGGTTATCGACACATTAACGCTAACAACACTGTTTCATGCGCCATAATGTTGCCAGACTAGAAAGTTTCAGATAGAACAAGAGCTATATTTTCCTTTGTTACCATAA
Source organism: Agrotis ipsilon (assembly GCA_028554685.1). Lineage (NCBI taxonomy): Eukaryota > Metazoa > Arthropoda > Insecta > Lepidoptera > Noctuidae > Agrotis > Agrotis ipsilon. The sequence continues at coordinate 14,290,258 of CM052973.1, read as the reverse complement.
GAATGTAGTAATTAACTCTGTTCGGTACTATTAGTTTTCTTTCTTTAGCCATTTATCAAGAGATAGACTATACATTTTATGCCGTTTTTGCCTCATTGTCTAACGATGTTAGCTTACACAAAGATCGCCGTACTTACTTTCAAACACGATTTTCAATATGCTAGCTGTTGAACAATATAAGAAACCATTGTCCTTTAATATCCCGAAAGTGACTTTAAGATATAATGCTTAAAGCTCTTCAATTATTTTAATATTGATAAAGCATTGTTTCTACTTCAAAATAACGAAGAGAAACTAATTAAGTTAAACAAAGAACATTAGAATTAATTAATTTTAAGCTGTTTTAGAAACTATTACATAATACATCTTTAGGTTATGGACGCTTTAACTTAATTACTATTCTACAGTCTGACGCAATTAGTAATACGGGATACAGAACATCGACAAAGATAAGGTGGTATTCTCTTTGCCATAGACAATGCAAACATCAATTTTAAACTTCGAAAAACTGATGTATAATCTAACCTCCTTCATTTAGAAAGCTCATATAATATCTCCGGCGAACAAGCGCACATAAACGTGTAATTATTTGAAAGAAAACTTTCTAAATTCAGACATAAACTTAACTTTACGGATCGGAAACAAAGCAACCAATCTACCTTGGTTAATACAACAATAACGCAATAACAACGCCATGCTAATTAACTAAACCGTTCGCCATTTTAACCTGCCGCCATTTTGTTAAAATATTACCGCGTAAATTAATATTTAAATTGCTCTTTCAGACGTCGAAAACTAATCGAAAGACACTAACTGCCTTTTGTTTGCTGTACAAATAAAAATTATAAAGCATCATTTAAGTTTTCGTTTTTTAGAAAAAGGATAATGCGTTGAAGTTGGGCGATTAAGAATAAATTAAATGAGGGAGATACAATGCTTCGTTTCTTGTATATCTTTAAAAGAAACTCGATTAAAAGAAGGCAATGGAATAAAAATCAGTGAAGGCAATCGATTTGATCGTTTGTAACGAGCCAATAAATGCTACCATGCACATTCCAATGTCAAATTTGAAATTCAAACATGGCGGTTCCGTGGATTTTTTCATTTGTTTCTCCGCGTCAATTTGACGAAATGTTACCGTCAAAATAACGAAGTCACATTAATTTTGTTGACTTTTATCTATTCGATCTCGTTTTTGGACATATTGGGGTCGTAAGACACCTTTTTGACTGGATTAGCATTTTATTTTGTCAACGAACTTACTTTTTACATAATTGTGTAGTTTTTTCTCGTTTTATCGTAGATTCTCAATGTGCATAATGGTTGACAAATTAATGACAATTCAATGGTGACGTACGATTCTATTGAATTAAAAATAATTGCTTATTTATGATAATTCATTTATAATTAACCAGTTCACACTAATTTACAAGATCCTGGCAACTTCACTTATAGAGACTTTTAAATCAAATTTTAAAATACGTTTTACTTTCCTTTTAATTTCTTTACGTCTATTCTTAGTTTGAACGACTTGACTGGACGACCAAATCCCATCACAATTCGTTCAGTCGTTTTCAAGTTACGCGCACACAAACGACACACATCATTGTCAAGAATAAATAAATAGTTTTGTAACATACGACCATAGCGGATCTGAGATAGCCTTTATAAGCTTTTTTATGGCTCATAAAATAAAACAGGTGGCCATAATACCACCTGTAGAAGATATGTCTAATGTAACACCTTTTTATTATGTAATTTTAACTTTAAATATAAATAAAAGACATTTTTTTCGATTACTTAAATTACATAGACGGCTTCTGTGATAAACTCGAGATGTTATAGACACCCAGGGATTGATTCATACATTTTGTAATGATGTTGACGCATGCCTGTGCACGAACCTTTAAGGGTTTGTATTGCGATAGTCGCCTGGATACCAAAGTCGTAAAGTATCGGAGATTTGCGTCGTCTTGTGTACAAAGAGGCTTTTTTTTTTTTTTTACGTGGTTTAATCATCAAATGAGACCTCCCACCCCGGGCAGGGCGAGAGGTACTGTCAGACTTATACTGACTAAAATCCACGGTGTTGCAGGCTTTGGCCCTCTGAGAGGGGGCCCCGTCATTTTGCTGACAGCACTTTGAGGCGCGCGTGGAACACGACGCGCCGTCGACACGGGCATGGTCTATGGTCGGGCGGCGAGTTGCCCGCATGCCCGCGCCTACGGTGGCCGGAGATCGTCGTGCGACGTCCGACGCCGTGGGCGTCCACCACCGCGGGTGTGTGCAGTCGTGCCCTCCATACTGCCCTGAGATCACGCCGGAGCTCTTCCCGCCGCGCCTCGATTTCTCGAGGCAGCGGGGTCACGCCCGTGTACGAAGAGGCTAAGAGTAGTTTCCCACTATGTCCGATCGGAATCCAAACCCGTAAAAATACGGTCCGTAGTAGCCGTACAACTATTTCTATGATAATTTACGCACTAGATCCGATCTCCGTGATCTGATTCCTTTCCGTCATTCTAGATTCTCCGTTTCGGAGATTTTTAACGGACTGAAGTAGCCATAGTTTCTATTATTTTTATGAAAGCTCACGCACTGCGTCCGAGTTGAAGCCGAACTGCGTACGAGCAGAGTGGCAGCTCATACGGTAATATTTGCAGAATTTCCTGTTGTATTGATGTAACACTGCGTGCCGATCGTAAAAAACTCCTGTTAAGCCTCGGTCTTGCATAAGACGGTGCACCCAGAATTCTTTGTGTCTTCTGCGTTTTTTGTACGTACAATATATAATATTACCAGAAGTTGACATCGATTGAAAGGACTCATGATCAAAGACGTGAAAACTTTGCTGTGGCTCCGCGTAAAATCACGTATTCCAAAAGTTGGCTCCTGAATTGCTTGGATTAATTTGTATCAGAGACATTGAACTAACTAAGCGGACGTGTGTTTTATTGATCACGATGAAATAAACAATTACGACAAAATAAATTTAATTATTTTGCACCGTCAGTATAGAAGTAAAGTGTGTCGCGTGTGACTTCTTATTTTTAACGACATGTGCAAGATGAACTGAATATTTTTTATTAACAATTTATTAAACTGTTTCGGGTAGTATGTCTAACCCGGGATCGAGCCCGTTTGGTCGTAGCCAAGTGCTGCAGAGGAGTCCTCCGCCAACACCAGCCGGACCCCCGAGCGATCCAAATCCACCAGCGGATAATGAATTGCCCATCGAAGCCGTCAGTACGCCGGAGATCCAGAAATGGATAGGATCCATAGATTCTATCCTCAACGAAGTGTGCACTATTGTCAGTGAAGGCAAAATGAACACAGAACAGAAGCTTCGTGTTTCCAATCTTTGCCGGAAGGTCTCAACCGGGGCTTCTCAGATGGCCGTTCTATATCAGTCGTTAAAGTCGAAAACGATCCAAGCCCATACTACAATCCAGCATCTTAAGGCTCACCAGAATTTTGTGGACTCTCTCCAGCAGTTCAAAGAGGTAGTTGAGACTAAGTTGAAACCCTCGGAATATAATTCTTATGCTAGCATGGTGAAGAAAGGTTCCGATAACTTCGTTCGTCCTGCAAACCTGAGTTCAATCGCCATCTATCCCAGCGATAAGACCCAAACAAGTGACGCCACGAAGTCACTCGTACAAAAGATAATCTCGCCAGAACAACTTAAGCTTCACGTCCGTGGCCTGAGAAAAATGAAAAATGGGGGCGTATTGATTAGCACCGAAAATAAAGGTGATATTGACAAGCTCAAGAACTCTGAACAACTAGTATCGTCGGGCCTTAAAATAGAAGAACCTTCCAAACGCCGTCCTAGGGTTGCTGTCATTGGTGTCCCCGTTGCCCTCACTGAGAAAGAAGTTTTTGACTGTATTTACGAGCAAAACCTTACAGACAAGTTGCCGAATTTAACTCGTGAGTCCTTCCTTGAGAGCATCAAATTGAGCCATAAATCGGGTAAAAAAGACCTTACTACCTGCAACTATATTATAGAACTCCCGGCTAACATAAGAAAAATTATGATCAACCAAAGTCGAATTTTTATTAATTGGACATCTTGCCCTGTGAGAGACTTCACTATAGTGACCAGATGCTTCAATTGTCAACAGTACGGGCATGTAGCCAAGTTTTGCCGAGAATCTAGTACTACGTGCAACCACTGTGGAGAGACTGGACACTCCTCCAAGGAATGTAGTTGCAAATCTTCTCTCCCTCAATGTGCGACGTGCAAACGCTTTAAGAGGAAATGTGACCATCCTACTGGCGATGCAAGTTGCCCGGCGCGTAAATATGCAGAGATGAACTACATCAACTCAATCGACTACGAAGATGTCTAAGAGTGCCTCCCTGTACTTTTATCTTCAAGCACTTAAGCTGTAGTTTTATCTTAGATAATAAGTTTGGTAGTAATTAAAATTAGAAAATAAAGTAAGAATGGCTCATTAGCTGACCTAGATAGGTCGTTGTTGACATAAAGTTATTTTTGTAAGATTGCACATTTCTCACATAATTAAAATTGCATGTTTGCAACCTTGAAACATACAAACGATGCAAGTATTTATTTTTATTGTTTCCGTAATTGTTTAGAATAGTTTTAAATGTAAGTTTGCTTTTATTATATTAGATGAACATGTTTATATTTGTGATCTAGTTTACACAAATTAGCCCCAATTAAATAACGTTGAAGTGATGGCCTGAAACACAGGTTTTTAGTAACTTAGTTCAGGCAGGTCGCTACTTTTAATTTAATTACCTAGTTAAATATCTTGTACCTATGTTCTTTCCTTAGACACCAGTTTTTATTTATGAACTATTTAACTAGTATATAAGACTTAACTATATTACATTTCTGTGGCTTCGTTTACACCCATTTATGTAAAAATGTTTTATGAATAAAATTTATTTATTTATTTATTTTATTTATTGAGCTATTATTACTACATACATATAGAGACGACACCACGCACCACCACTGTGTCCCATCCAGGATGAGTGCACGCGCATATAGCACGCCACAGAGCTGTCAAACAACTGAATGAACTTGTGCGCGCGCACTCATCCTTGATGGGACACAGTGGTGATACGTGGTGTCTCTGTACGCAGTAATAATGGCTCAATGATCAGAGATGGGAGTACTACGTAAGCAATATCCGAAATCGGTCCGTGATTTCTAGACCAATTTTTTCACGGGTTTATCGGATTTATCGGTTTATCGGATTCGTATCATAGTGTGAAACCGCTCTTACTGTACTTGTGACTGTATGATTCGAATGACGCAGTTCCATCGCATCCTAATTCCTTCGAGAAATAATTGAATCAATAACAAAATTAAAATAATTATTGTCATTGTTTTAACACAGTAAATTATTGAAACCTTGATAATGATTTATGTGATCGCATGCCAGTTTTTTGTGACAACAATTAAATAATTGTGACAATAATTAAGAGATAATATCACGATAATGGTGACTGAATTAGGTGAATGAAGATTTATTTTAATTATTAATAAGTATCAGTTTCTAATTAGACTTGTTAATATAGCTTTGGAAACGTTTTTCATAATTATAATGATTTAACTTTTCGGTACTTAGTTTATGTCAATCCGCTATGTATGTTAACTTCGTTATTTCTGACAGCTATTCATTTAATTAGTCCCTGAGAATGGATCTTAGCTTTCAATAAGTACTCATATATATTTATTATAAAATAGATAATGAAATATTGAAAATAATTCTAAAACTACTATGACGCGGTATTTGTTTTTTTTTTCTTTTAATGTATCTCTATCGGGATTCTTTATACGTCGCGTGGCAGATTACAAAAATCCAGCGTCACGAAGAATATATTATGTTTATTTTGACTGAAAAATGATACTAGACAAACATTGGAGGAGACTTAGCCCAATTTTGCGATGATTCCCGATGGCCATCCCCAGCCCGGGGCGGACAGAGAGAATTATTTTTAACAAAACTGTTTGCTGTCTACTAGTGGTGGCCATCGGTATTAAGTATCGCAATTCTGAACCAAAAATTTGCTGCAAAATTAATCATCATTCTGTTCTCGCTTCCCTTTAATTGCTGACGCAATCCATTCATAATTATCTTGCCCATGTTCTACACAATCAATTAAATTATACAATTGATATCTCAATTCTCCAGGATTTTTAAAAAAACCACCTCTATTTCGTTCAAAGACGACGCCAGTTGCGTTAAAATATACACAATCACCATTATTTTCCCGCCAAATGAAACGCAGCCATTTTGTGCGTCTCTCAAGATGGACTCACGTCTTCATTTGCAACAATGGTGTCTATAAATCACATATTATTGTTACTGCTAATTGTGTTGTTGTATGAAATAAGTGCTCATACCTAAGTGCCTATAAACTGCACAAAAAATTGTTCTTGTTCAAATTATTTGCGAAATGGAAAAACTAGTGAACGAACGAGCAACTAATTTTTTCCATCAAATTAACCTCAAAAGTCGTTGCGAAAACGTAAAAACTCGTAAGGGCTCAGGGACTATTCTGTAAGACCCCTTTCAAAGGTTTAAATAAGTCTATGGGCAGCAACAATATTGAAATACACAATCATACGAATGTTTGTTTTAAAAACAATGGTCTCTTGTTGATGCTTCGATTCCCGCATGGAACAAATAATTATTTGATTAACCATTCCATTTAATTAGAAATTAATTGGAAAATGAACCCAACATAGAAAAATGCTATGCACTGATAGTAACACCTAAAGTTCCCGTCAATGAGACGGAAATACGGTTTTTGTTAAAACCTTCGCGATTACTACATTACTACGTACTTTATATTATGTCTAGGTGACTGGGTCTTGTGGTAAAACTACCCGTAAATCAATCACCTAATCTCATTAGAAGACACCTTATTAAGCCTACACAAGTTGGCCATGCATGAATGAGTAAATTAACGTCAGAAAAAGCCTTCATTAACCGATAAATAAAACCCCTTTTATCAGTTCACCCGTCTGTTTCAAACACGGTGTGAAAATACTTAGCACAGCAAAAAGTTAGACAGAAAAAGAAAGAAAGAAATATAATTTATTTCCGCAAAGAATAGATAATTCATTCTTTTATAACACAGGTCTACAGCATTTTTGTGCACGGGTTCTACCTAAGTTATTTTTATTGTTTGTATATCTAGAAATAAGATTATGAACAAAAAAAAGTTCTGGATTTGCTTTTATGAGAAAAAAATGGGTAAATTAAAATCAATGAAAATACCTAAAAATTTACACAGAGATGAGTTATTATGAAGGAAACTATACATCTATTCATGTTTTTTTTTAACAAAATGTGTTTTAAAATAAAGATAAATTATTTAAGAATATCATTTTTGGTTTTCCTGCTATTTTCAGTAGAAGTTTCTCTTTATAACCCCCCAATATAGTCTCCCATCATGTCCCTTTCAGTACTGGCCTTGGTAACATCTCTAAAATGCTTGTCAAATCTCAAATTGTCTTGATGGAAGCGTTCATCTTGTTCTTCCGTACAAGCTTCCATGTTAACTTTAATTTTATCCAAAAGAAAATGTAGCAAATGCATCTTTAGTGTGTCTTTAGAGACATTCCACTTTCGATGATGGATAAAATTCGCAGTTTGGTCAGTGATCAGCTCGTCATAACTTTCAGCCCTAGGGTTTACAATAAAACCATGAACTACTGCCTTAAAACTGTTCCTGGCTTCTTTCTCTTCAATGCTAAGTAACTTCAGGAAAATATCACAATTGTTTTTTTTTTTATTTGAGAGCGAACAGACACTCTATCTTTAATTTTCGCCTCTGAAAGCTTTGAAAAAAAAACTCTTAAAGCAAATATTTTTGATTTGTTATCACATTTTTTAAAGTAAATATGCTTGTATAATAAGAATATAATAAGTAAAACCCATGCACAAAAAAAAAAATTTTTTTTGTCGACCGGTGTAATCGATACGCGACCAAACATGTCATTCGGTGAATAATTTAAAAGCAAACACATAACTTCATTAAGAGTGAATGAGATTCTTTATCACTCATTCGTTCATTTAAATGTCACTCACATTTATATTCTTCTCTATTATAAAAGTGACGTGAAAATTACGTAATTCACATTAAGATGAATATGGGATATCTATTTCAAATATGTTTGGTATTTACTTCCGATCTTAGTAATATGACATTCCAACTGAATGGCTTTGCGGTTTCATTTTTGCGAAATACCTAAGTTGTCACTATAATTGCGAATGTGAATGACAATTTGACGCATGGAGTGTTATTTTGACGCATGTCATTTTGAATGAATTTGACCTTTATTATTAATCGATTGACCTTTGATTTATTTATGTGACTTTATAGTAGGTTTTTAAATTAAATCGGTATTAAATAACATAGGTATTCATAGTTTAGAAATGACTGGGCGGGCGATTCCTTCCTTATAATTGATTTCTTTGATTTGATCGTCGTTTCCAAACAAATGGATGCATTAGACATATTTCGAATCATGTTTTCTTTAAATTTAAGTAAGTAAGTAATTCAAGAAAATTTTATTTTAAATCCATATTGGTAGGTATCAGTGATAGAGCCTGCTTGAAATACACAAATTGAATATTACCATCGCATAGAAAAGAAATTCGCACGTTTGCATAATTCGCAAACTTTTACCTAAGGGTAATTAAACTATATACCTACTATAAAACCTGTTAATTTCGGCAAATAAAATATTTTAGAAAGATACTGGTTCGAACGAAAAACAATGTTAATTTTAAAATTTGCGAAACTGAGCGAAATAATTGGATTGTAAAATTACAAGCCGGTGCTCTTGCTATTTTTAAAACAAATATCTACATAACAACTTGGTAGCCCATTAAAAACATTACTAAAATCTGTAGATATCTTATCTTTTTCAAAATAAATACTTACTCAATGAACTACACTTGAGAATAAAATATGAATGCAAGCTTTAATTCGTCTGCAACGAAATGAAAACGTTATAAAACAATAAAGTTGATTCCAAAATGTGCATGTTTGTTTGTCTGCGAGCGAGCCGGGTCGGCGCGGCGCACGCTGCGCCCGTACCAGATAATGTCTCCCGACAAGCCGGCGCTTGCTAAGCCCGCTATCTCAAATCTCCTCAGGCCTGTTGTTTCATGTCTTTATCTAAAGAGTTTTCGTTTTAATAACAACATCACAATGTTTGCCAACTAATCCTCGCTTCCTCGCTTTGTTGGCGGATGCCAAACGGTAGCTGTAACATGACATACGGCTCTATCTTATCACACCCACTCTACAACATATGTTCACTAAACGCCTAATGGAGTTATTATAATTCAAACATTTCCCTAAAATCCAAATCGTTTATGCAAACGTTAAAACACTGACACACAGCGTGTGCTTTTTTTGTTACGATAATATTATTAATCTGTATCAATGAACCGTGAATGTAATGAACGAACAATGGGAGCGTCTTAAGGAATCGTTCGGTCTCCGGCCGGCCGGCTAATTTCGCGCCCTTTCACCTGTCAATCAAACGTCACAGCGCGCGTAAACGACAGCGAGAAACTGGTATTAGCCTTAAACGAAAACGTACGTACAGCTATGTAAATTACGTTTTATTACACGAAATAAGAAACGAAGCCTGTGATTTAGTTAGCGGGTGATAGGGAAATGAGTGAAATTATCTGTGAAAGTGCGCGGCCATTAAAGTTTTCGCGCTTTAATATGTCAATGTGACGTTTAGTTACGCGCGCAAACTTACCGCCGCGTTCGGCTCCGACGCCCAGGTATTTCGCGCGTCCGATTAAATTTTAAACGAGATTAATAACGAGAATGAAACAATTATGTTGACAATATGGCTTAATGTGGGACGTTTTGACAGACGAATGGCGTTCCTGGACGTCCAGAACACTTATAATCGTGCGGTTTACAAAACCATAAATAAGTATAGTTTTTTTTCTTAATGGCATCATTGCGTGTCGGCATGCAATACATTTCTAGTTAAAATGCAAGGTTTTTGCAAGATTTACGTAATTTTTTTCGCGTTTTATTTCGTATTTTCCATTTAACGCATTAGAAATGTTTTAAATTAACGTTATAATTTATATGCAGCAAACTGGCCGGTTATTAATACTAGGCATTACTGGTTGAATATTTTTTCTGCGTCCGTGTTAGCACAATATTTATCGTGTATCAATTTCGAAGTGCCTTCCGTTGTTTTATTTATTTATGCTTTACGCAAATGAAAACATGATTTGAAATAGTCAGATATCAAAACAAAACGTCGTAATAAGTCACTAATTGTAAAACAGTCGCAATAATGTTGCTAAGTTTTCAATTAACCACGCATTTTAAACACACATCAACTTTTTCAAAGCAATAAAAAACGTTTCATTATCTTTGATATTACTTTAATATCGTCCTTTTTAATTGATACTGCTAAAACTATACAATTTTAATTACTTGTGAGGTAATTATTAAGTAGGTACCCAGGTAAATAGCCAGATGCCCTAGAAGGTGCTTCATTTATGTTTAAAAGCTATTCCACACATACTTTCTACATAACAAGATATAAAATTACTAATTGAACTCATTTATTGGTTGGAATTTTTACCAAACAATTATAATATAAACTTATATTTTGTAAATTGTATTTATTTTTCACTTGAATGTGGTAATACTAATGCTACATAAATAATATCCTTTTGTATCCTGCAAATAAAGTTTAATCATTCAATAATAATTTCTTTTTAATTTACTTTTGCTTCCCTATCCAATGAAATAAAGAAAAGTAAAATACTCGTTATTAATTTATTTAAATTAAATCTTTTTTAGAACACATTCAAAAATAAAGCAAAGACAAGTCAACAGTTTTTTTTTAAATACACTCTGTACGTTGTATTCGCTAGCCCCGGCAGCCGGCACTCAGCCCAGTTGGAGTGCGCCATGGACGCACTGGTCAACGTAACATGTGTCAAACACTACTTACAGATGTCAACATGTCGCTAAAAGCACTGATAATATGATAGTACTGCATGGTGGTCTGTTTGATGGGTCTATGACTATGAAGGAGGTCTATTGTTGCTAGATTTAAAATTGGGTTATGGAAATGTTTGGATTTGGAGTGGTTTCGCAACGCTTTTTTGAGGGCATAGACTAAGTAACATTTCTTTTAATGATAAGTACTATGGAACAGTGTTAAAAATGTAGATATAAGCTAGTTTTGGAGATTTGTATGCAGTGACGGATTAAGACTACTTGATGCCCTAAGCAATTGAAGCCTTTGGTGCCCCCTTATCCACAGGTTCTTTTTTTCGTGATTAATTCATCAAATAGGTCGGTCGGGAGGGACTGTCAGACTTGTACTGACTAAAATCCACGATGATCTTTCAATAGCCCTTTGCGTTCCAGGATTACGGTTACTTAATGAGATAGTCCCGCGACCCCGGCAGTCTTTTCCTCCTAAAGGGGGGCACAGTCCATTTGCTGACAGCTCTTCGAGGTGCGCGTGGAACACGACACGCCGTAGACCTTGGAACAGTCCATGATCGGACGGCAAGTCACTCATTACTCGCCATCCGTGTACGACTGTGCCTACGGCGGCCTGAAATCACCTCGCGACGTCCGTTGCCGTGAGCGTCTCCTATCCACATGAGTAGTCTCTGCCTTTAATTTTTGTATAGTAGTATGTAGGGAAGTAATTCGCTCAGTAGATAAAACAGAAGCTAGGGATATGCAAGAGCGAGCGAAGTGAGCTCGATTTTTTTTTACACCTTTCTTGTATATGCTTTAAATAAGGTAACCAAGCCTATGCACGATGGAATAGCGAGCTTGACAATTTAAGCAGTTTCAGTTAGTTTTTGGTGACGTGAGAGTAACGTGAGACGTGATGCCCATGGGCCAGAAGAAGCACAATAAAATCCGTCCTTTGGATTTTTTTTGTGCTTCTTCTGGTGACGTGATGCCCTAGGCAATTGCTTAATTTGTATAAGGGTTAATCCGTCACTGTTTGTATGGGATTGAATCAAAGTTTTCTTGAATTTCGCTAATTGCATTTAATCGCCAAGTGATGGTAATAACTTTAAAAGCATCTTGAGGGTATTGTTTGTGTAAATATAATACTTCAAAAGGTAGGCCGTAAGGTTCTCGAATGGAGACCCCGCTCCGGCAAGTCCAGCGTAGGACATCCACCCACAAGGTGAACAGACGATCTGATGGATCGCGCTGGATGCAAGCCGAATTCTATCTAATTTCCTCCCCCCTTTGTTCAGCAGTGGACGTGCTACGGTTGTTATGATGATGATATGAGCGTGTAGTTGAGAAAAACAATGAAAATAAGTAGTTGATCACACATTGACTACCACACGCGTGTCGCGTTTGCCATTACAGTTATTAAAACTAATGTGAATGTGACTATATTTTAAAGATGAGAGGAACTCGGGATCCGAGATGTGAAGGGAGATATTTAGAAGAGTTAAACAGTATCAATAGAAACGCAAGATCCTAAAGAAGTAAATTTTTATAAGAGCACAAATAAATTAGAGACATCGTATGCCCTTTATAAAGGTGTAAAAGTCTGTTTTGAGATATCACGGTTTATTACTTTAAAATTTCACTTACGGGATATCTTCCGGATAGTTTAATTATTTTAGTTTCCGATATTTTGACGCCTTTGTAAGCGCCATGATTGCGGGTTAAGTCTAGTGGTGTAAGTAAAAGTCATCAAATAAGTCCTTCCATCCTGATTGAAGCGGAAGAGACTGTCAGACTCTTACTAACCAAAAATGACCGCGTTCTTTCGCGTCCCCTTTGCGTTTCAGGGCCACAATATCCTACTTAGACAGTCCTGAATTAGTTCATAGACCTAAAGTTTATTTTCGAAAACAAATTTTGCAATGAAAACTGAAAAAAGTAAAGAAAATGTTTTGCAAAAAAGTTCAGAAATATTTAGGGAATCATTTGGTGATTTTTTTAAAAAACTTTCTTCTATAATAGCATCGAATATGACAGCATTCTGGCTATAGGTACCTCTTGAGACCCTTTCAAGTTATATGGAATCAAAAAGTAGCCTCTAGATTACACCTACATCTCCGTGCCATTCGTCTTTCGTCCGTGTCACTGCGTGATGCCATCTGGAAACCGGCGCTGGGTGTCTTTCGACCAGGAAATGCTGAGTTTGTAACACTTTTGGTGTAGACCTTGCTCAACAAAATTCTTATTGTATTGTTGCCTACTTATTTTTTTGTTTTTTTTTGTGTGTGTCCAAAATCAAATAAATTTTAATGTTTTTCTATTCTATACCAAAATACATAACTCAGCGATTTAGGCGTAACAATCGAACTCACTTTCGCATTTATTTAATTTAATTAATTAATGTTCCCGCGTGTTACTCGTAAAATTGACCCACGGGAATTTAACACCGGGATAAACGCTATCCTATGTGTTATTCCAGACTAGGACTGATCTCTGAGCCAAATCAAAGATCCGAAAATGATGACATACTCTCATCTATTCTCACAACCTTTCGCAATTATAAGATCTACTAGCTGTTTCTCAAGGCTTCATCACACTACCTATAGCTCAGAAAATATTCCTCTGGAACATAAAATCGAGATAAAAACTATCGTATGTCTTAATCCAGGCTTTAAACTATCTGAATACCAAACTTCATCCAAATCTATTCCGAAGATTTTGCGTGAAACAGTAACATCCATATACATACTCAGAAAGTTTCGCATTTATCTATAATAATTATTTGTATTAGGAAGTAGGATAAGAAGTAAGTTATTGTAAGATTAGTGCGAAATAAGATTAGTAAGAAGTAGGATTACCTTACGATGGCATTTAATCGTTGTTTACCTCTATAAATAAACACCATGAGCTTTTGAAGGTATGAACTTATTCCCATAGATAATTAAATAATTATCTATGGAAAAAGTTCATGTAGTCCTTCGTGTAATGGTTACTAACTACGTTATAATTTATTGTGAATGTCATTGCATTTTTAAAGGGTAAACTCTGTGTTTAACTGTGAGAAATGACAGAAATTGTAGGTTATCAAATAAATTATACTGACCACAGAAATTTCACAGAGCAGGTTAGAAAATTTTCTTGGGACTGTTTAAATGAAACATCAAGGTCTATTGAAAGGAAAAGATAGATAAAATAGTCAACTTAAATATCAACTACACTATTGGACAGTATGTAGTCGCTTACTTGGTATTGTTCCGGGACCGCTCCTTAAATAATGACGTGATTTGAATGAATTTCGTACCTATCAATTAAGTTAACAGTTAAACTTTTAAAATGATTGACATTCTTATTATTCTTGCTTAATTAGTTATTAAGTACTCAATATCAAAATCAGAGTACTTAAGTGATTCCATACTTCTGCTCGCGAGTGGAAGTTTGATTAAAAGTTGAAAAATAGTAGATTATTAACCAAGGGGATAAAGCAGGGTCTTCTGTCGCGGGTGACGAATTAAATCGCGAGCGTAACGAAGGACTTGAGGTTTACTCCCGAGCGTAGCGAGGGTGTTAAAAACTTAAATCACGAGCGAAGCGAGGGATTTAAGACGAGTCCTGAGTGTAGCGAGGGATTTAAGACGAGTCCTGAGTGTAGCGAGGGATTTAAGTTCACCCAAGACTAAGACAGCTTTATCACCGAGGAAAATACTCTACTTTTCGTACCATTTGCGAAAAAATTACACAGTAATAATATGAGATACGCATTTTAAACATTAATATTTAACATTTAACTTATTTATAAAAATAAGTAAAAATAAACACAACGTTTATGTATTTGAAGAATACAAAAACGCGGCAAATTAAAAAAGCAAAGGCATCAAGCTCATACGGCCTCGTCGGCTTTCGTAATTTTATTTAACTAGATGAAAATCCGGCTTCGCTCGGGTGAAACGTGTGTCCCAAATACTACTACACATCAAGGTACTAAATGTAGGTGTCACAGTAAGTCATAGGCCGAAAATAAAGAAAGAAAAAAAAAACTTAACATGATAACCGATGTCAATAATGGCGGCTGCGATCTGTCTGGTCAGAAAATCATTAGAAATTTACAAAATACTCGACAATCCGAATTTTGCGGATATATGTTGTCGACTCGAAATCTTTATTTTTTAATGTTTTATTATTCTGGTTAGCTTTCGATCGAGTCTACCGTAATCTAAGTATTCCAAATTTAAATCACATTCTCTCCCTAGAGAGAGAATGAAATTCAGTACAACATTCTTTCCCTGTTTTTCACAGATTAAAAATGACTATTGTTATGTTCGCTTTTTGTGGCATAGAATGTCACTTTTTTGAGCAAGTGGTACGAAAAAAATTGAATTGACAAGCTGGTGAACGTGTTATCTATGTAAATCCAATTTCTGTCTATGCATAAATATGAAACTCTCTGAACACAATTTTTGTTTTAAAGGTCTTGTTCAAATAAATGGAAGAAATTAACAGAATTAAAATTCTTAGTTCTAGCACTGTTTCCTCATCATATATTTTCCTTCACCGTTTTGAGAGCAGTTGTGAAGAAACAAGTAACTCAAAGTAATGCGCCTAGCTGGGTTCTACCTGTTGCGATCCCTGCATACTCCTTAGTAGTTTCTTAGAGGTATTCTACGAAGGGCACCTGGCACCTGCGAATAATTTCCACGAAGGACACGTCCTGGCACCTGCGAAAAATTTTGACAGGAGCCTTATGTCGAATAGATAAGGTGCTAGTAGCTCAGGTGCCATTGTCAGCGGGTGCCCTTAGTGGTCTACCTCGTTTCTTATAAAGTACTTCATCTGCACTAATTTCTACTACTTCTATGCGATTGCGATAGAAGAGAAAAAGTCAACGACCTCTATCTGTCACTTGATAATTATACGTTGAATGTTTTTTAAATGTTCAATAACTTCATTAATGTTATTTTCATATGATTATTGTTTATTCAAGAGCAAATGCAAGTGTTGTCAAGTGTTCACGACGTCCCACAATAATGCCATCACAGGATTTTTCACACCGCAAAAAATGAAATCTTCATGTTTCCGTTTTTTTCATTCCGCATCGGATACGTTTCCCGATTTAAAAAAAATCTATTCTAATATCCCGAAAATCAAATTTCTTTTCTATTACTGAAATAATGCAGTTCAGCTGCATACTGGGTATAGACAACATGATGCATGTTTTTTTTTCTGAAGATAAACAAACTCTTAGTCTTACTTATTTCTTTTCTATTGCCGAAAGCAATTCTTCAACCTGCAAAAGTAATAAAAGATACCAGTTTCTAAATACTTTCGTATTATAGTTTCCTCTCTTAAACTTGCAACATACAAAATTTTAAAATGTTGTTGATTTTGGGACAAACCATATTCCCAAACCACTGCAACTCCTGAAAACCAAAATTAACAGTGGCAATCAACAGAAAAGTGGCGAGACATTGAAGCTTGACGTGTCCTAGAGAATTAATTTACGTTTCTAAATCCTACAACGAAATTAATCAGAAAAGAATAGTGGAGAAATAGGTAAAGGATGAGAGCAGTGGTCGTGGGTTCGAACCCCGCCAGGTGCATTACATTGTGTAATTTATCTCGTCACCACTTTTCTCAAAACGGTGAAGGAAAACATCGTGAGGATACCGAGATACCGGCATGTCCTAGAACCAAAAATTCGAAGATATGTGACATCTACCAATCCGCACTGGGCCCGCGTGGTGGATTATAGCCCACTCCCTCTCACAGAGAGGAGGCCTGTGTCCCAGCAGTGGTAACATTATAGGCTGATGATGAGGTAAAGGATAGGCAGACGATGATGATGGTAATAGTGGAGAGTCTAGAGAAGTTTCAGTTACGATTTTCATGGAATGCAAAAGGTAAGGCTATGCTAGTAGATAGAGGCATGTCTGTAGATGGTTATGTAAAGTATGGGAGACCGGGTAGAAAAGAAACAGCGGGTCGTAAGTAACAAACGCTCTGTAGGTTTATCAATTGGTCGAAATGCACAAAGTGAATCATTAGGAATGTTGCTAACAGTCGCCGTTTTATACCCACTCTACGTAGCATTACAAATGATTGTTGAAATTGAAAATAAAGAATACTAAATCAGAATAATCACTTGAAGGAAGCACACGAATTATCGAGGAAGTATAAAGAAGTCACAACATTTCCTTTAATTCGTTTCAGCATCTAAAGTACCATTAAACGCACGAACCATTACGCAACGCACTGAAACATTAGCATGTCCCAGATAACTATCAAACCATCAACATATGAAAATGTTTAACATAAAACAGGGGGTAGCAACCGCCCACCTCGAATACAACAGATTTATCGATCAATTTGTAACAAAACATCAAATAAATCAATCAAGACAGACATCTTCACGTGTTAATTTACCAACATAAATCTCCCAAGATTTACTTTATGTAAGCCAACCAATTTTGATGGCCCTATGATCGATACGAACCTTCTTGGACAGGGTGTCATCAAAACTGGCGACTTAACGGCCGCTGAAAAAACATTTACTTCAAAAATAGAATTCGGATTCCCGCGCTTAATTGCAGCCCGGCCAATGAGCGTGCGTGGCGTGCGAGCGGGAAAACTAAAACATCGAGCGAGATAGATGGAGCTGTGTCCGTTGACTCCGCCCTATTAACAATATGGCGGTCGTGTTGATTGGCGGGCTTGCCGCCTCCTCTGGGAAAGCCGCGAGGGGAAATGTGGGGGGCGGCGAGAAAAGCCGTTTCGTTGCTTCTGCAATGGCATGTTTAATTAGTATAAGTAATTTAAATGCGCATTCAATGTGTTGAGTTATGACTGATTTAGTTAATAGGTCAATTAAGGATTCATTTCTGAGATTAGACTTCACACGCATCTTTGTTGGTTGACGTTGTAGGTATGTTTTCTTGGTTTGTAGAGTTTTTTGCAGTTTTCTTTTGTTGCAGAAAACTGAAGAACATTTAAATGGTTATCATATCCTCGTACCTAATTAGGACACACCTTTTTATTAACCTGTTGTGCTAGCAACACTGTGTGCTTTTCATTTTTTTAATTGAACACAGTGTGTGATTCGCGCTTGCCGAGGTTTGTGTTTCTTATGGATGGGTGACCATATATCTGCCATATCGAGTTTTCTCTGTGCATCGGAAAGCACGTAATAGCCGTTGGTCCCGGCTGTCATTTGAAGATCTTTGACAGTCAGTCCTTACTATTAGTCAGAAGCTAAAAAGTCTGAGAACCAGTCTTACCAAACATCTTGTATCGTATTGAGTATCGTATTATCCCAGTTACTGGGTTGAAGAGGTCCGATAGGCAGTCGCTCCATGTAAAATATTGATATTCAGGTGCATCTGGCTCGACTGGAAGCCGAAGCCAATATTCCAAATAGTAGTTGGAAAAAGGCTAGGCAGATGATGATGAGTGTCACGTATTATTCGTTTCTCATTTTTTTTAATTAGTATTTCTGTTTTGAGTGTGAATACATATCTTTTTCGTTTCACAGCTACCTTTTTCTTTTTTTGGGTGGAAGTGACTGTAAAACTCGTACCTCTTGACTAAAGACCACCCTACCCTTTCAATTGCTTTTTGCATTCCATTGCCGCTGTTACATCTTAAGACCGTTCCGAAACATCCATGGTACACTCAAGAGCAAAAGTAATGAACCACTTACTCCGATTCCGCGCGATCTACGATCATGAGGGTCAAGTAACCAAGGCTCAGTTGAAAACCAGTGTCAGGCTCGCTGTGGCCTGGCTTTATGCTGAACTGAGCCTATTTGGCGCAACCGTGAGGCACACGGTACTTACATTCATTGTATTCTAGTAATTTTTAATTTTATGTAATTGTGTGCTTAAGGCTTACCAAATAAAATTATTTTCTATCTATTTTAGGTTTGACTGTTTTAAATTGATAGCAAGTTTAGTGTCAAATCACACATTTCATCATTATTTTAAGGAGTAATCCAGGATACCTTACTTGGAATTAAGTAAGTTATCACGAAAGCAATAGCTTTCGTGCGAATTTCCTATCATTTTTTTGGTATTTTCTACTCTGGCCTTTGTACTTACAGTACTTACTTTAGTCTGCCATTGTAATTACATAACTTTATTCACCATACCTATCTGTCATTAACTTACTTTATTACTCAGGAAACCACAGTGAATCTAATTAGTTCAGAAACGTGTAGCGGATGATGAAAACTTATAGAAGTAAGCAAAGTAGTAATACTTATTAACAGCTTAAGCTAAGGAAATAATTGTTTGTTGGCTTTTTTCGGAATTAATCTATTAATCTGTCAAAATTGGTTAAAATTTTTCAGCAATCTCGGAATAGCTTAAAGATTATGAACAACAAAAAGTTCCACTTACAAAGTTATAAATAAACGATCCATCATCATCATTTATTCTGCCTATAAGTTAATACTGCCACAGCTGGGACGCAGGCCTCATGTCTTATGTGAGGGAGTGGGCCATAACCCACCACGCGCGTTCCAATTTTTGGTTCTTCGATATGGCGGTTTCCTCACCTTGTTTTCCGAAGTAATGCGCCAGGCTGGATTCGATTATCACTGGGCCACCAATGCAGAGAGCATTTTTAAATGATTAAACGAAGGAGAAAATAGTCTAGTTGTTTTTTTTTTATCAAGAAAGACTCAAAGATGGAAGAGACCATAAACACAGTTTTCCAGTTAAGATGTTTAAGTTTATGTAAAGACTAAGTTCATTGATTGATGTATTAGGTAAACTATAGTATTTAAAATAAAAACTACTTCTCTTGCAATAATTATCACTTCATCAGTAATTTTTCTTTGCCAGTTACCAATGACGTTTGTCATAATAGCAATTAGCTCACCCACTGTTTACCTTTCAATGGTTGAGAATTTTTCAAATACGAATCAACACATTTCATCATTTTTTTAAGTTGAAGTGGCAATGGGCAGGCCACATCGCTCGTAGAACTGACAACCGATGTAGAGCAAAAGTTCTCGAGTAGCAACCAAGGACTGGAAGACACAGCGTAGGCCTTCCACTAGGTGGACCGACGACATCGTGAGAGTCGCGGACAACCGATGGATGCAAGTGGCGGAGTGTCGTTCGGCGTGGCGCGGTCTAAGGGGAAGGCCTATGTTCAACAGTGAACATCTTCCGGCTAATGATGATGATGATACTTCATTTACTTTGCTCAAATAAAAAATAAAATGCCACTTACTGGATATCTCCCGTTGAATCATTTGTTTGAGTTCCCAATATTTCGACGCTGTTGCAAGCGCGATGATCGCGGGTTGACTGGAGAATGCGGGTGGATCAAAATAAATTGTTAGGAGCAGACAATCTATCTACCCTCTTTCTTTGTCTCTTGCAACGTAATCTACTGAAACTCGACACTAAGTCAAAGATCTTAGTTCTGAACCATTTATGCAAAAGGGGTGACCAAAGTTCTATAATTCACTGTGCCTCTCCTAGTCTGGTAAAATCTGTGTATCTAGTTCTTTCTTCAGAAGACCATCTAAGACAGTAATGTCTAACTTTAAAAGAAACTGTGACCTCTGAGTTTATTTCGGCTGTTTTTTCTAAGCGTAGTCAAGTACGAAACACCGGCCTCATCTAGTCTGTAAAAGAATAAGGTTATTGTAAACACATATACACACGTAGTAACGTAGTAATAATAGCTCAATATTTGCAAATACTTGGGTACTTGCAAACCTTGCAAAAGTAAATATCAGTATTAATTTCATTTCAACAACTTACTGAAAATGCATTTCACTAAACATCCGAACCACCAAGTCTACAATATTCTTGACATCGTTGATTCAATAAAATAAACTCATTTACAACAAAATTAAAATGGCCGAAGTCAAAAAGATAACGTATACGGCCGACATGATTAATTCTTTTTATAAACCGGTTTAGCAAGCTGGTTGAACTCACAACATGAACTTTGGGCCTTTAGCTGTAGGTAACATAACAACATAATACCTGTATTTTTGAAAAGGGATAGGCAGGATTATATCTACGATTAAGAACACCCATAATCAGCAGTAAATCAAATCTAATAATTTATTTCAACTAATACAACTACAGGCACTTTTGAATTGTCAAGAGACATAAAATAAAACTAGTACTAAAAATAGCTATTGTACTACAGTCCCAGTCACTGAGCTCATTGCAAAGCGTAGATCCCTATGGAGACATATGAGCAAGAAACTCCATGGACGCTCTTTTTCAATCATCAAAGTAAGTAAGTAGGACCTACATACTAACATTTTTTTTGTCGTAAAATGAGTCCTGCGGCCCACAATCGAGTGGAAGGGACTAGCAGACACGTAGATACTGACTAAACTCCACGATATTCCTTCAAAACCCCTTTCAATTCCAGGTTTATGGATACCTGTTTAGACAGTCCCGCGACCCTAAGTTTTCTCTTCATCAGATGCTTTCAAAGTCTCTAATTAAATACGTTACAAATTAGCATCTATTTGTTAAACACTCCGTCCGATTTCAACCTCCTTTTAGCTAGAAAAGGGGTGTTTTAATCTATGCAAGGAATCAAATATAAAGACTAGTAGTAAAGACTGAACATAATGATAAACTACCTAATGTAAAGTTAGCAGTGAAAAATTACAGTAGCAGAAAGTCATTATTGCTATGACAATTATATCAGGCCATTTGTTAATTTGTTGCTTTGTTTGTAAGTTACAGTTAGCTTCATCGCGGGACTAAACAGCTACCGTGGTGCCGAAACGTAAATGGTTATTGAAGGACACCGTGGATTTTAGTCAGTACAAGTCTGATAGATCCTGTGCCGCCTTGGATGGGAGAACTCATTTAATTTTGAAAAAAAAAAGTTAAGATAACTGTCATGCTACGATCTATGTCTTGATTGGTTCCCAGGGGATCTTAGGCACATGTTAGGCATTCCTGCAGTCCTAGTACAATATCTTGCTAACTGATAATATTTTAACCAGGAATTGGGAGGACTCATTTGATGATTTTACCAAGATAAAAGAGAAGAGAAAACAATGTTGAATATTGAATTGTGATCATCAAAGGACTGAATGTTTGGTGCCATAAATCAAAGTCAAATCATTTATTTCAATTAGGCCATCAACGAGGCACTTTTAAACGTCTAATAATATCATAATAACGCTAGAATGTCTAAGAATAGTTCTTGATGTTTGCTAATAGAAATAGAGGTATTTAAAGACAGTCTAGTTAGTGCTAGTTTGCACTAAATAAATATTTTATCTATCTTTTTTCTCCTACTCTCAGTTGTAATGTCCCTTTGTGCCTATTGGCTTTGTTTTGTTCTGTCTCCTGCTTGCACGGAGGGAAGTGGAAACATATTATTCCTACACCTCCACTATTCTTTTCTGATTCGTTGCAAGGTCCAAGACAAGTAAATTCATTCTCCGGGACACGTCGAGCTTCATTGTCTCGGCGCTTTTCTGGTGGTTGCCACTGTTGATTCTAGCTTTCAGGAGTTGCAGTGGTTTGGGAATAGGTTTGTCCCAATTAAAAAAAACCTAGTAGGTACCTAAGTATTGCGAACCGTAGAATTTTTTTTCGACTGCTACAAAAACAAATTATAAATGTACTTATAAATAACCGACGACAAATTTAGTCCATTACACCTGTACGTAGACCTAGCTTTAGGGCAATATAAACTAAAGTTAAATACTATGTCATCTGTTTTAAAATAAAATTTGTCATAGGTCCCTAAACCCATTAAGGTTGACACCTTCGCTACTAACGATTTATCACCACAGTCCGGCGCCCTTTGAAAAAGTCCAATGTCCATTTGTCCGTACAACAACGGTTACTGATAACATCAGCCGCATTAGATTAATTCACACGTCGAGGTGTCCATAAACCGGAGCAGATGTTTAGACTTGTTAGTTGTAGCTATTTTTATAAATTAGCATGGCATAGTTTGTTGACTTCCCCTGTCTATTATGGCAGAGGTATTGCGTAGACCGCGCATATTTTGTAGACGTATCTAATGGACATATTTTTGCTAGCTTGGTGCAAATATAAACTCCAGAATGGTTGTGAACTTAAGTAATAAATGAATCTTCAAATTAGCGAATAATAATACTCGCAGCGGTATGGAATTAAAACCAGTGAAGGGAATTTTAAAAATATATCAAATTGACCTTAGCTGCCGAAAAACCTATGCCAACTTCTACATACCTAGTAAGTTTAACAAGAAATACGAAACTTTACTACCTATTGATATAGCCTATCTTACTAACTACTCATCCTTTTGATACATATGACTAAAAAAATCTTCCGTTGTTTTTGTTGTCAATACAGTTAATTCACATTAAAAGAACAATTCAAGGAAACAATTAAAATCAAATCAAATCAAATCAAAATTATTTATTTGCTTTAAATGTGGTACAAGTACAAAGATGGTAAAATTAAATATAAGATCAAGCACATTTCGCCATAAAAATGGCATGCAAACATTATTACATATAGGTTACCTACACATTATTTGGTAACTACATAAAATTAATTTAGTCTACGTTTTATTAAAGGGTGAGGAATCACTAGATCTGGTGCATGGTCAGGCTTAAGACGCCAAAACTAACCTGATGGTTATGCACGTCTATGGTACTCGTTTTCCTGTCCAAAGTTTGCAAACATGTAGAATATCATAAACTTTAGACTGCGAGGAACTAAATCTTATCCATTAATGAATGTCATTTAGTGAAAAAATCATGAATGCCAATGGCAAACAATAACAGGTCATTATGCCAACTTAACAAAAAAAAACACTATCTATAGATTCGAAAGCTAACTATTCAATAATGCGTAGATAATGATGTTATTCAAATATGCGGATCATTATGCTAACTCGAGAAAAAACTTTGCAGATTTGAAAGTTTCAAAACGTAAACAAACTATTATTAAATAGTTACACCACATGCTACCACCTACAGCGTTTTAACAGAAGGTATTACATAAATCAATCCGTTTCACCCCATTTTGACAGTTCAAGACGCCATCTTAGATCAGTGGGTACACGGCTCGCTTGTGTGGTCTCGCACTTGAATGGCAATGACACAAACTGCACCCAAAATATTGATAAAAACCTTTTCTTGGATTCGTTGGATTGTTTTGGAAAAGGAATAAACCAAAACTGAAACCTTTTTTGTCAGGGGTGTTTTGACAGCCTCGATTAACGGGACGCCTAGTGTCTAGGTGGGCTACTCAACGAATTTTATTGTATATCATTAGATAATCTATTATACTAATATTATAAAGCTGAAGAGTTTGCTTGAAACGCGTTAAACACAGGAACTATGCCAAGCTCAGCAGCTTCCGCAGTGGTAGACGCACATGACGTCGGACGTCGGCAGACGACCTCCGGCCACCGTAGGCGCGGACAGCGAGTAAAGGGCAACTCGCTGGCCCACGGACCCTGCCCGGATTGACGGCGCGTCTCACTCGTGTTCCACGCTCGCCTCAAAGAGCGTCAGTAAAATGACGGGGCCCTCTCTGAGGGCCAAAGCCTGCCGGAGTCGCGGGAATTAATTATTTGCATCACCGTGACCCCGAAACATAAAGGGCTATTGAAGGACACCGTGGATTTTAGTCAGTACAAGTCTAACAGTGAGGGGTGGGAGGACTCATTTAATGATTTAACCACGATAAAAAAAAGCTCTCCAACTTAAAAGCGCTTAACTGCAACACTGCTTGCGTCGATGTTTCCGAACGCATACAACCCTAATCTCTTCAAAGTTAGAGTGAACAAGCTTCTTCTGGGTAAGCTCGCTCCATCGTCGACCTTGTCTCAGCCACTATTGACCTAGACTAAGGTCAACAGCATACCCATTATAAATAAACTAGTATTGTATCGAATAGTCTATTTGTATTATCGAGGAAGACTGCAGATTCTATTATCCTATTTTTTTAATCATCAAATGAGTTCCTCCCAACCTGGGTGGAGCGAAAGGTATTGAAATTCACAGGTCCCTTCAATAGCCCTTTACTGATTGTAACGTCTGTTTAGAGAGTCCCGCAACCCCGGAACCTTACAAGCTAAAAAGAAAGGACAATCAAACTAAAAATAAAATCATAAACATCAGTTTCAGTCGTTAGTTAACACAGCGCAGTTAGTTCAACAATATCAGTTTGATCAGCAAACAGTTGCATTCGTGTCCGGTATGCAACTATGAAGGTAATGCAGGTGGACTGCCCCTGAACAGTTTCCAATGTAAGAGCTAGTTGTGTGTCTAATTGCATTTCGCAAATTCCTGATCAAATGCTGATACGGTTTCTGTGGTTAAGCTTATGGCACACTTGTCAGCTCTGCATAGGAGGCCTATAAATAAGGGAGGCATATATTTAGCAGTGGATGTTTCACGGCTTAAGTATATGATGATGAAACTCTGTAATGGGTCGGTATTACTTTACGTCAATTATGAGAGTCCAGGCAACGTCATTACAATGTTTTTATGCGTGACTTATAGTATGGTATTAAAAAAAAAACGAGTTTAAGAGCCGATATTTATTATAACTAATTATGTGCGAATTTAGTCAAAGTACAGTACAAAGTTATCAGCTAATTGAACTACTAATTTACTTTTTAGCCATAGAATAAAATGCTTTAGGTTTTTGGTTCAGTACCCCTTTTTTTTTTTTTTTTTACGTGGTAAAATCATCAAATGAGACCTCTCACCCCGGGCAGGGCGAGAGGTACTGTCAGACTTGTACTGACTAAAATCCACGGTGTTCTTCAGTAGCCCTTTATGTTCCGGGGTCACGGTGATGGTATGAGTCCCGCAACCCCGGCAGGCTTTGGCCCTCTGAGAGGGGGCCCCGTCATTTTGCTGACAGCTCTTTGAGGCGCGCGTGGAACACGACGCGCCGTCGACCCGGGCATGGTCCATGGTCGGGCGGCGAGTTGCCCTTTACTCGCCGCCCGCATGCCCGCGCCTACGGTGGCCGGAGATCGTCTAGCGACGTCCGACGCCGTGGGCGTCCACCACCGCGGGTTGGTTCAGTACCCCTAGCACGAGTTTTCTCTATTTTACTTTACAGAGTTTTTCCAGTATTTACAGCGTTTATTGTATGAAAATATGGTACAGCGCCTCTGGTGTGCGAAGAAGGAACCAATTTTTCCCTTGAAAATTGTCAATTTGAAATTGTCAAAGTTCCAGTTTACTTTACGTCTCAAATACTGAAAACTCGTGCTGACGGTACAGATTATGAGTCAGTTATAATCAATATCTAAAGTGCAGGTGCACTTTAGATATTATGTCATTTATGATATGTAGTCAGGTGACTACATACTCAGCAATAAGTAGTAATGATGGACAAATCTGAAAATGTATTGGATTAACATGACATAATGTTGAAAAGCTTAGAAGTTTTTTTGAAGTCCCAAATATACAACCTTTAATAGCTTTTGCTATTTAGACCTTGCGGTACCTGACATAGCATATTGTGGTGGCTCAAAGGACTGTATTTTTGATATTACAAAATCTTACTAACTATATCTATTAGATCTAATGATTTTGATGATAGATGATCGATCACTGCTATGCAATAATTATGGTATTTCATGGATTGATTTAGTATAATAATTAATACGAACGTACCATAGTATTTTGGTAGCAACGCCAATGTAAAGCGCAATCGGTAGTCTATAAGAAAATTGCTCTTAAATTTTGGAAAGTAGCAGTGCCGAATAACTAGTTTGAATGTTGTGGTTACAAACCCCGAGAGGCTTATTTACTTTATAGTCGAAATTCATAACCACTGCTTTCAAATAGCTTAGAAAATATACATTTGGAAATCGAAATATGACCTAAAACCAAAGAATACAAAAATATGGGACATTACTACCAAGGATTAAAGAGGAGGCCTGTGTCCCAGCAGTGGTAACACTACAGGCATGACGATTTTATATTACGAAAATGGTACCTTTTTTATTGTGGTAAAATTATCAAAATGAGTCTTTCTAACAGGGCGGGATGGGAGGGACTCTAAGACTTGTACTGACTAAAATTTGAGTTGTTTCTTCAGAATCCCTTACATTCCAAGGTGACGGTTACCTGATGAGATAGTCCCGCGACTCCTAGGGCTCTGATCCTTTAGAGGGGCCAGTAGTCTAAGCCCCTTCTACACACCGCGAAGCTAGTCTCCAATTGACGCGTGCCTGTGTACGAACCTCTGTGGATTTGAATTGCGAGTTACCTGGATACCAAAGTCGTAAGGTGTCGGAGATTTGCGTTGCCTAGTAGGTATATCAAAATTGGCAACCCTCGTGTAAGTTTATTTTTTATGTGATATGGTTTTGCTCTTAACCTTAGTCTAGGTCAGGAAGACTAAGAAAAGGTCGACGATGGAGCGAGCTTACCCAGAAGAAACCTGTTCACTCTGACTTTGAAGAGATTAGGGTTGTATGCGTTCGGAAACACAGACGCAGGCAAAGAGTTCCACTCCTTCGCTGTATATTTCTTCGTCTTCGTCAATATTTTTTAAAGGGTTTAAAGTTTGCTAGGTACCGACTCCGACTTACAAAGTACGTAGTAGTTCAAATATCCCAGCTGTGGGCACATAATATATTTAAGCTGATACCATTAATACATACCTATTAGTAAAGTGTATGTAAGTTACAATAAAAAGCAGATAAGTAAACAATGCATACGGAAGACTCTCCGGAAGAATGGCGTGTTGTCTGCTACCGCGCTGTGCCGTGGGGCGGGGTGCGATATACCGCGGACTATTTGACAGTCTGTTGTTCTTTATTTTAAAATTAAAGAAACTTTGTCCCACACTAGGAATTTCTCCTGCGTCGTCGTCGTTGAAACTTACACAAAGACCCAGACTCGGAACAATAACTTGTTCCGTGCGGGAATGGAACCCGCGACATTCTGCAGAGCAGCGCAGTGGGTGAGCGGTTGGGCTGCTCTGCAGAATGTCGCGGGTGTAAAGTCCATGTACCTACTCTTATTAATTAAGATACTTAAACGGATTTTAGTTTTAAATGTGTTTGATAAAGTTTCGTTGATTATTAAGT
The DNA here is from genome assembly GCA_028554685.1 of Agrotis ipsilon. NCBI lineage: Eukaryota > Metazoa > Arthropoda > Insecta > Lepidoptera > Noctuidae > Agrotis > Agrotis ipsilon. The sequence goes on along the minus strand of CM052973.1, from coordinate 14,262,223 downwards.
ACAATGCACGTTATAATATCGCGTTGGTATAACATAGTGAAAGGGAATTGTCATTCCGTATGTTACGCAATTAATATAAAAGTTGTAGGAAGGGAATCTTATGATTTACTTCTTGAAAGAATGAATCATGAATAAAATAATAGTCAGAAAAGAAGTGAATGTTGAGGCGTGTAATATAGAAGATTGAAGTACTTTTTTTTTTTTTTACGTGGTAAAATCATCAAATGAGACCTCCCACCCTGGGCAGGGCGAGAGGTACTGTCAGACTTGTACTGACTAAAATCCACGGTGTTTTTCATTAGCCCTTTATGTTCCGGGGTCACGGTGAGGAAATAAATCCCGCGACCCCGGCAGGCTTTGGCCCTCTGTGAGGGGGTCCCGTCATTTGCTGACAGCTCTTTGAGGCGCGCGTGGAACACGACGCGCCGTCGACCCGGGCATGGTCCATGGTCGGACAGCGAGTTGAGATTGAAGTACTTAAATATTTATGAACGCACCCATAACACAAGCAAGGGAAAAATTCCTAACGCGGGAAAAAGTTGTTTTTTTTAATAAGGTCTAAGTACACCGCTGAACTTAAATAAATACGCATGTTAACAATATCTATAAAAAGAAATTAGTTAAAAAAAATTATTGCTTTTCGTTAGCCTCTCTAAACTCAAGATCAGCTGGACCGATTTGGATAATTTTGATTTTGAATTATTCTTGGTCCAGGGAAGGTATAAAAAGTGAGTAAACATGACAAAAAAAATGATTATGAGACATTGAGCTATTATTACTACGTATAGAGACGACAGCACGTATCACAACTATGTCCCATCCAGGATGAGACAACGCGCGCAAGTACATACAGTTGTTTGACAGCTCTGTGGTGTGCTCTAGGCGCACGCACTCATCCTGGATGGGACACAGTGGTGCGCGTGGTTTCGTCTCTCTAAGTAGTAATAATAGCTCAATGTTCTGAGAATGATTTTATTTTTTATTTTAAAAAGTGACACTTAAAATCAAAATCAATAAACCGTTTGCGGTCCACCAACTATTATCGTTCACCTACATAACCTAAAAGTGCCAGATCTACTTTGAAAGACAAAAAATAAAAACAAAATAAAGCAGAACTACTTTCTATCAAGTCGGACCGCGCGACGGACAGCGGACACGTGTTTTTGTCCGACACTCCGCGCACAAATTACGTCAGTATTCTTGGCAATAGAAAGTTAAGGTTCAGTAAGACCACTTCGCAAAAATATGAATGAAATAAATGGATGCGAGACGCACAGAACCGAGAAATATGCCAATAAAAATGGGAGGTCTATTCCCAGCAGTGGGTGATCCCGGGCTGATATGATGATGATGATGAAAAAAAAACTAAATAAAGGGCTTATCAGATTTCCAATATGTTTACGCAGTAAACAACCCTACTGTTCGTGCCGATTGCTAATCTAACCGCATGCAATATTTTCAATATTTTTACGTTTTCTGACACGAGTCTGGTTTGCCTAAACAAAGTAAAAATGGGGGCCTATTATTATTAAAATTCATTATGAGTCAATGAAATAGGAATGAAAGTATAACGATCTACATCGATAAAATCAGTAGCACATAATACATATAAAAATATTTCGCGACTAAGCGATACTTTGTTACCTACAGTACTTACACGTTACAGTTTGATCTGAACCTTCTACACCGTTCCTGTTTGGTTGTAAATGCACAACTGTAATAGTCTACATTCGCGTACAATCAATTAGTTAATGGCGGCAAAATTTGCATACTTTTGCAATAACCGCGCATTTTTTGGCGCGATTTAAACGTTTTTAAGTAAGACGTAGACGCGACCCCGCACTGCTCTTTCTTCCTAGTATTAATTTATTACATTACAACGCAATATAACTGTTTCGTTAAGTTTTAGATAAGTTTTAAACGTTTTATATAAGAAGAAATGATTTTACGACACTCTTCTTCGAAGTAGATTGCGGTCAAATTCAGAAGTGGAGTAGAGAACTTCCGAGAGTGACCGCAAATATGCAAACCGCAGTAGCAACCGCCGTCCAATCACTTTAATATGATGAACCGCAACAGTACTGTAACTAGCCATTTATGAACCCAGTACGAGCACAGGTACGAGCTTTAACTGAGTCCTGGTCTGACCAATTATGCCATTACTGCGACCCTCCAGATCCTGCGTCTTTACGTGGTACAGTCATCAAATGAGTCCTACCTCCCAGGGCGGGATGGCAGGTACTGTTAGACTTATACTGGCTAAAATCCACGGTGTCATTCAATAGCCCTTTACGTTTCAGAAGTCAAGGTTACCTGATGAGACAGTCCTGTTCACCAAAAGTTTGAAGAAATCTTCCAAATCTCTTAACGTTTGATGGCTCCTGGTTCAGACTCATAGCTATCAAGCGTATATTGGGAGATTTCTTCTAAGAATTTTGGGTTACCAAAATAAAATAAAAAAAGGGATCGGCATTCCATATTAAAGGTCGATACTTGATAATAGTGCATGGCTAATTGACATTTCCGAAAAAATACTAAACTAACAATTATGCCTGTTATAATCAAAGGGCTTTTTTTATCGTGGTATAATCATCAAACGAGTCTCCCACCCAGGGCAGAGCGGAAGGGACTGTCAGACTTGTACTGACTAAAATCCACAGTGTCCTTCAATCGCCCTTAATGTTCCAGGGTCACGGTAATGAGATAAGTCCCGCGATCACGGCAGGCTTTGGCCCTCTAGAGGGGGCCCCGTCATCATGCTGTCACTCTTTGAGGCGCGCGTGGAACACAAAGCCCCGATATTCAAAGGGCTAAACAGAAGTGTCCAATACACTCACGTTTCACCAGTTTTATATCAGAAAAGGACAGGTTCTACAAAACAGACAAAAAATAATTTCTCCCAAAATCGTGTTATTTTTGAGTGCATATGTAAAAGTAGACTTTGAGTCTACCACCAAACTGCCGGGACTACATTCACCTTTTTTATGACGTGATTGTTATTACATAACCGATCTTTAATGAGCACCTCTTATTGAGATGTAATTTAAGTACCTTCGGAAGAATTAATTTACCTAAATATTAAAAAAAAATGCAAATGAATAAAACGGTATAAGATTTGGTATAAGAAAACCCGGATAGGTTTGCTTTTGTAGTATATGTTATCGGAAATGTATGATATCTAGGAATTGTATACAACTCGTAAGAAATGTATACTTTTCCGAACCTATTTAAGAATAATGTATTAAAAAAGTGTTAGGCTAGGCGGAGTCCCGCTGGACGAGGCTCCTATTTCCGCGTGCAAGGTTTAAAAGGACCTAACCAAACCAAATCTCGGGATGCCCAAAACTTGTTGGTGCCTTTGAAGGTAGAAATCAGGGGCACCCCGAGGTCGGTTTGGTTAGGTTTTACACATTTCAGGCCGATTTTAGGAATTATAATTATACACTTCCTAGGAATTGTACACAATTACACATATTTCCGTTAATTTTTGACAAGAGCCATAAGTCGAAAAGACAAGGTGCATTTAGCTCAGGTGCCATTGTCAGCATAAGGTATTCCAATTGTATGCAAGTTATTTTGTATACAACAATCATCTTTACCATCAGCCTAAAATGTTTCCACTACTAGGACACAGGCCTTCTCTCTGTGAGAGGGAGTGGCCTGTCATCCACCACGGGAACCCTAATCGATTAGGAATAAGAAAAATTGAAGTTGCCTTTTTTTCACAAAGCTCAACTGTCCTAGTCCTAGCACCGAATACCACAATTCCTTCCACTTCTACTAGGATCATGCTACTCTTCAAGTCGTCCAAAGTCCGTTCAGCTATCTTTCAGTCCAGTTATTGCTGCTGTTGCTGCTGGTGATGATGCTACAATTCTGAAATTTAAAAAAGAAAATTTATGAAAATGCTGCGCATGCCACCTGGTGATGAGGATCATAGTTGCCAAGAATGGAATATGGTGCAACTAAAGAGATCTATTAACATAGGTACTGATGACCATCTGACGACGATCATGAAGGTATTGATAGAAGGGCCAGCGGATTGATGATGGAGACTTTAGGAGGTGGAATATCACAGAGCAACACTCATTACTTCGGTCTACTCGCAGAATAACCAAAGAGTTCTGTCATAAACTGAAGTTAATCTTACTGGCCATTATCACTTCCTAAGGAAACCAATAACGCAGTTTATTATAAGCTCATTTAATTGCATAGAAACAGTACTTATTAATAACGATGAAATAAAACGATCGCATAAGACCTAGCCAACTTTTTAATTTAAATATCGTATACTTTCTATCGCCCATAATAATATACTTCAAAAAAAGAATTGAGCACATATAGTGTGAAAAAAAAAACAAAATCAAGAACCTGGTACACTTCTCCTTGCTAAGCCCGAATACTACAATCGAACTTCAATATGAAGACGCATACTACCGTATAATATCAATATGTGTTAGTTACATTGCTTGTTTTATTCGTAAAGTTAATCTACTGGTTGGTAAAAAACCGGCAGTGTATAAAATACAAAACAGAATCGCCTTCTCAGATCTCAATTTCGATAGCTTCATGGTGCGTAGATCCTATCACTGAATGGAAAGGCGCGTTGTTCATTTCACCAAGTATAAAATGCTTGTGGGGATCTCAGATTGCACCAGTCAATACTTAGAAGTCGACAACAGCATCTAAACTATTCAACATGATCGCATTTGTAAGTGTTCTCTTAAATTATTTAATTTAAAGTGACGTAACAACGACATTTAAAATCGAGCGGGAAATTGTGGCGGTTTTCCTGGCTGTATAATGTGGTTCCTTTGCGTTGAAGTTCTATCTTTAAAAAGTGTACCCTTGACATGGCGGGATTTTTGACATTTGTAAAAATATTTTTGGCATAAAATGTTTTTTTATTACTTTCTCACGCTCTGTTGGGAATTTAATACTTAGATTAGACCAGTGATTGCTTGTGACATAATGGTTCTGTGATATTACATCATAACTTTGTTACTACCTGGTGACTGGGATATGCATTCACTTGAAACCATAGACAGTCATAAACTTTAAAAAAACTTGTCTATTAATTTTGAAAGTAGAGATGAAATAAATTAATATATTATTTAGATCAATTATGCAAATCACATTGTATTGTAGCGACCCGGAAATAAAGTGCTTTAGCTCTAAATTTGGGGTCAATTCCTACAAAAACTGGTTCATATTATTGGCATTTCTGAACGAAACCCGCATAATTTAAAAAAAAAATTGATCACACTTCAACCTTTCTAAACGACAATCGAACAGAAGAAGAAGAAGTTTCAAATGAAAAAGTCATAAACAGCAATCCAATCCTTAACAAAATCTTTTTGGACTTCCAGAAAACAGCAGCCATCCTTCTCCTAGCGGCTTTCGCAGCTGCCCGACCCTCAGAGGATTGGGAGCCCGAAGGTCACTCTCACTCCGAGCACACAAAGCCCTACCATGTCACGGTGGTGAAGAAGATCGGTGTCCCGGTCCCGCATCCCGTGGCCGTCTCCGTCCCGCAGTACGTCAAGATCCCCATCCCGCAACCTTACCCCGTCCACGTGACCGTGGAACAGCCTATCCATGTGCCAGTTTACAAGGTAAGCATCTAAATACTGCTATTTTAAATGAGTTTCGGGTTTCTTGGAGAATTCCTTGGTTAACTGCTCAAGTGGAGACTATAGTCCCCATAATGACAGATATGAACTTTTGACAGTTATGACAGTTTGGGGAATAAACTCCCCACATTGCTATTGGCTAGAACTTGTCATAATGGCACCTCTAGTGCATTTACACAGTAAACACTAACAAGGTGGATATATATTTATGAATCTGCTTATAAGAGTCCATAGACAATATCTAAAAGGCAGATAAAAAATTACAAAGAACAGTCGCTTTTTGCATAAGAGGATAACATTTAAAAAAACGAATACCAAAATCAGTAAGACAAGGCAAAGACCAATCTATTTCTGCATCTAGCACAAGAACTTACAGATTTCAATAGCATAATTTATGTAATGAAATCGTAAAGTTCAACTGGAAATAGGTTAAGAGGCAAATGCACAGACAGACCCTAGGTAGAGGCCCTAGATAATGACCTAGACCACGCCAAGGTTGAATTTGACCAGATTGACACCAAACGTCACTTTTGACAGTTATCGAGAAAGGCCAGCATCATAAATTGCGTAACGCACACGTTATGACAATCCCTTTCATTTTTGATATGACAGCGCCCATTGCATTTAGATCTACTTGTTTTACGCAATCAGGGTTAAGTACTCATTTGAAATGCTCTGACAACCTATTCTTTGATGTTTTTAATAATCATTAAAGATTAGGAGCAAGATATGGCCCTTAGGGCGACCTAGGATTTGATTACTTGCCAAGTTTTGTAACGATTTCAAATTCGATCAAAGTTTACCTGATGAAAGAGCTGATAAATCAAGCATTCTAATTTAATACTTACTCTTGTTACCGGTCATGTATTATAAGGATTAATTTGCCATAATATCTTGAAACTCTACAACCCACACATGGCCTATGTTGTTGATAAAAGAACTTCTGAAACTACTGTTTGAACTGGTCAAAGACCTGGAAGCATTTTACCACTAGACCCGTTGTAATTGCTGCTGCGATTCTTGATCCAATTAATTCGCTCTATGACTCATTGACATACGTCTCAATTATAAAATTCAACTCAGATCGAGCGTCTAGTAACACGTGGGTAATTGTTCTTGTACATTATCTCACAATAATTAAGTTATCTCTATGTTCATTAGGCTCATTAACGTTATGTGAGCGAGTTAAGGCATTACTTCAGCACCACCTGCAGTGATTTCGCATATTTCTTTTTGTTTAAACTGATATTGGACTAGTCACTCACTTTTCTGCCATGGCAAGACCGGCTCACTTAGCCAAATGGTTCCGGTCTGCGTCAAATATAAAAAATATGAATTAAACAACATTAATTTTAAACAAATATGCAGTCTTAACAAAAATAAACAAAACAAAGATAACAATTTCATACGCAAATAAAACGGACGCAACTTTTTACGACTTTCACGATTGCTTTCATAAAAAAAGGTATAAAGTAATCACTATAAACAGTGTTCCTTTGTCCACCTTCGGTAGAAACTAATTATCGCCATTTTAAAAACATTTACAGGCACCTTTCACGTCGACCATAACATAAATATGGAACCAATTAGGTACACTCACTGGATACAAGCAAACGACATTCTCCTAGACGCCAATTCAATTAAACACAAACCACAAAGTTACTGCCAAGGAGAAACTATACAATTATTTTACAACACAAGTAAAGTAGTACAACGTTAGTGTTATATCACAGTTATTGTCTAGATGCGTTTTTTTACAATTATCTCATAACGTTACCCATTCATTGCTGCATCAAGTTACGTAACGCAGTCGGCCATGACAGAAAGTAAAAGCGCGGGCAGTCAAGCGTGCATTTGAAAAAAGAACAGTGCGTTTGTGACAGTTTGTGGTCAGTTACATTCGGATACGTTCTCTCACCCCCAAAATTATACACCCAATATTTGAATGCTAATTATCAAAATCAAATTATTCTTGAAATGCACTTTCTTCTTCATAATTTATGCTAACGGTTCTGATGCTCTTATTATGCAAATGAACCTCTTATGACGTCGATCTAATCTCCGTAGCCTGCAAATTATCTGCCAACTTGTCTACCAGAAAACAAAACTAAACCGCAACCTCTTTTACAGGTCGTGCCCCAGATAGTGGAGAAGCCAGTGCCCTACACCGTTGAGAAGCCCGTCCCCTATGAGGTCGAGAAGCCCTACCCCGTTGAGGTCGAAAAGAAGGTCGAGGTCCCAATCCCCAAGCCTTACCCCGTCCACGTTCCCGTCTACAAACACGTCTACCACCACAAGGGAGGCCACAAGCACTAAATAACAAATTTTAAAATAAGGGGCATATAGGTTTTATAGCTTATTTTTATAAGCGGGGTTGCCAGTGTAAATATACAAATTTTGTAGATCTGATGGAGATGTAATTCCACCAGTGTTGACTTATGTAATAATGTTGTGATATTTATTGTTGTTGTGTGCAAACATTGTTGTCTGTGCTGTTGTTCGCGTTTTTTGTTGACTATTGTGTAATTGTTGTTGATTATTTTTAATTTTAAGTGTTGTACATTATAACAATGATTTTAAACTAAACTTTTGTAATTATTTTGATCTCATAAACCCTCTTGGATGATTTAAGGATGGCATGACCCTCTAACTACAAGGAATTAATATCAATTTTAATATCAAAAACGGAACGTAGCTTCCGTTCTAAAATACCTTGTAATCTGCCATTCCCATACTTATCTGGATTCAACAGTAAATCGATATCTCAGTTAGTATCTTGTTTGGCATCACTGCGGACTTTCACTGAGAGCGGTCAAGGCTCCGGTCACTGACTCCAAGTCTACACAACAACACATTCGCCACATACAACATACATTACCTTACATGTATAGCACACAAGCATTCTTCATCATTGTAAGCCAGTAATGGATGGTGCGTGTCGATGCCTGATTATTTACTCAATTCATCGTCAATTGATTGCTCGCAAATAATTTCGATCCTCCGTTTATTTTGTTTCTGGTTGAGGTTGAATCATTCGAGGTATTTTTAGATCGGATGTAATCGTTGTAAATTAAGAAATATGTGAGTTACGATTGTTGACTTGTTTAGTACAGACGCCAGCAAGTCAAACTGTGAAATTTTACCTTCGAGCATTGTGATAAGGTTGAAGGTCTATTAAAGAAAGATTGATTGAGGTTGGTTGACGTGCTGACGTCTGTACATACAGTACCCACTATAGAAACACCAGATACAGATATAGTGATATAGAAAGCATTCTGTTAAAATGAGAAAGGAGAGTTGGACAAAATAAAAGAAAGAAATTGACAGCATCCACAAATTAATGATTGACTAAATAAAACTAGAAAAAAATTAGGTATGCACTTATCTAGACCACTTAAAAACCATCGCAGAGACAAAAAATCGCCACTACAACCGGTTATGAATCATACAGAAAGCAGTTATTTTATAGTAGCTGTTGCCAGCAGCGGCTTCGCTAGCGTGTACTCAAAAAATATCCGATGGGAGAAAAATATCGGGATAAACGATATCCTATGTGTTATTTTATACTATAACCTATCTATGAGCCTTTCATCTAGACCCGTTTAGTCATTATGACGTGATTCCAAACTTTCGCATTTAAATATTAGTTGATATTTAAACAATGGAATTGTCAGAAGCTTTTCAGTGCTCTAAGTCAATCCAAATAATTTTAACATAAGTAATCCATCTAGCTGATGATAGATTGTCACTGTCTTAAGGCCCTATTGACAAAACACTTGACATGAAGGTCGATGAAATCTGCCGGAAACGAGAATCATTGTCAAATACTTTCTTGGAGTTCTTCTAGGGTGTGGTATAGGTCCACCCCTAATCATACTGTGTATCTATGTAGATACAATAAATTAAAATATTAACCTACTTTTGGACCCCGATGAGTGGCAACATTCAATCTGACCACCATATACTGCCTCTTTGGCTTATGTAGTGGTCACCCGTGCAGATACAGTTTTTTTTTTTTTTTTTGGTACAAACCCACCACACTGTTCCCAAACCACTGCAACTCCTGAGAGCCAGAATCAACAGTGGCAACCTCCAGAAAAGCGCCGAGACAATGAAGCTCGACGTGTCCCGGAGAATGAATTTACCTGTCTTGGGTCCTGCAACGAAATTAATCAGAAAAGAATAGTGGAGGAGTAGGAAAAATATGTTTCCACAGATGCAGATACAGAATGGTACTGATGTCGTGGGTTCGATTCCAAAGTCATTCCCGTGTCACTTTGTGACATATACACATAAAATACGTATAGTGATTTCTTACCAGTAATATCTCAGTTAAAACCAGAACTCTGGAATTATGGCAGGTTGATTGTCAGGCTGCATTTCGAGATTAGGCATTGGGTTTAACATTTGCTAAGAATAGTTGTGTTGTTGCTTTATTCGTTAAAACCAACGATGTTTTGCGAGGCCAACCTTAGGGTACCTAAGTTAGGTAAAACGAACTATCCCAAAAAAAGTTCTACTAGCACCAAGAAAATAGTTACTTATGCTGTAGCAACTCCACATCTGATGTGTTCGTGAGAGTCTTCCTAACCGACTGTAGATAAACTGCACTCATTATTTAGTAATCTAGCACAGATAGAAATTATTACACTAGAACCACTGTCACATCGAAAGCGAAGCGGCAGCGATACGCTGGTTATGTTGGTTTGTCTGTCTTTGTAAAATCTGGCTTGCAAACTAAGAACCTTACTACCCTAGAACTCTCTCTCTGTAGTCGGTCCCTCACGTCTGAGGATCGTGGTCAGCTTCTGAGTTGCATCTGAAGCGGATGATCCGCCTCCACCGGTTTCTGCCCAACGCATCCTTCACCACCGAGTGGAATTTAAAGGATGATGCCCTAGGACTAGGACTTTTCAAATGTCATATTGCATTTACCGTGCCTAGGACTTTTCAAATTTCATTTTGCATGTACCGTACACCGCCCTTTACTTATAAGCACGACTCAAATAATAGTGCCCCTACTGAGACTCAGGTTTCTCTGTCAGCTAAGTTTGAATATAAAGCTTGTCTCGATGTACAAAATAGTACTACCGTAAGTAAACATAACCCGCTTATGGCTTGGGTTATTTTAATTACCGATATACAAGATGTACTAAATGAGTCATGGTAACACTTTCCCTGTCTATGTCTTTTAGACCTTTTAGGCTACACGAGCATAAGGCAACTTCTCTACACACAGCATAGCTTCCATATCGCTTGTGTTCGCTTTTAGTGCGGTACAGCCTTAAAATTGACCACAGCATGATGCATAGATTACGCAACTAAACTGAAATTATCCTAGATGTTGAGATTGTAAACACTAGAGGAGTAGAGAAAGTGAAATTATTTGAAAGCAACGCAACGTGAGCGCTTCCTGTTGCGCCAGTACATAATTATGCCATTGACATTATATACCATGTGCTTATGTAATGTCTAGAGAAGGAGTTCCGTAGGCTTTCCGGAAATAGGAGTTTCCCTGAAGCAGTTTGTGAATGAACTTGTACGGGGAAGTAAGTGGGATTAATTTCAGAACAGGCAACTGATTAATTTCTGGCAGACATAGATGAATTTTTATTTCTTTATAATTGCTTAATGCTAATTTGTATTGTGGTCATCATCATCAATTGAAAGACGTCCTGAGGCCTTAGTCAAACAGCAGACGACAATCGTTATCGTTCATCAGTCACCAATACATTTTCAACTTTATACCTCAGAGCGTAAAGTTGAAAATCTATTAAAAACTGCTGACCGATAACGAACGAAACAAACGAAAACGATCAGTGAACTTCAATAGATTTTCAACTTTACGCGCTGGGGTATAAAGATGAAAACGTATTGGTGACTGCTGAACGATAACGATTGTCGTCTGCTGTCGTATGCTGTTTGACTACGGCCCCTGTTCAGACCGCCACACCAAACGTCAATCCACCACTTGCATCCATCGGTTGTCCGCGACTCTCACGATGTCGTCGGTCCATCCAGTGGGAGGCCTGCCTACGCTGCGTCTCCCGTCTTCCGTCTTTTATTGTGGAGTGTCAACGCATTGACTTTCTTTGTCATTAAGTTGACCATAGTAAACTCCTCGTCGGTGTGCAAATAGAGTCTGATGGCAGTAAGTTGACAATCTGAAAGATTAAAAATAAAAATGACTATTAAGGGGTCTTATCCTATCTTGCCAGGGTCACAGGGCTGTCTTTTCAGGAATCCGCGTGACCCCGAAACGTAAAGGAATACTGCCGGAACACTATGGATTTTAGTCAGTACGAGTCTGAGACAATGAGTCTCCTGTCTCGCCCTGCGCTGAGAACTCGATCTCATTTGATGATTTATTACGTCATGGGTACAAAATTTTCAACTATATATCATGTCAGACAATTTAGCGTTCACTACTGAACGTAAGCCTGTCTCGAAAAGCGTCAACCCGATCTTGGATTGCCCGCATCAGGGCCATCAGGGGACCTACTCGTCTTTAAGTGAGAGTAGTTCCACTGTGGAAAAAAGACAGAGCTATACAAGTTGTCTAGTGCCATCTCGTCCCCACAGTGAATAACTACTCTTAATTATAAGCTTTAATAAGTTAAGGGAGGCCAGCTGATTCATCCATTAAACATTAGTTAGGCAGTAGGGGAATTGTGCTCAAGATGGCACACCTACAGTATTCTTTAAATTATTGGCGGTATAGATGAACCCGTGACGTTTTGAGAGTATCATGGACACGGTAATATTATAATATCATGGATGTCTCTCTCTAGTACTGAAATGCAGTTTAGCGAACAGTGCGAGCACATCGCAAAGTAGTAAACATTTTCGTAAAAATGCGAAAATAATGTTGATAACGCTTTTGTTTGGTGGTCTAAACACTCGCAAGATAAGAATCTTCTGCTTGACCCTATTTTAATTGTAAGCGGCGATTATTATTAAAAGTATGTTATCTTAAGCACAATTCCCCTAAGAATGTTGCATGTGAAGCTGAGCACCCAAAATTTAATATTACCTAAAGTTGATCACCCTGATCAATCCAGTTAGAAACGGTGTAACTTAGTATTGACCAACGTAATTTTATCGATATCGATATGGATCTCGGTGCAGCACTATCGCAGGTATCGATTAGGCTCCTGCTGCGCACGAGTCACATTTATATCGTACTCCCATGTAGTTTTATTTTACTAAGAAAGTAAAAATACCCTTGTACATCATAAAGTAGCATTCTATTATGAGAAAATGCGAATGTATTAAGTTAAATTAATACTGAAGGCTTACTGGGACTGTCTCATCAGGTAACCGTGGCCCTAGTACGTAAAGGGCTGCTGAAGGATCACCGTGAATTTTAGTCAGTAGAAGTCTGACAATCCCTTCCCTCCCGCCCTGAGTGGGGGTTCACTTTACCACAATAAAAAGACTTCTGACGAATCTTTGAAGAATCAGTGCTTATGAAATTTTTACTTTTTTTTTGTGTAAGATGGGTTTGCTCTTGACCTTAGGTCAGAGGTGACAAAGACAAGGTCGATGATGGAGCGAGCTTACCCAGAAGAAGCCTGTTCATTCTAACTTTGAAGAGATTAGGATTGAATGCGTTCGGAAACACAGACGCAGGCAGAGAGTTCCAGTTTCTTTTCGGAATACTACTTTTTATCTTCGAGATAACTCCTCTTTTGGATGTCAATTGGATCAAGGTGGAGCCCCTAGACAAAAAACTCTTAGCAGTGAAAAAAATATACAAGATAGCTGATCGTTAACGAAATATACAATTTCTGTAACATTTTACAAATGTAAGGAACTGCAAAGGTGACCATAAATACAAACCTCGATTTCTGCTTTCTCTTCAATCAATCAATCAGCCTTCAGCCTTTTATCCTGAACCATTTAACTTTTTTTATCTTTTTTTCCCTTAAAGTATGTCCCTTAGTTCAGTGTGCCTTTTGGCATAGGCCTCCTCTAACATCTTCCATTGTTTTCTATCTCTGGCTACTCTTCTCCAGTTGGGACCAGCTGTTAATTTTAACTCATCTTCCCATCTTTTCCCTTGTATCTTGGTACCAGTCAGTAATGATTTTGCTCCACTTATCTTTAGTACTTCGCAGTATATGCTGCTTTCTCTTAAAATTCACTTAATCTACGTGTGAACAATTATCCAGAAATCCTGTGTGATCTTGTGTGATCCTGTCTGAACAGATGAAATAATAGTGACAGCGTAACAGAACGATTGGTTCCGCCTGCTCGCCGCGAGGGGCGCTGCGGGCGATACGGCCCTTTTTTATTTTTGAGCAACTTTTAGAGATCCTTGATCAAATAAATAAGTAACAGTTCACACACTGATATAGGTAAAATACTGATTCAGGTGTATCTGGTTCGACTGGAAGCCGACTAGGGAGAACAGTTGATGAATTGGATCAAATCTTATAGAGAATTGATCAAATGTTATTTCATTGAATTGAACTCATCCCATTTCATTTTTAATAGCTCCAAGGAGTAAGTCAATAGCCCTATACGTTTTGAGGTCACGGTTACCTAATAAGACAGTCCTGCGAGTGTCTTGAATTGACACGACGCGACGGTCGGTGATCTCGATCAGTAACAATAAAAAAATACGTTTGACACATTATACCAACAAGTTTTTTCCGTGTGGGAATCGAACCCGCAACACTTAGAGCTGCAGTCAAACACTCAGTCACTGCCTCCAACCGTGCCGTCAAAATATCAGTGAAGTTTCCTGGCTGGTCACTTTTTTTCTTTTTTTTAGAACTTTTTAGTCAAACTTCAGTCGAACTTTAAGGGTAGGTCCCCTTAAAGTTCGACTGAAGTTTGACTAAAAAGTTCTAAAACAGGTTGAAAATAACACAATGCCGGGATCACACTTGTCCCCACATATTCCCCGCTCGCCTACATGCGCGCACGCACCTGCCACCCCCCACGGGGGGCCGCTCGGCCTCCTTTCATGCCAACGGATTAATGCCACGATGCCTTAGCCTCCTTTTTTTTGTAAAAAAAAATGTATAACTCATATCTCTCGCGGATCGAAGATGGTTGCTGGTTAGACTATTTTTTTTTTGGTCATGGTTATGTTGTAAGCTGTTACTGATACCGTAGTCTAAGTTGAATCAGAAAAACGCATAAAATTCTATGAATTATTTGTTTAAGTCATAACAGAGCACTTAATACCTAAGCTTAGACTTGCGGGACTGCCGCAGGATGAATTTTGAGAGAGTAAGAAGTCTGAACATTCTTTCCGCTCCACCCAAAGTACGAAGAATCAATAATTTGATGATTTCACCACCCCGAAAATATACCTAGGCGTTAGACAAACTGCATAATTGCAGATGAAAACATCTCAAAAACGCGTTACTTTTATAGAAGACCACTTAAGAATTCCGTAAGACCTGAAATGTTGTATTAGTGGTAGGATGTAGTAAGTGTATCTCTGCCTAATCCTTCGGAGATTACACGTCTGGTGAAATTTTATATGTTTCGGGATTCATATGAAAAAACGGAACACTCAACTCATGTTTGTGTCTTTCACAGCCAAAACTATTTTACTCGGACCGAATAAATTGAAATTGAAAAGGGACGCAATTTTTTTATGTAAGTAACTGCCTTTCCTATTTTTAAGTAACCAAACACCTACTAAACTCATTCAAGAAAAATATAACAAATCAGCTCGACTTCACCAACAAAATTCTCAAGTCTACACTGGCTTTAAACTGTTCTTTTGTCAGACCATAAACAATGTCCGCGGGAGGAGATTTGCCGCGAAATCTGGATAATTTCGCGCGCTTCCACAACAAACATGGATGCGGTGCTAACAGCTGAAACCTATGTGTCGACGTAACGATTTCATTGCGTCATTGAGAGCTTTAGATTAAGAAATACCATAACGTAGCATTACTAAGTATTCAAATTTTCTGTACTACGGCTTTGTTAATTGGCAAATAAACTGATTACGTCTACAATCCAAAAGGAGTTAGGCAAAGGTTTACATATGAGTAGGTAGGTAGGCTTGGTTAGCATCATGTAATTGAGCGAACTTATTATACCATAATTTGGACACAAATCCAAACCCTAAAACCGCTACTAAATTTTTTTATATAGAAAACATCAGCAACACCACTGCCTGACTTGGAATCTAACCCTTACATAATTGTCGACTTTCGGGACTTACGCTGAACTGGCCAAAGATTCCAATAGCATTAGATGAAAATTAATTACTATTACGCCTAATTCTTTGGGAATAGCATGCATGATTTTATGTTACATTGAAGATCTAGACATAAAGAATCCCCAAATTGCTTTGCTCTATAGGCCTTTTGCTCAAATGCCTCTGCTGACATTTTCACAACATTCGGATGTGTGATTTTCTCTTCTATCGTTCCTCCTGATTTACTTACTCAGGTTTACACAACGTGTAACGTTAAAAGCGCTGAGTTACCCCACGAGAGGTTTTGCGCTTTTAACGTTACAAGCAGGGTTGGGCAGTATTTGAATTACTTGTATTTGCAATACGTAATTGAAATACAAATACGTATTTTGTATTTGTATTTCAATTACTTCCTTAAAATGTAATTTGTAATTCGTATTTTAAATACCTGACGACGAAGTATTTTGTAATTAGTATTTCAAATACATGAAATTCCAAAATACATTTTAACAAAATACATTTAAACTTAATTTACTGTAATTGCACTCTCTGCAATGATGGTAAAGCAGCTAATTAGAGTTGGCAATACTGCACCTGTTATGTACTGCTACCACAATCTGTCAAATTTCATTAATAGATTTTGAACCTTATTACTATTATTTGAAAGTTACTTTTTGATTGGAAAAATTGACAGATTCGGGCAGGTGGACATGCTGGCGTCTTTACACTGTACGTCGAACATGACGAAAACACGCAAAAAAAAATGAACGTCGAATTGAGAACATTCCAGGCCACTCAGGCCATGCTGGTCTAGATTACATATTTAGTAAAATGTAATTTGTAATTAGTATTTTGTATTTCAATTAAAAAAAGCTAAAATACAGTATTTTGTATTTTATATTTTAAATACTTTACTTAAAGGTATTTTGTATTTTAATTACTTGCGATCCTGTATTTTGTAATTTGTATTTCAATTAAAGCAGAGCATGTATTTTGCCCAGCCCTGGTTACAAGTTGTATAATCTTCCAATACTTGAGAAGGTCTTCCTCTTTTTCTCTAACAATATTAAATTACTCGTCAAATTAACCGTAAACCATTTCTCTATTGCATTTCATTTTAAACGACGACGTGCAAAAATGCTAATTCTAAGCTGAAGCAACTTTAGCATCCACTTAAAACTAAACCATTAAAGATACAAGCATAAATACAAATACCGCAGCTCCTCAACAATTTACAACCACATTAATGTAGCATTATTATTATAACTAAAAATTCCTAGATTCTAGACTTAAGGCCAGCTCAGTCCATTACGAAAACTAATTAATCAACCCTTGCGATGCGATTGCATGTGTTAACGTACTATTAGCGCGTTATTATCAAGCGGTTTGCGTGCGGCCAAGTAGCGGTGGCAAGCCGATGCAAATTGCACGCTATTGCCGCGCCTTGGCCCCGCCCCTGCCCAGGGTTGGCCGGCTGACGATTAATAAGCCCTTAACAAAGACCCTTCGGACTACACACATGCTATTTCGAGACGAAATTGGTATGGAAGGTTTAATATGAAAATGGTTAAAAAAGCGCCTTAAAATGTTAAATGATTTCAACATGCCTTGATAAGGGTTGAAAATTGTAGAGAAAACACGCAATTATGCTATTTAAGTAAGATTAAATGTAAGGTTAAAACTGAGCATTTGTTTTTGAAAGAAATTATAAAGAAAAGACATTCATTTGTGCTAAACATGACTCTTTTAACAAACAACATCGTGCGATAAACGTTAACATTTACAGCGAATATTTCTTATGCTATTTGAAACTAAATTGGACGCTAAACAGCTTGAGAACAAATGTAAAAATGGTTTAAACCGCACATTTCTTTCAAATGATTTCAGCAAGGTATGGTAAAGGTTAAAAATGGTGTATAATCATAGCCTCGGTTAAAAATTGCGTTCAGTTGTATTCGTTCATTAGGACTAACATCTTACTCCGGCAGATGTTGCATTACGTTTTGTTACTTGCTTTTGTCCGCATTTTTTTAATGGTCGTAGATAATTAACCCACGAGGACACAACTGAGATGAAAAGTGTCCTTTGTCCGAGTCAGTCTGTGTAGTGGCACTTGTAACTAGACTTTTTGATCAATCCTATCTTTTAGGTTCTTAGATAGACGACATGTTGAATTTCAAGTGTAGGTATTCTCACTGCTGCAGTTAAACTGCAAACGCATTGCAGTGCTGATTGGCTGAACGATTTAATGTAATTGTTGAACTGCACGTCAATGTATCTTGCAGTCAGCTTGCAATCGTTGGAACTGCAGCCAATTGCAAACCGACTGCAAATGAGGCTTCTCGGTTGGTTTGTAGTTCAATTGCAGTCGTACTAACTGCTTCTAAGCTGCGATGTTACAGTCGGACTGCAATTGAAATTCGGTTCATCTATTTTTGGACGAGTACTAGGTTTATGTCTGTACTTCGTATAAAAACTTAGTTATACAATTTATAAGAAAATTGCATTGGTGTTTAACCGTCCCGTTTTGTTTTCAGAAGTAAGACAGGCTAGCCTAATGCGATTGAAAGATCAACAAGACAGTACGCTACCAAACAGCCAGTTAGCTTCTGTAACCATCCTAAATATTCTATTCAAATAATTAACATAGAGCCGTTATTAGACAAAAGAACCGTGGACTCAATAACATACATCCATACATCAGATACGTACATAAACAAACACCAACAGAACACCGGTTGACATTCCAACCTCGGTACAGCCTGATAACCCATCTGCTGTCTAATCGAACCCATCGATCGACAACCAATAAATAACAACCAAAACTACCAACCTCACGGGATTATCGACCATAGACACTAGCACCGAAGGGTTAACTGTCATAAAATTGAGTGTAAACAATGTTGGCAGATTTAAAAACACTCGGCATACCTCTTTGTCGATTGTACGTCTCAATTCTTAAGAATATATCTCTCATAACTTCGAATAACTGCGTCGCGCGTCGGTCTGATGTGAACATGACTGATTTGAGAGCCTTTGTGACGCAACACGTTGTATCTTTTGTTTGCTGGTTTCCTGGTACTTTCAAGTCATCATAGTAAAATAGCAGCTTGGCTTAATCTTTTGAATGCTACATATTTCATAATTTAGCCAGTTTTATTCATCATCTATCTTTACTGTAGGTTTTTCCCAACTGCAAGTACTGGAGTAGCTTCTAGTTTAACCGAAAGCAACTGCATAACTCTATTTTATATAGCGCAAGCAAGAGCAGTTTTTCCACAGGGCCTTTTTCAAGCAGATTTGGTTCATCCCTTACAAAATTACAACAAGTTGTATATTTTACCTCATTGTCAGCTGTGCTTATGGTTTCACGAAAACAGACAACTTTGAACTGGTTTTCTTTATTCAATTACTTACAATTACATTGTAACAATTCCTGTATAAATATATTTTATAACTTATGATAATTAATTTGGTAGGCATTAGTACGGTTCAGATCAGTAAATCATTAACGGACCAACTTAACGTAGATACATATTATCTACTGACTAATAGAAGAAGAAGATAATTACTTTACATAAGACATGAAGACAATCATCATCATTTAAAACAAAAACTCCTAACCAACCAATCATTAACCTAATCCAGAAATATTACTTCCAAAAGATCTATTTTCCGTCATCAGCTCATCAAGGTGCCATTCCCGTTAATATCCAAGATGTCGACACCGCCATTCTACGTCTTAATTCACCTGTCAAACTTGAGCATCGACTATAGACTTACATTAGTCAAACTGTCAAACTACCACAGACAACTGTCTATTAGTTATGCGCGAACACGCAAGATTGCCGGTAGCATACGTTGAAAAAAATGCAGGTAGAGAAGAAGTTGAGTGTTTGTGGTTCCGTGGAGTTAGGTTAGATACTAAACTACTGGTAACTAGTTAGTAAACCTAACAAGAAAAGGTAGGTCTTTGCCTTTGCCCCTAGATACCAAAAATACCAAGATTTTCTAACACACTCAATGACAGTTACAGAGAAGTAGACTTAACTCAGCACTACCTAATATTTTTTATTTCATAATTTTTACAATTTATCAAGTGAAAAACAAACCTAATCTATCATTACGAAGTAGAACGTGCATCAAATCCCAGAATTGAAAATCAAAAACAGAAATTCTTGAAATCAGAAAAATCTCCAATACCCGAACCCTTCAACCCAGATCTCCTCGGCTTCCTCGCTTGCCAATACCAACATTAATCTTAAGCTCTATAATTTGACCCACCTCAAAAACCCCAAACATTGTGCCATCAAATCACGTTGGAATGATTTTGACAAACTACATCCCTAGTGACGCGCCGTCAAAATCGATGATAGACTCGCCGATTTAAAACATAATTAATGGACGTTTCTAAACGAATTACTGGCACACAACCGTTTATCAACTTAAAAAGAAAAAAAAAACTTTGGCAGACAACAATGGCGGGATTTGAATTGAATCCTCTAAACTTTTGTTTGGACATCTAAGGTTTTTCAATGAATGTAGATAAATTAAGTCAATTTGCATGTGCTTTTGTGGCTTTAGTTTTTTTAATGGCTGCGATAGCAAGCTGAAGTTATTAAATGGCTGCGGTGGCACTGAAATGTGGGTAGTTAAGTGTAGTTAAAGTGACTTCATTCATTTACATTCTTTAGAGCTTTGGATTGTTGTTGACCAGTTTCAAGATGTTAGAATAGTCTTTCGGGTTTCCTTTGGCTGATTTGTTGATTTTTGACATAAAACGACAAAGTTTGTAGGTTTTCGTAATAAATTTTAACAAATAAAGCTATTAAGGATCACTAAAATCATCATCGGATTTAAGAACGACATCGAAACAAAATTGTTTTAAAAGCACCAGCTAATTGACTACAATTGAAATGATCTGTTGCAACAAGACAATAATCTTTCTTCATGCCAACTATAGACACTACCCCACTCCATTTCCCTTCCCGTCAGATCACACAGAGAAATAAAATCCATACAATTCCATATCAGACTCATAGATTTTATTAATACCTCCTGAACTCCAATAATGAGACGTTAATAGTCTGTTACGAAATTATTTTATAAGACAAGCTACCAATTAAAAAGAGTAATGGCAGCAAGGCTTTGCAGGTGAGCATTTGCAAGCTGCGCGCGCGCACTTAAATTACACACAATGTAAATTAACGGGCAGTATGCGCTGGAGTCATCTGTCATATGCGCAGACAGATTCTGGAGGGATCTGCATATTGAAAGGCAAGGTTTCTCATCTTTTGCACGGGTCGACGGCGCGTCGTATTCCACGCGCGCCTCTAATAGCTGTCAGCAAGGGTCGCGGGGCTATCGGGTAACCGTGGCCCAAAAACGTAAAGGGCTTCTTCAGTTTTAACAGAAACAGCGCAAGATTTCTAAGAATTAGCGGTTTTCAAGACATTTGTGACACAAGAGAGATCTTTTAATATTTCCTTATGCTTTTCGAACTGAATTTTTATATATTTTTAAAAAATAATCCTAAAAACTGTTAGTACAATAATCGCCTAATCCAATTCCACCAATATTGATTGCAGACTAAACTCCTTCAAATGTAATGATTCTCAGTACTTAGACTTACAATTATAACATTTACATTAATTTAGGCTAAGCCCACTGAGCTTGCTTTAAACATACATAGGTACACGAAATAGTTTGTAAAAAGTCGGCCATGTTAAATTTTAAAAGGGCGCGGTTCCGTTCAGAAATAAACATCAATTTGTCAACGGTAGGCGTTCCAACTACAGTTAATTGGTTACCAAACAGCTGATGATAAAAACTCCTTTGTTTAATTTAAAATTTATACGGCACGCCCTGCGTTATTTTTTTCACTTTTTTCTAAATAAAATGTGGTTTTATGGAAGTAAATTATCGTTACGATTACTTGAACGTTTACTTATCACGATATTAATGTGTACTTACCTAAAGAAATTGTTACAAAACAAGTTTTTAATATTCGTTTTTTTGTCAGAATTTTTATACCAATAACTTGGAACTAATGAAGCATTTTTTTTTGTCTCATACTGGTCATATTTACTTCCTAGTCATATCTTATGTTGCCTGAGAATTACTACACCTTTTTACTCAGTCTTTAAAAAAAAGAGGTCATCTTCTGCCCATTTTACAACCACTAGCCGTGGTTTTTCAGCTTCACTTTTGATGTACTGAATACGAAAATCTTTTACGCTTCAGTTTTTTCCTGACCTGTGAGGCCTTTTTAGTATTGTTTTACTTAATTCCTAGTTTAGCAATAGAATAACTAATAGTACTACGCGTTTAGCATGAGCTTCAATAATTTTTCTTAGGCAACGTGAAGTAATAGTGATTTGATGTAGGGTACTCCATTTTTATTTAAGTTCCAACAGCCTTTCTGATTCCTAACCCCACGTTCGTAGGCCGCAGTACATTTCGGCACCTTTTATTTTCGATTTAAATTAGATACGAGCTATCTACAGGCGACATCTAAGCAGTGGGATCAGCAGTAAATTACCGCTGAACTGGAGCGATGCACCGCCTCATTGTATGCAGATGTGAGGACATCCGACCGAAGACTCCGACACAATTTGCATCAACTTTCGGAACAAGAAATTTGTAAATAAACCGCCCTCGTACCTAATTATAACCTCCGTGGCAATACACCGTAAAACATTTTACGTAAAAAAGATATCTACGGAAGATATCATCGAAAAATACCACCAAATGAAAGTAGAGATACTTTTATCTGACAATTTATCGTACGCAGGTGCCGCATCTAAACACAACCGTACGTGCAAGCGTCGTTATCGAATATCATTTTCAATTATATAAACAATAGCGATCGCCAGCCATTGTTCAAATCACAATAGCATCGCTCATTACTCAGACGCTCGTTAACTCAGCGGCCGCCGCGAAACACTAACTTTATCAGCGGCCCACGTCAAAATATCTACAGATCTCAAACTATATCTCCGTCCGACACAATCGAACTCAAATAAAAGCAAAGAACCGAACATGACGCCTGAACGCAGCCCAGAAGCCAGATGCGTATCGACGCGCCAAAAAGCAAAATTCGACTCTCGAACCCCGTCGGTGATATGACGTTTCCCGCGTTCCTTTTTCGAAAGTGCCCGCGAATTGTCAACCGTCGCATAGACAACGAGCGCATTTCAATACGGCCGATTTGAATATAAAGGTCGGCATTCACGTGTCGTCGCCATACATCAACCGGGAAGGCTTTAAGTCTTTCGAGCGCTTTTCGGACACAAATAAGCGTCTGATGTTCGACAGGACGCGCATAATACGGTCAGATTTAGTTCAGCCCCGACGCGAGCTGCACCGCGCCGCTATTTATGAGACGCACGTGATGAAAGCGCGTTTACTTTGGCGGCTATTTCGCGAACGGGGTGTGAATGTTTTAACTGCAGCGGGCTCGTCTCAACCTCATTCCATCGGCGCTTATGTAAATGACGACTTCAAATGCATTAAGATAATCATTTAAAATATTTATAGCGTGTAAACGTCGATATTAAGGCGGGTAGACACCCACGACAGAGAGTCCGTATCGTCTTCGGCCATATTTCATTTGGCCACAATTACAACCATTAAACGGGGCGCAACTCTTTGATATTTCTTATTTTATTTATTGTAGCAAACTTATTAGGATACCGTGGCATTAATGATGACAGATGAGGCGGGGTATCGCGGCTTAATGCGCTCCGTGGCGAGTTGTGGAGCTGTACTCGTCTGCTCGCCCGCTCGCCTGGTCGGGCGCTGTATGTTGTTGATACTTACAAAATATATTCGGGTAAATTATTTATTCCTTGCCGAACCGAAGGCAATTACCGTGCGTTTACTATACAATCGCACACCAGACATGCTGATGTCTATTTTCAGTATTTTATCTACCCACACAGTTAAGCATGGAACTGGCATTAACATAGCCTGAAGTAATTACTTAACGGCTAGCAAACGCAAATGGCAAAGATATCAAGAATTTAAAATGCGTAATTGAAAACAATATTTAATGGTATTTTATCGCGACAGAACATTGCATTTTATTAATGTTAGTCCGGCTTAATCTGCATAACAAAACTATTATGTCTAAAGAAAGGCATCGGAGTGAGCCCTTTTGTTTAAAAGACAAATGTCCTTCATTAACTGTACAATTATCAACTTGTTTTCTGAGAAGCCCAATGAGGCCATGTTACTAACAAAACCTTAATTTCTTACTTTTATTTTTTTGCCTTCTTGGACCTTCGCCGTAGATTATATTGACTTCTTTGTCTTGTGACCCCTTGTAACAATTGGCAACATAAAGTACTTTCCGCACTGGAACTGCGTACACTGTTTATGATTGTAAGACCCACGTTAGACTGTTAGAAGTATATTAGTCCAGGGTCTACTTGTGAGTGCGCGATCCAGGTAGAGCTAATTCCTTTCATATAAAACGGACGGCGTTATTATATTTTTCAGAATCCCTAATAATTAACGAACCACTTGGTTTCGTTAATTATCTTTTCTAAGTT
The DNA here is from genome assembly GCA_028554685.1 of Agrotis ipsilon. NCBI lineage: Eukaryota > Metazoa > Arthropoda > Insecta > Lepidoptera > Noctuidae > Agrotis > Agrotis ipsilon. The sequence goes on along the minus strand of CM052973.1, from coordinate 14,237,864 downwards.
TGCCAACCAAACATAGTTTCAAGTCATAGACAAATTAGCACAGATCGAATCTCCAAAATTTGAATAGCGGACGCACCGAACGGAAACACGTTGTTTTTACCGCGTTTTAATTTAATTTGAATTGGGAATGTCGTTGCGCTGCTGGCACCCTGCTGCGTTTACAAATGGCGGCGATACATCACGTCGATGATATCTCTTTCAACTTTTGAACGCAACCCGGCGTGGCCAAGCAAATTAATAAATTGTATAAGTTACAAAAAAATAACCCCACAAAATGAATTAATATTGGGAGGCGAACATGTTCAAAATTACCGATTTTGACAGTAGCTAGGTAATGGATACTTGGTTACGGTTCCAGTTAAAGAGTTAATTAATCTTTGGGGACGAAGGCGGCCATTCGTGTGAGAATTAATTGATGTCTCTAACATAGCTCATTACAATGAAGATTAGTCAAATCATAAGTTATAAATTCTTAACGAGTATTATGTCACTTTTGACTGCAAATGTGGATGGAAATCCAGCACTAGATTCTACAAACCATAATGCACTATTCAGCGGTGGTTTTCTACATTATTTAGTTAGACTGTTAGAGTATAGTAGTTACAGTACAGGTCAATGTCGAAAATATTGCAAAAACTACTGACACAATGTGTCGGAAAAAATTTTGCCGCTACTTATTGCATTTAAATAGTTACGCGTTTTTTTTAAAGGATCACGCATCAACGCCTACAAAATGTGTTAGAGCAACGTTGTGAAACAAAAAGACAAGTTGCATTGCTGCATGATAAGGCGTATTTTACACATTTCACACCTTATAAAAAACATGAAATAAAACAATAATATTATTTTGAATAAATCATAAAAAACAGTGAGTAAAAAGAAATAAAAACAAAAATATGAATCATTAAGTTTATACATATAATTATTTAACAATTAGCCTAAAAATGGCAACACTAAAGGTCAATGGCACGTTGACACAGACCAAATGACATACCTGACCGTCACTGTCAACAAATGTCACTTCTGTCTGTCAGCCAGTTCTACAAAGTGGAAGGAGGATCCAAACAGAAATTAAAATTCAATCCCCACCACGGAATTCAGCTTTCACCATGGTACCGGTGTTCCAGAGTTATTGCTTCGCAGCGTCATATAGTAACCGCCGGCCGACTTTTGACGCTAAACTTAACTGTAACTGTTTACTCGCCAGGCCACAGCAATGTTCGCGAGGGTGACTTTCTATCCCACTTTATTTTACAATGTGGTCATGGAGAAGGTGACCAGCAGGCGCTGGTATGACAGGATGGACGATACTGTGATATTAGGAGCACTACCTTTCCAAAGTATGTCAAAACAGGTAAGAATTTTTAGGTTATTATGGTGACCAATTTTTTTTTTAATTTGTTTTTTTTTCTTTATGGTATGTGACGAAGGTACCTCTGAGTGGCCTTGAAATGGTTAGCATATTCAATAGTGTGAACATTATGTATTAAAATTTGGTGTTTATTATTCATGTACATACAAAGTTCTATGTCTTTATGTGAATAGGACAGGTACTTCCTAACAAGACGTGATATGGTCAGTGTGTCATCTTATATATTTGTCTATTACTCAATGTATGACTTTTATTATAGTTTTTATGTAGGGTAAAGTACCCAACTGCTGACCTCCCACCAACTATTGACCGCTTAACAGTTTTTATCAAAAATAATAATAAATGTTCTTGCAGTGCTGCATAAAGAATACAGAAAATGAAAAATAATTTATCTTGTAATATATCGGCGTCACAGAAAATTTTATTAAAGCGATATTGCGTCCGTAAACCTATGATAATAAAATACCCTGCTAAAATCATCAAGAAATTTAACAATTTGCTAAGCTGAAGGTTGTTTTCAATGTCATTTTATTTCAGTTTTACACGATAGATTCCTTAGAGTTTGGTATTTTTTCGTTATTTAAGACAGACATAATGCTTTCCCACATGATTTACAAGTTTTAATGAGCCTTAACTTGTTAAAATGATGGGGTCAATATCTGGTAAACTCAAATGTATGAATAACCATTCTTTTGACATGACATGTCAATAGCTGGTAATGAACCATATGTACGAATATACCAGTTACTGACACCACGGTTTATACGTATAGTTCATTTTAATGGTGAAGTAGCTTAACTTTAATGCATCCGTATTATGCCCATGGGTGCTGGCACCCCTAAAGGTGTGTATCTGCATAATCACAAACATAAAAAATACCTTACGTAGTAACCTAAGAACCTAGCTTAATTTGAGCAAGGTACTTAAATTTTCGGTCTACTGTCGCATTCTGGATCCACCTGAATATTTTAAACTTACTACAATTATAGGAAAAGTGAACGGCTGAATGGATTTTGAAACAATTTGGCAAGCGGATAATATAAAAACCTGGTTAGGTGGGTGTACCTGGACGCAGGATACTTTTTATGTCGGTATATGATCCCGTGGGACAATTGCCGAACATAACACGGGCAATACCTCAGTCATAAGTTGGTTTAGTGCATACAATTATGACAAAAGTTACTCTAACCTGCATGTTTGAACAAACTGACTTAAATCATATCCGAGGCAAAGTGTTAGGTATTTTTTGATTTGTGTCTATGTTCTCTTCATTTGTGAGGATCTTCTACATAAGTTGAAAAAGTTAAATAGTCTTATGTAATTGGGAAAATATTAATTCAAACTTTTTTAAACTCCCTTTGAAGAACTAAAGCCGTATTCTTTCAATTTGTTTTGCCGGCGAGCATTTTTAATCTGCTGCATAATACAGAAAAATTAAATAACTACTAATAAAGAGGAAAAATTGGACAAAAGTGATAAAACTACAACAAAACTTCAAAAATAAATGCAAGAATATTGTAGGCCGCGTTTGAAGACTGTAGACCAAAATTGTATGAAAAAGAAAATAAGAAGGGCAATAAGACTACCTTTGTTTGTTTTTTATCAAATAAAACCTCGTATCACAATCCTAATAAATAATATTTGAGTTTATTCTTATACTACAAGAGGTCAAAAATTGGTCATTTGCATGTTGAAAATTTGGTACAGGCATGTTGGTAACTGGTCAAATGGCCTGTTTTTGCTAAACTCGAGAAAAAAAACACTTTTTACCTTTGTATGACTGTTTATAATGTTTTAGTTACATTCTCCAATGTTTTTTTTATCGTCCAAAAACATTCATTTCTACTTGCAACTCGTGTATTAGTTTATATTGCGAAAGAAGCAAGAAAAACCGCTTAAAGGGTCAATAATTGGGTGTTTTACCCTAGATGAGAAAAAAAGTGATTTACTTTTAGATTTCAGGCTTCTATGCACTTATTATTATCCATACATTATATCTAGTGATTTAGGCAAAATTCCATAACCAAATCAAAGAAAACTGGTTTTCCTACTGTCTAAGTGTGTCAATTAAAAAGCAATCAGTTCTTTATACTTTTGGACAATGTATAAAACAATTAAATACAATTAGTAAATCATACGAAATAACACTGTAAATACACATTATCAATAGAAAGTTAGATAATCTATCAATGTAAAGAAAATACTATAATGGTTTTTGTTTGTCTGATGTTGTAAGATAACCACTTACATGGTACAGTCAAGGGCAAAATTATTTAACCTTTGACTAAAACAGAAGTATGGATGTGGTTTATTTGTTAAAATATGATGCAATTCAGAAAAGTTAAAGTTTAAAGTTTTTATTTATTTCATATGTTTAGTACAGCTACAAAATGCCATAAATACGAAATGAAATTTAATTATCCTTTCATTCTGTCTCCTCACAGTAATGCTACATAATTTCAATAGCTTTTTTTATTGTTTCCCCTCACTTAGATTGTTCCTATAAATTGGCTTTTTGACTGAAAAATTCTAACTTTTGTACAGTACTTTTCAATAAAAGGTTTTTTTTTATAAAATATTATTGTTCCCGTGATCCTGACGATAGCGTCAACCCAACAGAGTTAGTTTTTTGTTTTTTTTTTTCTCATCAAATCAAATCGTTTATATCAACTAAGCCAAATACAGGCACTTTTAAGTTTTTAAGTGTATTTTCAAGACGTAAAATACATTTAGTGATAAATAGTTATGAGTTATGGTGCTACAGTTCCAGTCACATGACATAAAAACTGTGAAAGTACCGTAGGTGCTCATTCCAAAGCGTAGATCTCTATGGAAAAGATGAGCAAGAAACTCAATGGACACTCTTTCGGGCGGCCTTGGTTTCTTTGGCCAAACTGTCCCTAAATCATTTAATTTTATCCATGAAGACTGCTTTGCATGTTTATTTTGCAAAATAAATATCAATATTATTAATGGCGGTACTTAGAAATACAATAAATAGAATCTTAGTTCTGTATCCAATGAAGTTATACAGTTTGTGTTTTATTTTCAGCTGAAAGAAGATGAGAACATGAAAGGAGTGGTGTCAATGAACGAAACTTATGAACTGAAAATATTTTCCAATGATGCAGAGGTAAGTCTAAAAAAAACTTTTTTATCACTTAACAAGCTACTTGTAGCATGACTTCTTCTCTAAATGTCCCTGAAGGTTATGTAGACCAGGGTTGTGGAACTGTCCTAAGAGGTAACCATAACCCTGGAACATAAAGGGCTATTGAAGGTACATGGTGGATGTTAACCAGTACTAGTACAACAGTCCCTTCTGCGCCACCGTGGTCAGAAATTAATTTGATAATTTTAATACCTGAAAAAAATAAGGTTGCATAGAGCTGTACAGAAGGCAGTAAATCAAGAATCAGTAAATAAAGAAGATTTTTAGCTTTATCATACAAGGAAAAAGGTTCATGTGTGTTAACATGCTGGCGTATGTACCTGTAACGAATAATTTCAAAAAGAAAAGTATGCGTATCATAAAAAATCTTTTTTCAAGATCAAATTACGCAAACTAAGTGACGTGTGTCTTTTGTATAAAATATCTGATAAGTGCAAAGAAAATCTTAACAATGTATTGTATAGATTGCCATCTTTTGCGAAAAGTATTTGCATAATTGCATCAATATCTTTTCATTATCATATCATCGAGCGAGTCTTATACCTAGATTCAGGGTCAGTGTCGGAGTCAGACTCAGTCAGATTCATAGGTTACGCCCCGGAGCCAAAGACCTTCGCTGTGCTCCGGATTCTAATTAAGAATCCTTCGCTCCGCTCTGGATTTAAAAACCAGCCTCACCTATTAAATTGTTGTTTGCTCCCTTGATAAAGAATTAAGATATTTAGCTACTTTCTAGTTCTTGAGAATACCATGGGGTATCGTACTCAAGTAACTGGGCTGTGGAGGTCCGACAGGCAGTCGCTCCATGTAAAATACTGATATTCAGCTGCATCTGGTTCAACTGGAAGCCAACCCCAATGTAGATGGGAAAAGGCTAGGCAGACAATGATATTACTTTTCATAAATATTTTATATTTTTCATGACTTCATCTAGTCAAGCCTAGAATTCTAGGAATTCAATGTGATAATATTAATCAGTTATCTACAGATAGAATTAGAAGCATTGAATACACAAGCCTCTTTTGTGTTCATATCTCAAAAACATTTAGTTCATCAGTACAAAGGTCTATTGAACTTGTTAAAATTCTTTTTGTCATGCTAATTTATTATATTGTAATGCCGCAAGAAGATCTGAAATGAATATGTTGATATTTTTTTCCTTCCTGCACATTTGAAAAAAGTTATGGTATTTATGTTTTCTGGAAAAATGGAGAGCTTCCGGGAAGAGTTCAATTTCCTATTGAATTCCTATAAGTTAACCCCCCTAAAGGGATTAAATAAGGAACGGAACTTTATATCTTAAAAAAAAACTTTTCATGATGCTAAATTTCGGTATATGAGGAACTCTAGGTAAAAAAGAATAGCTGCAGTATTGCGGTCCTTGTATCGACCTACATTTCAGGGCATCCAATAGTCCCTCGCAATAGTCACTCGCGGCTTATAGTTTCAGAAACACTTAATAAGTGATAAATCAAACTTAATGTTACTTCCTATTACTAAAAAAAATTTGAAGAAGAAAATCTTATGTAAGATTTGAAGGTAAATTGTTAAACTCATTAGTTAATGTGTGCAATTTGTTACTTACATTCAACCTTGTGGATTTTGTCTTATAGGATGATTGTATATAACATTGTAATTTTGTTCCAAATTACCTTGTCCCATATAATTGTGTATGAATGGTGTTGTTTGATTGTTTGAAAGTCCCAGTGTTAGGCAACAATTAAAAAAATATGTGTTATGCACCCCAAAAAAAATAAAAGATCATTAATTTATGACTCGTCGTCGTTCCCCGCCCTGGGACGAGTGGAAGGGACTGTTATACTCTTATTGACTACAAATCCACCCCATTTCCTTACGTACGTTCCAGGATCACAGACTCACAGTCACCTTTACAGTCGACCTAAAAAATAACTGGTCCTTGCTTTATATTTCAGAAATGGCGTGAGCAAGGCGTGGAGTTCCTTCAGCTAGCAACAACAGACATATTTGAAGCACCCGACCAGGACAAACTATATGAAGGAGTCACTTTTATAAATAGGTGAGGAAATCGTCCTATGTGCTTCATTTACATTGGTCCAGTGACGAATTAAGCGATAAGCACCCTTGAGTTTGCCGTATGCTGTAACTTCCCAGATTTTTTTCCGTAATAGCGACTATCGGCTATCTATATGTTTTTTTTCAATATCGACGTTTTTTCTTCCTGGGCAAAACTTGATTTTTCAAAAATCCAATGATACAGTTTTAGTTTTCATCAAAATCTGCCTCGAAACTCTTTTCAGTATTTTCGATAAACCTCATATTTTTTATACCATAGCCACACACAGTCGAAAAAATAATTCTATAAACCAGTATAGCAACTATTACGTCAACACAGGTATAACATTATTATCAGGATATGCCAAATATACAGTTAATAGTTGCGTCACACAAGGCCCAAAATTGCTTAACACTTCTTTTTCACATAACATTATCTGCTCTAAAACGTCACAATTTTCCATCAGATTCTTGCCAGCTGATCGGAAACTATCAGGCGTGCCAACAGACAGCGAACAAATCAACAGCGGCTCCGTATACGTGCACTGCAAGGCGGGACGTACGCGCAGCGCAACACTCGTAGGTTGCTACCTCATGATGGTAAGTGTCACAGCTGTCACTTTTGACAGCTGTCAAATATGACAGGTGTCAAACAGAAAATAAGATTTCTTTGAATCTTGGTACACGCGATATGCCTGCAGCTTATCCCAAATGCAGTTCAATAATTGTCTCACGAACGGATGGTGCTACCGAATTGATAAGTATCACGCCTTGATCCAGATAATTTAGGTTATATTATAAAAAATAGTGCCAAATATCATCCAAATCCTTTCAGTATCTATTTGCCATGAAATGTTCAAGATTCGGCGTCGACGGGTGGCGTTGCGATAGCCTAATTACTAAAGCGTCTGTACTTATCCAGAAAACACGGTTCGAGTCCCATTCGTAGCTGAATTTTGCGTTCCTCAGAAATCTTTACGATATGCAACGCAGGCGTTATTGCGTTTAAATATTTAAAACATTTATCCATCGATACATTTACTAACTACATAAAATTAAATAATTAATCATTTCTTTATTGTTACAGAAAAACGGCTGGTCTCCCGCCGAGGCAGTAACGTACATGCGCGCGCGCAGGCCACACATCCTTCTCCACACGAAGCAATGGGAGGCGCTCGACATCTTCCATAGACAACACGTCACGAGGACGTGAGTGTTGCCAGCATTAAACATAATAATAGCACAAATACTTACCTCATTTGTTTCTCTAGTGCCCGATTATTGTGAGCAATAAGATATTATAAACAAAATGTTTGAGCAGTAATTAAATTTTGGTTGGTATAGCAACAAAAAATTTAATGCATTTTGTAAATGCATAAATGTGTCTGCAGTATTTTCCATCTGTCTAGGCTTTTCTCAATAATGTTGGGATTAAATTATAAAATCAGGCGTTACTTTGCGGAAATCTAAAAAATGTAGCTTTAATTCGTAACAAAAATCCAGGCTTGGATGCAGGATGCAACACCACCATCTCGCCATCATGCATGCGTGCATGCACATTAGGAAAGGACATGCATGCACACGTGCAACAAGAGCGGAAAAACATGCAATCAAACCTATACTCGACACGTGTTTCGCCCCTCCACAAGGCATCCCGCATTTTACATGGAGCTTAAATCAGACTTAAAGTACGTCTGGAAAAAATCAGGGTTTTTTTTTGTTATGTCATGATGATTTTAGTTAAATACCATAATATATGTTGCAGGATCTTGGATATTATCGCGCATGGCCAAAATCGGAATTAACGTCGGCCATCTTAGTTTTTTTATAAAATATTTTGTTAGAATGTACTTTATTGTACACCAAAATATCAATTGCTTTACATTTTTTTTGTTGTATTTTTGTTACATAAACCAATATTGACAAATAACAATGTTTTTAAAATTAGCAATACGATCACATCTTAAAATTTTTACCGAGTTCTGACTTCAGAAATTTTGATAAATCTTAGTATTATTATTGATTTAACGAGAGAGAAAAATACGAGTTCATTATTTTCCAAAATTAAATGACGGACTAATTAAATTTTCAATTTATTGATTGCTCTCAACATATTAATTTATGGCATTAGGTAGGTACAGACGCCAGCACGGCAACCTACCTCTATCTGATTTCTTTAATAGATTTTCAACCTTTTTACAATAGTGGTGATTGGTAAAATCTGACAGATTCGGGTAGGCCTGACCTGTTGGCGTCTGTACAGTCAGGGTATTAGAAAGATGACATTAGCCTATATTATATTATTTAATTTTATGTAGTTAGGCAATTACATAATAACAAAATTGTAACAGAAAAGTACACCTCTGCCGAACCCAACTGGTTTATCGGTATGATGATATGTTAGTTAGACAATTTCATAATACCAATATTTAATAATATCGAATAAGGGAAATGACAGACGAAATTTAGCTCGTCTGTAAACACCCTTAGTTATTAGTTGATTTATTTATTTTGTTATAAATAATAAATATTTTATTGATATAATAAATTTATTATTTTTATTTTACAGTGTTTTATTTACCCACCGAACGATCAAAGGAATTTCTCGTTTTTGTATTACAAAATAACAGTTTTAAAGTATTTTGCTGTAACAATAAATCAAAATTGATTTCAGTTTTACAATACTTGGTTATTGTGACCGAGTTCTCAGTTATAAAATACGCAAGCAAGTGGAAAGCGTTTCTGTAAAATAAACATTGTTTTATTTCATTGAGATTTTGCTGAATTTCAACATGAAAAAAGTAAGTAACTTGACTATTAAATCTCGATTAGACGCTACTGATAGCTTTTTTTATGATGGTAACCCAGGGCAGGGCAGGAGGGACTGTCAGACTTGTACTGACTAAAACCCACGGTGTCCTTCAATAGCCCTTTGCGTTCTAGGGTCACGGTAATGAGATAATTCCCGCGACCCCGGAAGGCTTTGGCCCTCTAGAGGGGGCCCGTTCATAATGCTGACACTCTTTTGAGGTGCGCGTGGAACACAACGCGCCGTGGACCCTGCATGGTCCATGGTCAGACAGCGAGTAACCCACATGCCCATATGGCCTGCCTTAGATTTTATGTATAAGAATCCTCTAAGCTCATTGTATTTACTCATTAGACGTAGTTTAGCAGATAAAAATTAATCCACATAAAGTTCAGAAATGACTTGTTAATTGTAAAGAGTTTTTTGCTAAGCAGAAGTTGACGGTTCATTAAAAAAAGTTCTACATATCTCTTAATATCTTTTTTTTTCGACTTGTGGCTTTGTATATAAGCAGCGATAATTAAGCGCGCCCCACGTTTTCATTTCTCAAAACTGTTTCTGTGGTTGTTTTATTATACCTACTTAATAAAAATCTAATATTTCCCACAGAGCCTGATAAAGACAGTATTATATGCCTTCTCGCTATTCCTGAAGCCAACGCATTGTAACTCGGTGTACTCCGATGTCGACGTGGTTGATTACTGCACATACCAGAGATCTATGTGCACCCTCACTGGAACTTATGTACACGTCGTGTGTGAATTTTACGTGAGTGACAAATACCTAAGTTCCTAATGCGTTTTTTATGTAGTTAAATCATCAAATAAGCCCTCCCTACTAGGGCGGTTCTAGAGGGACTATCAGACTCGTATACTGACTAAAATCCGCACGGTGTCCTTTAATAGCCCTTTACGCTTCGGAGTCACGGTTACATGATTAGACAGTCCCGCGACCCTGGCAGGCTTTGGCCCTCTAAGGACAGCTTGTTGACAGCTCTTTGAGGTGTGCCTGGTGGCCTGGATCCAAACGCGCCGTTGACTCAGGAATCGTCTATGTAGGACAGCGATTCACCCATTATTCGCATTTAGGAACATTTAACCGCGTTTGGCGGTCATATTAACTCGGTTGTGAGAACTCTCAACCAATGAGAGCACATACGTGTTTAATCTAGTGTATAAAGTTGAAAATCAATGATGATTTACAAAGTTTACAAAGAAAATATTACTGTAAGTCAAACCACTAAAGTCTATATACCTCGTCAGGTCATAAGTCACTTTATACCTTCAACTTCACAATATATTTTTTAATTAAACAGGGACAAACTGGTTCTGATTGTGTCGGCTTCAAAGAGCTCCCTTTGTTGCCAGTTCATGTGGTATTAATCCTAAAACAAATCAACTCGTAAGTATTTTCATAGCTGTGCTTCTTTAACCGACTTCAAAAAAAGGAGGAGGTTCTCAATTCGGTCGGTATGTTTATTTTTTTTATTTTTTTATGTACATACACATCGATTACTCCGAGGTTTCTAGTCCGATTAGTGTGATTCTTTTTTTGTTCGATGCAGGATACTTGCAGTGTGGTCCCATAAAAATTTCATCAATTTGGTTCAGTACTTTTTATTTTGTGAGCATTTTTATTAATTTCGCCTACTTGGACGACATGATGATCTTTACTTTTTGCGTGTTTGTTACGCCATTACTTCGCCAATTGTGGACCGATTTTCAAAATTGTTTTTTTGTTGTACTAGGGATCGTTCACCTTAGGGAATACTGCAAGTTTCATCGAACTCTGTTCAGCATTTTTTGAGATAGGGAATTTTATAGGAACTTTCTTTTATGTACACAACATGGGCGATGTTAATACCGGTGCTACGGATTACAAAATTCTAGTGTACATGTAAGAAAATGTTGTATTTGCCAAGACTGGGTTGAATATTAAAACTAAAAAGAGTAAAATAAAAAACTTTTTTCAAAAAAAAAATAACCGCCTTCAAAAACAACCACAAAAAAGGGTAAAATAACTTACAAAATAACTTTTCTTTCGGAAGTCGGTGGCAAAAAGACATCGAAATAATAAAACAAAGCCACCGACTTCCGAAAGAAAAGTTATTTTGTAAGTTATTTTACCCTTTTTTGTGGTTGTTTTTGTTTACTTATTGATACGTGTAAAAAAATACGCGCAAAATATTAAAAAAAAAACTAAGAATCCGGTCAGTGTTTTTAAGTCATTATTGCCACTGACTAGGAAGAAAAGTTATTCTTCGTTTCATTCACTCGAAAGTTACGAGGTACCAAACATAAAATATACAGTCGAATTGTGTACCTCATAAGCAAACCTGTTCGCAAATTTTTCACTTTTACTGTCACTGTAGGTGTGTGTGTGTGTGTTTGTGCGTGTTTGCGAGAGTGTGTAGGTGTGTGCGTGTGTGGTGTGAATGAGGAACAAGGAAATGGTTTCCCCCCTCCATCCCAATTCATATTGTTTAAATTTTCAATAAATTTCACATTAAAGCATCAGAGGTGAAGTAGCCATGGGCGGGGTGATTGGTAAAAACAACAAATTGCTGCCACGCGGATTTGGAATGATGAAAATTGTGAGTACAAAAAGTATTTTACTATTTCGAGGCAACTCTGATTAATGTCTGTTCGCTAAATAATGTACAGTCAGCCAGCACATCAAGCTACCTCAATCTGTCAAAATTATTCAATTGATTTTCTATCTTATCACAATTGTGGAAGGTTAGTGTTCGGTTGGTAAAATTTTACAGATTCGGATAGGTGGATCTGCTTCTGCTGGCATCTGCACTATTCTGTTGTTCTTTAGCCCGATCCACCTGACCATCTCCCAGTACCTACACATATGTATATGGCGACCAACCCTCATATCATGATGATGATGATATGATCCGACCAATTTCGTACAAGCTGGTTGCTTCAGCTCCGCTGAGTTGTCGTTCGTGTGCTCGAATTTGGCTAATGTATCGAATCTTTTTTGCGACGATCCGCGCACATTACGGTCTTGTGATCTCATAATCTTTATAAAAATGCGATTACGAGACAAGCTAGGCGATATCCTTCATATTCCTGAGGTCTTGGGTCAGATTTCATTGACAGATCGACCGAGATCAGACATTGGGTTTTTCATCAGGAATTTCTCAATAACCATAGTTCGGCCTTTATTAGGCTTGCCAACTCGTGAATATAATATGTATTTCTTACTTTACTCATATAAGTAGGTACTTATACTATTTCACTCCTCCTTGATTCCCATCAGTGAGTTCTATAATAATGTAATTTTCCTGCTATGAGTAGGTACCTACTTTAATTGTGCCATTACATTTAGTCTGTCGTATTTGTAGATAGATACAGTGATTAACTAATACTTAGGTATACTTATGATTATTTTCAGTCCTGGGACAAAGATTTGGCGGCTTTCGCAAAGATTATGATACGTCAGTGTCCTAGAAGACTCAGAAACAATTGCGCCGCTACCAGTAAGTTAACGAAAATTTTGACACTGTTTTTTAGCTTTTTATAATCATCAAATGCGTCATCCCACCCAGGGCAGGGCGGGAGGGACTGTCATACTTGTACTGACTGAAATCCACGGTTACCTTCACCCTTTACGTTCTGGGGTCACGGCAGCTCGTTAGTCCCGCGACCCCGGCAGGCAATTATTTGACACTTAGGTGCATGGGTTCACGTTAGACGAGCCGAGCACTAGCACAAATTCGCTTAGTGTTAACCGACTTACCTAAAATCCTCGAAAGAGCGGGCTTCGAGCGTTTGTCGTTAGTCGAATTGCATCATTATATCGTAGTAGTAAGGACGATTTTCATTTTTAGTTAGTAGAAATTACAAATCGCACGAAACGAGTTACTCATGAAGTTACTCATTTAACTGTTACTGGTTCTGTAAAAAAAACTCTTTTTTTTTAAGGAAATTTCACTGAACCAATTATGATTTACGATTACGGTAACCCAAACGTGGACTATACCACGGAAAAATTGATTGACGAGATATTTGCTAAGTGGCGAGCCGCACTATCAAACATAACACCAATAAATATATATCATTCGCCTAATTTAAAAACGTAAGTTTTATAGTGCCATACTTTGTATGACTCAGCGTCGCGGTAGCACTAAGGGTCGGTACACCAAGACGCGACGCGACGTGACGCGTCGTACTAGAAATGTGTATCTTTTCGTGTAGTAAACTGTTAGATCACTATTAAATTGATTGAGTCGCTATTAAAATGTGCGCGCTGCGTGGCGTCATTAATAGAAAGTGTAGGTACCTATCTTTTTGTGTCGGAAATAAAGTAATATTTTGAAGCGCTCTATTAAAATGTAAGCGTAACGTCGCGTCTCGGTATACATTGACACTACACCAATAGCCACACACGTCCCGAAGTTCACCGTAGTTCCCCGAAATCATCAGATCTGATCAGAATTGCCGAAATTCCATATCATCGAAGCGATGTTGACAATTTCAAATAGCTGTTTCGCAGAAAAAGCCATTGCAACATTTACAGTATAGTCTCTGTTATATCGCGAGCTTAGTTCGATTTGACTTCACCGAAGAGCACAATCAGTCCAGGTGGAGTCCAGCGATGAGATTTTTTCTAGAGCATAGCGTAGCTTATAGCTCTCTCTGTTTCCACACCTTATAGCTGAACAGATTTTATAAAACACCGTACAGCCTCGGTAAAAAGCTAAATATATTTGATGTTCTTTTTCCGTAACCAGGGGAGAACCACTAAATTACATAAAGATTTTGGTAGGGATCGCCTCACGCATTGGTTGTGCGACGGCAATCTACGGGGCTGAAAAAAAATCCAGCAATATTGTGGATAAAGAAAATCTAATAATGGTGAGTATAACTCTATCTATTTATATGACTATGCCGCAAATGTTAAAGGAGGTTTTGGAGACTCCGTATTTCTTTTATTTTTTTCATTTTTTGTTTCTATATTTGTCTCTGGAAAAATGTCTACTATGTCGTGGGTGCGCGCAGACCTGCAACAACTACTTGTAGACTTGTAGGTCATATAAATGTACCTATGTTCCGTGCGCAAATCGAACCCTCGACTCTGAGGGCAGCAGTCCAACAGACTCCTCAGCCAATGTGCCAACAACCGTGCCATCACATTGTGACTTCATGCATGATTTTTGAACGCACGTTCTATAATAAACAATTATCTAACTTACATACTCCTTTCGACTCATCCACATTCATACATCTGGTCATACAAAAAAGCACGCCGAATGCGGGTACTACGCACCCGGTCTTTCTGAAGCACTTTTACCAATAAGATCAGCGTAAGTCTTCCTATATTAAAAAGGGGATTATATCAATAAAATATAATGATTTTTTTGTAGTCTGGACGTATTGTATGCTACTTATCACATTATTCAAAGCAACAAGCAGCAGTTTACAACACGACGGAACCGATCCCCGACACAATGTGGACAAAATGCGGCTGCCCGCCAGATTTTAGAGAAACTAAGAACTGCCTCTGTGTACGCTATAAGGGTTCTGGAGATCCTAATATAACGACTTATGGGGATAGTCCTCCAACATATTTTACTCCAAAAGTTTATAGTAAGTTATTTAAAACTTGAGTAATAATTTAATAATAGATAATATTCCACAACTATCACACAATGCCATCTAGTCCCAAGCTAAGCAGAGCTTGGGTTATACAACTGATAAACATACAATAAGTAAGCTTCCTCTCTCCTAAACTCACTTATTTGCTGTGCCCGACAGGGTCCATGTTAAGATCTATTTATAAGTTTTAACACCTAAGAAAACATGTGGAATGCAATAAAAGTATTGATGTCTTACTTACTGTCGTACTTGTTGATGTCTCGATGCGACGCAATTGGACCGATTTCAGCTACAAGTGAAAATCATCCTTACCACTAAGATACTATGTATAGGAAACTTAATTTTCATTTTATTTGCAGCGACTTCCACGCAAGCGCACTATAACAAATATGACAATTATGAAAAATATGTGAATGAAATGTTTGACAGATTCCAAGATTCTATTCTTTCTACTGGTATGTATTTTATTAAATTATGTTGCAATGCCTTCATATTCATTTTTTTTTGTTGCAAAAGAAATTAGTTTATAGGGTAATCTCCAAAACTAATCATCATATAGAAAAACAATCTTTCTCTACTGAAGTTACGTTAGGACAGACGCGCGATCATTTCAATAAAGGCCAATCAAAATCTAACTTTATTTGTTATACGAAAAGATAGTTATTTCCAGTATCGTTGCGTCACATCGTGCCGCGTCGCGTCTTCGTGTATACTGACCCTTAGATAGTACAGAGGGGCGCCGTGAGACCCCCTAGTGTTATGACTATAGGCATTGCCGGGGTCGCAGAACTGTCTGAAAAGCTATCCATGATCCTGGAACGTAAAGGGTTATTCTAACTGTATTTTCTACACGAAAAGATAGATATTTCTAGTACCATTGCGTCAAGTCGCGCCGCGTCGCATCTCCGTGTGAACTGACCCTTGGATAGTACAGAGGGGTGCTGTGAAACACCCCTTATGACTATAGACATTACCGGGACCGCAGGACTGATTAAAAAGGTATCCGTGATCCTGGAACGTAAAGGTTTACTGAAGGAACAGGAAGGATTTTAGCCAGTACGAGAGACATTTGATGATGCTATATTAAGATAGATGTATTATATAACATAATTTATTTATTTATTTATTAAATAAATAAATAACGAAAATAAATGCGCTTATTATCTTCATTATCTATCTATAGCTGCGCCGGGCACAAACACTACTAGGTGGCAAAATAGATTCACTACCTCGGAACGGTGGTTAACGGTGCCCACAATATACACACGGAAGACAACGGCAGTTAAAGAAAAACTCGACCACAAAACTACGACGCGAGTTATCCCGTCGATCATTATAGATCCTCCGGCCTTGAAGACGATGGGTTGGAATTACGCAATCCGCAACAGAAATGAGAAATGGACTGATCAAGGGGTACACCCAACTGTATTACCCAGAGCAGGTTCTGAAATCCCACCAAATTGCGACACTGGTATTAAATGCATACCAAGGATTGTTATGCTTCCAGTTTTAAGTCTGAAAAATGTTCGTAAGCGCAATCGTAGAAGAGGCCCAGGATATATCCGCAGGTAATATTATAGTTGGACGTATATTGACTAGTCTAGTGTCTGGGAATGAGG
Organism: Agrotis ipsilon; assembly: GCA_028554685.1. Classification (NCBI taxonomy): domain Eukaryota; kingdom Metazoa; phylum Arthropoda; class Insecta; order Lepidoptera; family Noctuidae; genus Agrotis; species Agrotis ipsilon. The sequence goes on along the minus strand of CM052973.1, from coordinate 14,221,246 downwards.
TTCTAAGTTCGATACCTAGGTCAATACAATAGCATTATTGGGGTTACCCAATTGACTATGGGAGCAGTCTTTATGCGAGGGCTATGGGAAAAACAATCATTATACCTACTCTCTTCATTACACACATGTAATACTAGCGAAATATAAATTCACAAACTAATGTTTTTCCAATCAGGGTTTGCATGCTTTTAGGTATTTTTCTAGAAACTAGCGGCCCGTCCCGGCTTCGCACGGGTGGAGACCCGGTCTAAAACCCGGTCCCGATGGTTACAAACACAATAAAAAAAGAATTAGCCGAATCGGTCCAGCCGTTTTCATGTTATGTCGTGACAACGGAAAACGGGTTTCATTTTTATATATATATAGATGAACTAAGTTTGAATAATATATTTTAACAGATTTGGCAACACCACTTCGAAACAAAGTACTATAGCAGACGATAATTTTAGTTTCGATGAAGAAGACGAGGTAATAACAAATGTTTTAGTTTTTACTAATGATGATAATCGACACCTTTTGTAAACTACCCATTAGGTATCTTCTACGAGCGAGTTAGTTCAGCGAGTAATTCCAAAAACTTTAAAGTCAGTAGGTAACCCTACATATACCTTATGCAATATTACATGCAAAATACAAGAGTAGTACAAAACTTAGGTATAAGCCTCTGTTGGATCACTCTGTGACAGTGTAACATGACAATGTACCTACGCAATCGGAAACATGCTTTCGATACGCATACTCTTTTCTGGTTTCACTGTATTTGCCTAACTTAATTTCAGCTACCCAAAAACACCAGTCTGCGATCAAAACTACTGCAGACTGTGCGGAAGATAAGAAAATATGAAAATGTAGACTTCTTCAGTAAAGAACAAAATCTGGAAGCGGTTCATCAGCTTGTAGCAGCCATGGAACGTAACAAAAGTATTTTGGAGCCCATTGATCGTAATTTGGAACCCTACAAACATATTGGGGAACCCTCCGAACGTAAATTGGAACCCTCTGAACGTAATTTGGAACCCCCCGAACGTAATTTGGAACCCCCTGAACGTAATTTAGAGGTTGTAACCCGTATTTCGGAACCGAACTTTCGTGTTGAGACGGCGCAACAATCCCTCGCTGATGGTAATGAACTAGCTAAGAAGAGAGCCATGGGTCTTCTGGAACAAATTGAACAAACTGGGCGGAAAGCCAAGCTTAATAGCCGAGAAATTGTACAGTTTGACGATAAAATGAGGAGGATCTATAAGACCTTGATGGGCACGCGTGATCCACAGAATGTATAACAACTTGCGGGACACTAAACGTAATTCTAAATCTTCGTTAAATTACAAAACCGAAATTCAACTTCAAGTTCAAATCCTTTTGTATTTTCTACATCATCTTAATACCGAAGTTACAGCTATTTTATGATCAATATTTAATTTCGTAGCTGGAAGATTATGAATGAATACTTGATCTTGTTTTGTAATAGAATTGCCCTGGTAGTTTAGTGTCCCGCAAAGCGTTGTATTTATTAAATTTACTTTTTATCTACTATTATTTAGCCTTTTTTTAAGTAGGTCATAGAACCGATGACGACATTATAATTCACACACACCCAGACCCCGAACACTACCTGCAGGTAGGTTAGTGTAGGCCTCATACAAATATTTGTTCCTTACGGGGATCGAACTCGCTACACGCTGTGCAGCAGTCAATCACACAACCACTGCGCGTTTATCTACACAGTATAGTGTTCATATCCTTTCAGAAATAATTGAGAGGAATTTGCTATCTGTATTTTCTTATCTCAATAGAAAAGAAATGAATATGACCATTACGTAGTGGAGATAAGGGTTAATTTGTCTTGAATTTTTGTAAGTTAGTAATTTTAGGTATGTAATCAAGCAATAAAACTTATAATTTTTCAACTATTATTTATTCTACAATAAATAAAATTCGACCAGAAGGCGCATAAAACAATTAAATAATAAGCTCGAACAACATTTTCCAAATCTTGTGCTTTTTAAGTACCTACCAATGTCAATATTTTTGTAGACTACCCTCCGTATTGAATTCTGCAAATTCCATTTTAATATCAACCATTCATTTGTACAATTGAAAATAATACCTTTTATATTTAAATGAATGATCAAATAGCGGTATTTACAGCTTTTATTTAAACCAGCTGAGCAGTCATTGCACAATGAACCTTGGTAGTATGGCCGAAAGGTATAATATGCGAGCGACCTCCTGCGTAACTATATAACTGATACAGACAGAAATGCCTGACGCTGACACATTAAGTTTTAGAAAAAAATATTAAACAAAATTAACAGAGACAATTTTTTTTCTTTTTCTAAAACTCGATATGCCATCACCTTTATCACTTGACATACGTTATCTTAACTAGTTCTGTTATCAATTAAAATTTATGATTTCTGGCGGTCAGCTCTGATGGCCCAGATCTGCTTGATGGTGTTAGCGATGCCGACGTCGTGGCTTATGAGGTAGAAGAGGCCGCCAAGGGTTGCAATGGAGAGAAGATATACAAAGCCGAGGGCAATTTTGGGTAGAAGAGGTCCTACTACACTTGGGCGAACGTAGTCTATGGCGATAGCTTCGAGTCCCCTGAAAAAACAAAACAGAAAAAAAATAGTAGTCAATATGAGGTGTACCGTAGGAAACCCACCTTGGGGTTGTAGGACTGTCTCATCAGGTAAAGGGCTATTGAAAGACGCCCTGGATCTTAGAGCTCTTACACACGGGCGGCATGTTTTCAACGGCAGAGGTAACTGCAGCCGTCGCAACGCGTCGACGGCAGCAGTCGACTTAAAACGACACTTGCAGTTGTAGCGACGGCTGCCGTCGACGCGTCGACGGCTTTCGTTGACGCGTCGACGGCAGCCGTCGACATGCCGCCGACGCCCGTCGACGGCTGCAGTTGCCTCTGCCGTTGGGAACATGCCGCTCGTGTGTAAGAGCTCTTAGTCAGCACAAGTCTGACAATTCCTCCCGTCTCGCCTTGGGAGGGAGGAGTCATTTGATTTTACCATGGTCAAAAAACCCTTGGGCGTCCGCCTACAAAGGGACACTGGACAGACGATCTGAAGACCACAGGATAGCGCTGGATTCAAGGGGCTTCCAACTGGTCTAACTTCAGTAATGGACGTTCTACGGCGTATATACATATGTATGATGATGATCTAGGTGTGGGAATAAAAGAGGAGACTCTTTGCAATAGTCCTCATAAGTCACCATTTTTGCCTGGAGGGTACCGCATTACTGATGAAATGGGGGACAAGGTTGGGAAAGGCTAAGTACATGATGATGCTTGCTATTCATGAACTACAGCAGAATACAGTTTCAACCAACCAACCACCATTAGACCGTACTACGTAGACCAATATTTTTTGATAAAACCGTTTTACAATTCCCTTGTCACTGTTCTACACGCTTCTGCCCACCCCTGAAAGGAATACAGGCAAGTTCATACTACTCTATGGGTGCTATCATAAAGATGCAGGTCTGTACGGTAGGTGCAGGTAAAAAGAGTCCAGCAAATCTGCCAAGCCTCAATCTGCGTCTATTATGTACAGACCTACCCGAATCTGTCAAATACTAATAAAACTTTATAACCTTCCGTTATTGTAATAAGCTTGGAAATACGACGGGTAAGATGACATTGATCTTTTAAAAGTTGAATGTTTGAAACAGTCTCAATACATGTTTAAAACAAATAATTATGTTTTGACCATTGAGCTATTAAATCAAATCAAATCAAATCAAAGCATTTATTTCAAGTAGGCCAGTCATAGCACTTTTGAAATGTCAAAAGACAAAAACAGTTCAAAAATAGTTACGTTACATAAATAAAAACAGTTAAAAATAGTTATGTTGCTACAGTCCCAGTCACACGACATAAAAACTGTGAAAGTACCGTAGATGCCCGTTCCAAGAAGTTGATCTCTATGGAGAAGAACGTATTTACTACTACGTATAAAGACGACACCACGCGTCACCACTGTGTCCCATCCAGGATAAGTGCGCGCGCCTAAAACACGCCACAGAGCTGTCAAACAATTGAATGAACTTGTACGGGCTCACTCATCCTGGATGGGATATAGTGATGATACGTGGTGTCGTCTCTATACGAAGTAATAATAGCTCAACGGTTTTTACAAGCATTCTTAAAGTTTTGTATCAAACTAGTATTTAACTTGTTTCTTGGTAAAAATGAGGACGACAACACGGTCTACTTTACCTGCACCAACCAGTACCTATCTATACCGACGATCTACTTCTTTATAAAAGCACCATAATTATGACACTACCAAACAACCGAATAAAAAAAAAGACCTTGTTCTAGCATCCAGACTTGCCCTTCCCCTTTCCTTTCCTCTTGGCATACTTTGGCCTTTTCATATTCCTCCAGATCTTCCAAAAAGTTCTGCATAGGCCAATATCATTGAACACGAGGTAGAACAGCCCTCCGAGCATAGATACGGACAGGAAATAGATGATGCCCATCGCTACCTTTGGAATGAAGGGTCCGAATAGGAGTACACGGACATACTCCACTACCATGGCTTCCATGCCCCTGAGGATTGGGAAAATAGGATAGGAACAGGGTCTGCTGCCACCTCTTAAAGCAGTGTTATTTAAGCCCGGTTTCCACAGCGAGCAGAGCGGATCCTATAAAGATTTATTTTACCTCGCTAGAGAAAACTGCTTATGTGCATCTGTTTCGTCCAACAAAGAGTCGAGCGAAAATCACTCAGTGTGAAAAAAGGGTGTAAAATTCCCTCGCTTTAGGAATCATACTACTACAAAACTCTGAACATTTCCCGCACAATATCGTTTCGCTGTGGAAACTGGGTTTTACAGTCCAGTGTAAAAAAGAAAAGAGTTAAGAGCTTTATCTACTGCGTCTCTTTCCTACACGAAAGTAATATACTGTTAAGAGGTGGTGGTTCAGTTCCAAGATTGGGAAAAACGAGGTGATGAGGATGATCAGGAACGGGATAGAAAGCACAGGACTTTGAAAGCATGTCTGTATTCTTTGCAGGAGTAAGCAGATGCCTTTGTCTTACTTTCATAATTATATCCTGGCTCAAAATTTCTTTGATAAAAGTATCTAAGACTTGCTCAGCAGTGCTATTCTCAGGATACAGCCTTGTGTGCAACACTGCCCCATCGATGAAAAGACAGCAGCAAACTGTAGTTCTTTACAGAATAGCACTACTGGTTAAATTCTAATGCAATTTAATATTAACCTGTTCAAAAGTACTGCATTAACACTGAAGGCCTTTAAACCCCATTTTTGGCTGATTGTAAACGCACATACGATTCAGGAAGAAATTACTAAAGGGGGCAACTTTTATAACATATAAAATGTATGCTTACCAGAAAGAATGTGCGCAAATGAGGATAGCGAGAGCCGCGTCGAAGAGCTTGTTCGGCATCATAAGACCAAGAGGCACCAGGGGTACCAACAGAACGGCCACTCCCTTCTCAATGACCCACAGTTTGGAGTGGTCGTGAGACTTGCCCGCCATCACCGGCGTTGTACGGAGTGAACGCACCTGGAAATGACAAAATTATGATTAGAGTTTTGTTTTTGAATTAGTTTTTTTCACTCTGACTCTAGTATAAGTCAGTGTGACAGAGACAAAGCCTACAATAGAGCAAGCTTCCCAAAGGACGCGCCGCGCTAACGTGGCCTGCCGCCTTAAGTAAAAAGGCACAACTCGAGAAAAGGGAATAGGGAAAAATAAGCCTTAGTAGATTCGCCTTTTTTAGTTAGTAAAGCTTATTTTTCATTGCATTTTTTTGCGCAGATGTGCCTTTTTTGCTTAAAGAGCAGCGGCTTAGTGATATCAGCTCCGACTTACGACCAAGGGTTCGAACTCAACCTGACAAATGCTTGCAGCTTGTTAGTCAAGCTTTGGCCCTCTAAGGGGACATATGGAACACGACGACGCGTCGTAAGCAAAGATCTTAGAGTTGAAAATCCCGGTTAGATTATAGTTCCATACATTTAGACCAATTCTGTACAAATAAAGTAGTGCTCGAGAAAAAAAAGCGCAAGCATAGGCTTACGTGGGCAGCCTGGATGAATGCCAATGCATGTTTTGCATGCGTTATTTGCAATGTTTATAGACACGAGTATTTGTGCAGACAGAAAATTGGCTGACAGAACCAAGTAAAGGACACTAGGAAACACCATCAAGTCTTTTGACTGCTATGTGTGTCTGTCTGTTCCTGGCACCTTAACTCTTGAACAGATGAATTGATTTGTATATGGTCAGAATTTATTTTAGGTTATAAAATCATCAAATAAGTCCTTCTCCCGCCCTGAATGGTGCATGGGAGTCAAATCCGTGTGAATCAAGATATACATATAATGTACATTTATGCAATCTACTTTTTAAAAGCCTGTTTTATGCTCCACAGTTGCACAAAGACCTACTACTAGAATTGCCATCTCAAAAATTTGGAAAGCAGGACAAAACGCGTGAAAATCCCGGATTTTAGAGTCCCCAAACATTAGTCGTAGTGCGCACGTAGAAACTGCGTCAGGAGGGGTAACAGGACAGCGATGTGTATGTGTATCGTGGGTAACCCAAGACTTTAAATTTTTATATTCAGACTACAAATTAATTCCCCGAGATGCCCTCTCAACTAGGACAAATCCAGGGGAACCCTGGATGGCAAGCCTACCTACTATCATTCCTCTTAATGGTTTCCACGGAAAAAAGTTCACTTACAGTGTTAATGATCGGCGTGCTGTTCAGTTCCTTGAACAAGTTTGTGGTGATGGGCATGGCACTGGCCACAGGCCGCTGCAGAGAGGGCTGTGTCGCCAGCTTCATAATTTGTTGCGTGAACACTCTGCTTCCACATGCTGCAATTCAAAAATATGTTTTCCTTGTAAATAAATCTAGAATAATATAGAATACTCTTTATTATGCACACTGATATAATGTCAGAAACTATTGGTTTTAATAGAAAAAATATTTTTGTGCGGATAGTCTACTTATTGAGAAGGCGATGAAACAGCGCACCGTAACATGCTCAGTTTTTATTTAAAATATAGATAAAAAATTCATTAACATGTAAATGCAACCACAGAAAACTGGTTCTTAATGACATCTTAATTAAAACCTCTTAGAAAGGTACTTTTTCAATGCAATTTGAGATACTAATTTTAAACAAGTCTTGGCTCTATGGATGCATGGAGTTTTTTTCATTTTAAACCAGTTTTAATGAATATCAGAGTCAACAGGCTTAAATATAATTGCAAAGTATTGCCAATAAACACAATTTTCTTTCATTTTTCTTAAGACAATGCTGAGTAAAAATTACTTTTCAAGTTTTTTTTTTACTTGCAGTTGAGCACCAATGGTAACCGTTTGACTCACAAGATGTTTATTTTGGGTTTGAACCCAGCCAAACATTTTGTATACTTTGGGTATTTTATTTCATTACAAAAGGCACTGGGCCTCTGCATATAAGACCCCTGAGACTGACCAAGCAGTATGCATGTCATTTAGAAAATAACTAAAGTGCAAGCAAATATAGTCCTTATAGTGGTTAATATAAAGATGAATTAGTTATGTGTAGATCCATGTTATTGTAAATACAAAAAGCAAACTGCTGTTAGAAGAAACTAGTTTTGAGGGAGATGGGACCTTGTTTTGAGACTTTTTTTGGGAAATGCGAACTTTATAGTCGATTGGGCGTGGGCAAAGTGGGCAATTTGGGCTATTATTGCTAAATGAACAAAACGACTATGTCCTACGCTAATAAGCTGCAAATATCCAAAAACCTGAATTACAGACCATCTAGAGTAAAAAAAACACGAAAGAAAATATGGTTATGTAATAGCAAACAATCAGTACAGCTGTGTTATTACCTGACGTCCGGAGAAGCGTTGATAAGGCCATTGTTGAGCTTTCTTCGATGTATTTTAAAACACTCAAAAACAATCCAAATATTTTATTTCAGCATCAAGTACTGAAATTTTTGAGACGTCAGCTCAAATAAAAAACACCGATTTAAAAATCGAAATGTGACCGATTAGTACTCAGTTGTCACTGTCACTGTCAGATTTTGACAGCCTGACACACGGTGCATAGACAATCACAAAGTTTGAAATGAGGATGGTAACCCAAACATTTTGTAGATGACGCTAAGCGCCAAGGAGTTTAAGGAGTGAGTACTTCTAACATTAAACCCGTGCTTTAGTTTTTAAGCAAGAGAGGCACACAGCTAGGAGTTTTTTCTCTTTCTGGCATTGATAAATGTTTACACAAAATAAAAAACTTTACCAATATTTTGAAACTTTTTGAGTTAAAGTTTTTTTTAGATGCATATTGGTACAATTATATTACATTTTTACAGCTTGAGATAGTTTTTGTATTCTGTAATGTATTTTAATTACTCATATTTTTAAGAAAACCAAAAAAAAGAACACAAAAATCCAATAATGTTTCCCAAAAAACTAGGAGGTGTATTTAACGTTTAAGATGGCAACATTATGATGTTGTCAAATTCAAATCATTGGTGACGTTTGTAGGGTGACCAATATAAACTGGTTTCCGAGATTAATCCTCTTTAAAGAAAAAGTATTTTTAGGTATATAATCTAAGTTAGGTGTGCTAGGTTGTTCCGTTTTACGTTTAGATAATGTGACAGTTGATTTTAATTATTTTTAATATATTTTATGAGTTTCTAACTTTGATTAATTTTTAAATTGGTCTCAGTTATATAATAAATAGTATGATAATTCGACGAAGAGTGGCTCGTGCATTTTCTAAAATTATAGAATGATAAAACTAAAAAAAAATATTACGTACAAACGCCAGCACATCAACTTTTCAACCTTTTTACAATAGCGGAAGATTAATACTCTATTGGTAAAATTTGACAGATTTGAGTAGGTTCACTTGCTGTAGTACATACAGCAAGTGAACCTACTCGAATCTGTCATGTAAACTGTGTTATCAATATAACATGTAAACTTCTTCAGAAAATTAGTTTGAGCGAGGTGATGAGACCTAGTAAGTAGTTTTTAATACGTCATAAATCGTAAACTGCAATTTACCTTTCATTCAATGAACAGCAATAGAAAAAAAAACAAAATCATACATAATTTTTGCCGTTTACATAGATAATACTAAGGAACCCGTCGTGCGCGTGTTCGACTCGCACTTAGCCAGTTTTGGCCACTGACTTTCTAAAGATAAGTTGTTTAAGGTGAAAGCTTCAATCATCCCGCGTTTAAATTTTCTTGCGTTTTTTGCAATTTGCAGGCCAGTGCTAGGTTGTGTTACGTAAAATATTATTCGCGGCTGTAAGACGTATCTAGTTACGGAATTATAATCATCAAAATCACTAATACAACCCTCCGAGTTCTTTATGAACTCGGCTCGGCGCAGGAACAAAAAAAAATGAACTTAGAGCGTTGTATTGTTGATTTTGTTGGTTATAATTATTAAGAAAAAAATGTTCTTTTAAATTTTGAAATTTTGTGGGCTGGTTGGAGCATTCCCCTTAGCTGGTTGGAGCATTCCCCTTAAAACTTTTTTGTGGTGGTTTTCGAAGGCGGTGTTTTTTACTTTTTTTAAACTTTTATTTTACCATATTTAGTTCAAATATTCAACCCCAATTCTTGTCAAATACGTTATCCATAATACCGGTAAAACATCATCCAAGTCAAAGAATAAATAATATTTCAAGTACACAATAAGAAATGCTCAGTCAACAAAAACTATTGAACGTTTGGTTCAATATTAATTGAAATGATACCAAATGACAGTTATATTTCATCGAACAAAAAGAGAATCATCAAAAACAGTTCACTCAGTCGTAATATTATAAGTACTTTCTGTAACACTATATTATTAATATTATCCTCAAAGTATTGTATCATGGACACTCTATTAGAAAGAAACAGAATGCAGAGCTGTGTGCCTTTCATTCATTCCAAGGTCACCGATTTGGGCTCGTTTATCTAGTATGAAGAACGCGCTCCCTATATCTTAAACTCCTTGCTAAGCGCTAAGCTAAAGCGCCGTATTCACCATCTGTCACGGCTCTACGTCATGCACGATGCACGACGCAAAAACAACGTGAATAGGCTTGACGTACGTCATAATCACGGTGTTTTTGCGTCGTGCATCGTGTATGACCTTGGCGGGACGTACAGCAAGATGAAACGTGATTAAGGAGAGCCACCCACTTTAACAGTTGCCTTCCGCTTCCAGCTTCCTTGTTGGAAAAAATAATGCATGCTAGACAAACAGTACTCTCAAACAAATTATTTTATTAAAATGTTTGGTTTATGTGAGAGTACTACTCAACATAATTATTGTTTTGTTATCTGCACGCAGACCGCTACCAAAATCGCATCCATTGGCGTTAAGGCCACTAAGCCATGCCAGAAACATTACGAAAAAAACAATCACAACCATAGTCGGTAGAATGACAGAATGACAATTCATTTTGGTGATTGCTAGATTTTGAACGATTTTGTTTTGCATCGCTTTAGCATTTAATACTGAGTCTCTCACAAATCTTAAAGAATAAATCTGAAAATGGCTACAACATTAGAGGATAAATCTATTTGGGAAGATGGCGAAGAGGCACTGAGCGAGGAAGTTCTCCGCATGCCGACAGACGAAATCATCAGCCGTACGAGACTCCTGGACAATGAGATTAAAATCATGAAAAGTGAAGTTATGAGGATCACACATGAACTGCAGGCACAGAATGACAAAATAAAGGAGAACACGGAAAAGATTAAAGTGAACAAAACATTGCCGTACCTTGTATCTAACGTGATAGAACTACTGGATGTAGACCCTCAGGAAGAGGAGGAGGATGGAGCTGTGGTAGACCTGGACTCGCAGCGTAAAGGGAAGTGCGCGGTCATCAAGACTTCCACCCGTCAAACGTACTTTTTGCCAGTCATTGGCTTAGTAGATGCTGAGAAGTTGAAGCCAGGTGATCTTGTGGGTGTGAACAAAGATTCGTACTTGATATTGGAGACTTTACCCGCGGAGTACGACGCCAGGGTCAAGGCCATGGAAGTTGATGAGAGACCTACTGAGCAGTACTCAGATATTGGAGGTTTGGACAAACAAATTCAGGTCAGTTGACTTTGCAAATGTTTTTTTCCTATTTGAGTGTTATTCTTAGCTTCCATGTTTTCGGGTTCTAAATGATGTTTCAAAAACATTCTAAAACTATTCCAATTATAAGATTTATTGCAACTTTTAAGAAAAACTTTAAGTCAAACAATAATAAAAAAAAAAACAAGAATCAGAAAAGAGAAACCTCTTTACTTTTACTGACACTCATAGACAATATCAAAATTTTCTTCTACAGGAGCTGATTGAAGCAGTGGTACTTCCAATGACACACAAGGAAAAGTTTGTGAACCTTGGCATTCATCCACCGAAGGGAGTGCTGCTATATGGGCCCCCTGGTACCGGCAAGACATTGCTGGCAAGGGCCTGTGCTGCACAGACTAAGTCTACATTCTTGAAGCTGGCTGGACCACAACTTGTGCAGATGTTCATTGGTAAGAGGTCTTCCCAATTATTTTCATTGTTATGGTAGACTTGATTGTGCAATGAAATTGTTACACTACAATTTGGCCATGTTTGTATCTGCTTATGGAGGAAAATGAATGGATGTAAGAATTTTTTATGCTTTTCTTTGAGAGACAATAGGTCCAAGAAACCTGACTGCAAAAAAAATCATTAACTATATATTATTTCCACTAGAATTAAACTATTTTTAAATTCATATACTTTTTTTTTATGGAAAGGAATGGTAAAATAATGGGTATCGTCTATCAAACCACCTCACTTCTTGTTATGAGGTTTTGCCAACATTGTTCACCCATATGCAACAATAAATAGGACAAAGAAGTAGTATAATATAGTTCTTTTAAAGTTTCTATAATTTAGAGATAGATAGATAAAAGATTTATTTAGTGCAAAAGAGACACAAAAAAAAAACAAATAGTTACATATAAGAAGACACAGTAAAAAGAAAATTTAATAATTAAAACAGAGACAGACAACACAAAAAAAGAAGGTTATCTAACATCACAATTTTTTTTTATGTGCGGTGTGTGTCTCAGGATTGCACTAAATGGGTATCCAGCTCAGCATGTGTCAGGATAATACCTGACACTGATATTCTGCTGGATCCCTGCTTGAATTTACTTATGTACCAAATTTTTTTTGTGACACCTTGTGCCACTGTTGAGCAAAGGCCTCCACCAAGTTTTTTCAAGAGTCCTATTCAGCGCTTTCCCAACTCTCAGAATTTGAGTCCAAGTCTTCCCACCTTTTTTCTTAACTTACTGAATATCTACAGCCCAAAAGTGCGTCCATTCTGTATTATTTGTTAACTGATGAACAACTTCCAATTACAGGTGACGGTGCCAAACTCGTCCGTGACGCCTTCGCCCTCGCCAAGGAGAAGGCTCCAGCAATCATTTTCATTGACGAGCTCGATGCTATCGGTACTAAGCGTTTCGACTCTGAAAAGGCTGGAGACAGGGAGGTGCAGCGTACTATGTTGGAGCTCCTTAACCAGCTCGATGGATTCAGTTCTACTGCTGATATAAAGGTATTTATTGGATGGCTAAATCCAAGGCATTGACTTTGCTCTAACAATGTATTATGCGCACATTACACACCCCAAATGGTTAGATGTTTTGCACTCATTTTGCTAAAATATGTAAAGATGTTCATTCAATGTTCCCAAGCTGCATGAGACAGTTCAATTGACTTGCTATGCTCGAGAGAATAAAGTACATTTTAACGAAAATATGTACGGATCGCGTGCTAAACGGACGGCGGGCGGCAGTTAGCTAGTTTCATACCAAAATGGCGGTGTGCTAGTTTCATACCATCACCGCGGAATCGGCCAGGCCTGCCTTTAATTTATTCCGATTTCGACTTTAATTTCAGGTCATTGCAGCTACAAACAGAGTAGACATCCTGGATCCCGCCCTGCTTCGTTCTGGACGTCTGGACAGAAAGATTGAGTTCCCTCACCCCAATGAAGAGGCGAGGGCGCGCATCATGCAGATCCATTCAAGGTCTGAAACTGTTCAAACTGCTTCTTACTACCATACATCTTCTATGACCTATCAGATACATCTGATAGTCAGATACCTCACTCACTCACCTTGTAACTATTTTCACCATTGATACCTGCAGACGCGTCTAGTGACAACTACTCTAAAGAAAACGAAGGGTCAGGGTTTCTATCTAAGGGCATTACCATACTAGCGGATTGGAAGCGACTGCGGGGCGGAGCGGCCGCACAGCGATTGCGTCGCGAACACGCCGATAGTATGATAACGCCATAAATAACGGCGAAAGGCATAACCATCGCAAAATGTTTTACTCCTTAGTTATCTTAACCATTTACGTACTCCGATCAGCACGTATTATAATCGTCATTATGTTCTACAGAAAAATGAACGTCTGTCCGGACGTGAACTTCGAGGAGCTTTCCCGGTCGACTGACGACTTCAACGGCGCTCAGTGCAAGGCAGTGTGCGTGGAGGCGGGTATGATCGCGCTCCGTCGCTCCGCCACCTCCGTCACTCATGAGGACTTCATGGACGCTATCCTGGAAGTACAGGCCAAGAAGAAGGCTAACCTCAGCTACTATGCTTAAGCCGCTATTGTATGAGTTGCGTATTATTCTGTAAGTCTATTGTATAAATAAAATTTAAAAATATCTGTTGGATTTTTATTGATGCTGGAAGATCCTTTAATTTGATGTGCCGACTGCCGACGGGTTTGATAAACACCGTCGTGTATCTATACAGTCAATAACCCTCCCGCATCGCAGAGACCTCGCGCATCGTCTCGACTAAATGGAGAGCCTGTCGAGACGTTAGTTAGACTGGTCAACATAAAAGTGATTTTACACTAAACGAGCACTTTCAAGATCAAGATTTTCATTACTATACTTTGAGAAGCCTAAACCTTAGAAGAATCTCCTCTCTGGTAACGCAGACACGTCGGTCGTGTAAAGAAAGAGCCTTGAATTGCCTTGTGCGCAGTGCGTGGTTGTCCGTAGTCATACGTCAATCCAGATTTGCGAGTACCCGCAACCAAAGTTTGCCATATAGTCACCCGAGTCACCCTAAAAGTAAATATCAAGCCAAGCCCACGTGCCTAGGGCTAGGGCCAAAGAACCTATCTAGTCTGTGGGCCAAAGGTACATTTATTTTCCTAAGATTATAAAAAAACCTGAAACCACAGCTTGGACTACTTTCGCCTAAAATCAATTTGTTCAAAAGAAAATACAGTATGTATTCTGTAAATTATTAAAACTTTTAGTTAAATTAAACATTATTTTAATAACAGAATTTTTAATAATAGTTTTACGGTTTTTTATTTTGTCGAAGGTGAACCGAAAAAAAATAATTTACGAATGCATCTTTAAAAAATTGGCAACGCGCGTGCGTGTGTCAATTTTGAAACATAAAAATAAAGTCAGAGATCAAAATTTTGTAGATTTTTTGTTGTAATTTAATTTCAAAATAGCAAAAAAAAAAAAATTATGCCTTAGAAATGTGAAAATTTGAGTGTTAATTAGTTAAACTTCGGTAGATATCAATACCACCGGCGAAGAGATAGTGGCCTAAGTCGTGAGTATACAAATATAACCTATGCTTGGAAAATTGCAATTTTGCATTGGCTAAAGTAAAGGTAAAAAATTGCAAATGACTGTAATTTGTGGGTAAATGTCGCCGTTATTGATTTGTGTATGTTTTAACAGTTTTCGGTGTGTATGCTTAAAGCTTGAATGATCTTCGTGAGACCTACTGCATTCTGTCGTATTGCCTTCTCCTGCATTCAATGCGGGGGGTATCTTGCAGATATTTAATTATTCTATGTACAAACTTATTCCTTGAGTTTCCGCATACATTTTCTCTTAATTATTGCTTGACAGTTAAAAGTATATAAAGTAAAATCATCTAATTAAGTATTGATTAACATTAAAACTATTAATATATATTTTAAACTAAATTATATTTCGCTGTCTTGAGTCTGAACTGTCAAGACCTAAAATGGCTAATATATTTACCCCACATTCCAAAAGATAAAATTCAGATGCCATATTTATTTAAATACCATCATATAAATAATTAAAAATGGTAAATTGTAAGTGAATAATTTTGTTTTCTGCTACAAAAGAGCCATGGATGAGGAAGATGAGGGTGAGCCTAGTTTTAGATTGCCACCGAGCGATATACCCAAAGTACACACTGTACTCAACCAACGCCGTCCACACTCCAGGTTCCTTTATATATAAAACTAGTATATAATACTCCACATTCCTCATATTTATTTATTAATTTTAACTTCACATATTTTTATATTTATTTATCTATTAAGAAATCTAAAAATAACAATAAAATCAAGGGAAAGGTGTAAAGGACTTTTATCCAAGTAAATCATAGACAATAAATAAAATAAAAAAGATTTCTGTGTCCTTTCCCTTTGGGAAGATAAAAAGAGTGTTTTTTTAAGTTACTTTTATAAAGAACAAGATATTGTTTTTGGATTTCACATCTACACTTTATTTCCTCCTTCACATATTTTTATAATAATTATTTACTAATATAGCTTATTAGTTAGACCTGCTTGCATCATAGTGACCATTGCAATTAGAAATAAAAAACATATAATTCTGCACCTATCAAATTCCTTTTTTTATTACCTAGTGCATATTTACTTATAATTGTTAAAAAAATCAGTTCTAGGTATGTTTATTTCCTGATTAGTAGTGCAAGCAGGCCTTTATAATTATGTGTATTTATATATATTGCATTTATTCTATTTTTCATTAGAAAATTATAAAGACACACTCAGCTATTGAAGTTTAAGAGCACAGAAAAACTATTTAGACCCTTTTCACTCATTCAATGCCACTTTATAGATTTATAAACTACCTAATGGAATATTGGCTTGATATTTTAATTTTGTGACAAAAATATATATACATTTTCAAATTAATATGTGACACTTGTATAAAAAATAGGACTCGTTTTTGAAATCATAATTATATAGGGTAATGGGCCCTGGGTGGAGCGAAGGTGGCTGTCAGGCTCGTATTGACTAGACGCCACCTTTTTCCTTCTTCTGCCCTTTGCGTTCCAGGGCCGATACACTGTTTAAGCAATTCTGCAACCCCGACAGGATTAAGCCAGAATGAGCCTCGTCAGTTTTCTGACAGCTCCTTGCGGCGCGTGTGAAACATGACACACTGTCGACTCGAGACCTGACCTGATTGGACGGTGAGTAATTGGTAACTCGCCGTCCGTAAAGTCCAAATATATCCAGAAGCCTATTTATCGCACGCGTATTCTATATCTCCTTATAAATAAGAAATGAACTGTAAACTAATCACAATAATTGACATTGAAAACCATTTCAACTGAAATTAAGTACTTTTTACGTCTTTGTTACGGTAAAATGCTTTAAACTACCGTATTGCGGCGCCGACGGACTGAAGTAGGTGTTTTTTTTACTTTCCGAGGTCACGGTTATTGTTTACGGAATGGTTAATAAACTTTTGAAGGCTGCGACTGACTGTTGGCGTAGTAACTGAGCAAACGACTGCGGCGCATTGTGTCGTAGGTTTGATACGTAAGGAACAAATATTTGTATTATTTGCAGGTAGTTGTTCCGTTTGTGGGTGTGAATTAATATGTTCAAAATAAAACCCACGATAAAACACCATTTATTTTATTGTCTCGCGGAGTTAAAATAGTAATTTTAAAAGAAACAAAGTAATGCCTGATTCCAAAACTTCAATACAGACTCTCGAAAATCATAACCCTCCTACGGGCGCAGTCGGGTAAAAATAGGTCTGCGGGCTGAACCGGTTGCTTACTGGTAGGAAAAAAATTGAAGAATAACATAAAAATCCACCAACGGAAAAAAACGATAAAATAGAAAATGCTAAACCATAAAGTGTCTACCATATTAATAAAGTCATTATTTGTAAGTTCTTCTATACCACAACCTGTACAAACTTTCGTGATATAACTTTTTCAGTGTCAACAATTATTTCGCGTGTTTTCTAACAATTTCGTTAGAGCTCGAAAAAAATATATCTCCGTATCCCGTAACCTAGGACAACGATTGCTTGGTAAATTACAATAGATTAAAAAAATACAGGAGGGTCCTGTACCTTTTCAGGGTGAAATTACAATTACACGCACATAACAATACAGATAAGTACATAAAGCATACCTACTAGCTGTTACCAGCGGTTTGGCCCTATACAACTCCAAAAATTAAATAATCCCAAGGGAACAAAAAAAACGATATAAAAACTGTCAATGTGTAAATCCTGATTAAAAACTATCTATGTAGTAAAATGTTAAAACCTTCATATCTCAATATTCCAGTAAGTTACAGAAAAAATAAATATACGGTAATAAATGTGGTAATAGTATCTACCATCTGTGATATGTTTCATTTGTGTCCGCCACTTTTCGCAAAGCGGGGCAAAAACTTCCCAATCTCATTTCATCCAAATCCGTTCAGAAGTTTTTATGTGGAAGAGTAAATTACATCTATAATTCAACCTTACACGCTTTCGCATTGTTAGATAATGTTAGTTAGAAATCAGCTTTAAATGTTCCCACTGCTGGGACACAGGCGTCCTCTCTGAGAGGGGGAGGGCTTGTATTAAACAAAAGTGATGTTGTGTTCCATTTCAAAATTCTTAGAGTTTTGCTTTACCCGCTGTTACGTACAATTTATAAATGACGATATGCATGTGAAATGGCCTTTCCATGAAAACAGCTGTCATGTTTTCTAAACTGATCAATACTGCTAGTTAATTATAGTACAGTCATTTTTACTACCGGCTTAAAAGTATTTCAGTTATAAACTATCTACATAATGATATAATACCATACGAAACATTCATAAAGGTCTGTTTCAAAGTTTTTGCCTATAAAACATTCATGCAAATTTGTTTAAAAAGTTTTTGCGTAAAAGAGTAATAAACATAAACAGTCATCCCAACGAGTCATCCATTCATTCATCGCCGTCGACACAAACTTTCGCATTATTATAGTAGTAAGGTAAGAATATTACAAATTCGGTTGATTCGGTTTTAGAAAGAAGAAAGTAAAATAAGAGATTTAAAAAAATCTAAAAACCCACGTTTCGAGTGACCCCTCTCTCAGCCCCGTAGGATTATTTTGTTATTTTTAGGACATTTAAAAACGTGGGTTTTTAGATTTTTTAAAATCTTTTAATTAAGTATTTTTATCTTTGTCTACGGGTTTGAAGCTTCCTTGAAAATTCCAGCCTGCTTATCGGGAAGTGCCTCAAAATTGAGTTGCAAAAGTCCAACCGGAACGACAAACAGATAAACAAACAAGAAGTGAGTGTATAAAACGTGAAAAAAAACGCAAGTACCTAAATACTTAAACGCAAGTTAAGAAAAAAAAAACACTAAATACTGTATGCCTCAGAACTGTTTAGAATCCGCAGCCTTGTGTAGTTCAAAAAAATCCATGTTTTATTGCATTTCTGTCACCCTAACCCTCTGGCTTACTGAGCAAGTGCCTAAAGTACCCCTGGAGTAGTTGTTTCACGCGAACCCTGTGCCAGGCACTGATGGACTGATTTTTTGCCCCATCATGGTGTAATGGGTAAAATCACGGCGGTAGACCGACTGTAGGCACGATAATGCCGGATAAGTACTGCTTAAATAACTTTATTTTTCGGTAAGAATTACATTTAAACCACACTAAACAAGTAATTAAAATCACCTATGTAAGTGGTAGCTGTTGCTGCAAATTTAAAAAAGTATTAATTTAATTAGGGCTCATTTTAGAATAGTCAGATAACTTTTATTTGAGGAATGAAAATGGCGGTTTCACAGCTTATTAATAGAAAATAAGTCAAACCGTTTTTTTTATTCCTAAGATAAAAGCGACTATTGAAACATCAGACCTTAGAATAACAAAACTGTTGTCTCCAGGATGTTTAACCCCGCTGCGCAAAATTACTTAATTTTTTTAAACCTCGTACCTACATGGCTCATTCCATTATTTTTAAAAGAGTAACCATGGAGTTTCTTGCCGGTTCTTCTCCATGGAATCGACCAACCCGAACCGAGCGCCTGTTGTCGACGTTTTATAAGTGCCCTCATGCATGGACCTATGTGAAATAAAAACATTTGATTTTGATTCATTGTACTAGTTAAAAGCCGCATAAATCCGCGAAATCAGATTTTTGAGTTTATCGCGATTTCGAACAGACAGACAGACGTAACGAGATACTTGGTTTTAAAATAATGATGAGTAGGCAAGGAGTCGGTCAGTTAGACAAGTTGGTGGCTAATAAAGCGCTTCTACACGCTCTTTGCCTATAAAGAAAGCCATAGCGTGGCGTACAAGTCGATTTTAAGACCGATACTCATGCCAGACTCTCGCGAAAAGACGAAGAGGCCACGAGAACTGGGTCATCAGTTCACGAAAAATATTCGTAAACCTTTCTGGCAAACGGTAATTCGAATACTTAAATAATTCAGGAAATAATTAAGATGCAAAAATTTGTTTACTTCGCGACCTATTTAGGGGTAATGCTCTCTAATTTTTTGGATCAGTCTTATTTGTTGTAACGACATTTATGGGAATTTTGCACGGAAGGAGATACAAGAAAATTAGGGTTTTAATTATTAAGAAATTCAATGATTTCTTGTCATAAATTGGGGTTTGCGTTACTACGGGTATTGGTTTCGATTGCCATACAAAGTAAACCTTGTAAAAACACGATATGGGCCTCTATGCCTGACAATAAAGACATTTTATTATTTATTTATTAAAAACAAACTTAATAGTTTTATAGAAATTAAATTGTTGCCAAAAGTGGCCTTTATACCCCCTGGTATACAGAAATTAAATCTAAAAAAAACAGTCCTAAAAATAATCTGTTATACCAATAATCCCGCATGTGAACGAACTTTTAATATAGCTACCTAATAATAAATTATTCAGCTTGTATTATTTCGCGAATCATAACTTTGCCAATAACACGAACAGTTGAAACGTAAAAATAAGCCCTAAAATTTTATTAGGTACCCAGTAGGCACTTTAGTTTCTAATAAAAGAAACAGTTTTTCATGAAAAGTATTTTCTTTAAGAACGTGTACACACAGTTCCACATCAAGCTATGCTAAATCAGTATAAAACGAGCATTTAGTCTTCCAAAGAAATTGGCTATGGACATTTTTAAATCGGCCAAAATTAGAGTACCACTATGGTTTCGAAACGTTACCCCATACCCATAGAAACAGAGATTTCAAATTAGGTAGGTATCTTTTTTTCCTAACACATTACAAGTTTTTCTGTCGCTGATCATTAGCTTTATAAAAAAAAACATCTATGTGTCGCTAGGTATTATTTAGAAAAAGGCCGTCTGTAACAGCCTTTATCAAAATTCTTAACCCTAAATCGCCGCGCTAACAACTTGTCAATACACCAACCAATCACCTGATTCACCAGTCAGTGTGCATCGCTCACCCGTGACGGACGCATTGTGCCCCGCGATCATTGTTTATTTATTTACGTACGCAAACTTATTCGGGACGGTGTGACTCAACGCGATCGGCGTAAATAGCCATGGTTTTTGTGTAAGTCTTGCATTTTATTTTTTTATATTGTACTTTTTTTTATTGAGTTTTTAGATTATAGTTTTTGTGGGTGATTTTTTTTTCAATTTTATTGCGTGAGGTTTAATGTCTCGGCTTTTGGCTTTTTTGTATAAATTACGCCCGTAATTCATAAGGGTTTAAGAGTGCTGAATTATTCAGCAGTTTGTACACAATTAGGAGATTGATTCATTTTTTTTTGCTGTGATTCAAGGCCGCATGCAAGTCTGCGTTTTGCATTAAAATTCGTAAGTTTTGAGTCATGTGCGTCAAAATAAATTCTATTTGTTTGACTGTGCTAAAGGCATATGAGTAGACCGTGATCGTTTTTTTTAATGTAATTTGTAGACAATTTATTTAGGTACTTTTATAGAGTTACTATTCGCGATTTTGTCCGCAAATAATATTTCTACATACGCTCACTCTGGTTTCAGAGATTCACCTCATAAAAACTTAAATAGTTCCTTTTTAGAATATTACTTGGTAAGATACAAAATCTTTGTACCTCTTTTATGATAATTACATGAATAGAATTTGAAAGGTACTGTTAAAGTTTATTATATGGAAGAGTGCACAAAGTATTATTTTTTACAAACTTACAATTTAAATAAATTATGCTCAAATTCTGACTACTGAGCAACCGTTAGGTACTTAGATTAAATCGACTTACTGTTATTAAAAAAAAGCAGTAATTGCGCTATAAAGTTTTAAATTACTCACATTTAATTTATACAAATAGAACCAGCACTAGGCATTCTAGGACATGTACGGCATTTCAACTGCATTTATTTATAAAATATAATTATAAACTGGGAAAAAAATAACTAACACAAGTCTTGTGCCACGGTAATATAATCATACAGTACTCCAACTTCATAGAAACGGACGAAAAGCGAGCTATACCTACGCGCCTCGATGTCGGGGCGCGCTCGGGGTGCAGACAGTCACGGCTGTACCGGAGTGTCGAGCGGACGGTGTGTTGGTTTTTTAACAATAACCGCGTGTTTTTATCTCTAAAAATCAGTTCGAGTACATATCTAATAAGACGAGTAGTTTAATTAAGCTTTATATTAGAATGCGGATTTATTATACTTTAAAATTTAATAATAAAGCATTTCGTACGACTCAGTCGTGGCGCAAATATTTTTCGGTTTCAAATACTTCTATAATATATCGGACTTTTTTAAGCTCGATTTGTTTTTCAAACAAAAACATGATTTTTTAAATGAAATCTACCAATCAAAAAACAACACGCATTTTTATTGAACACTTCCTATTCATTATACAAAGTATTTCATTTATTTATATAAAAAAGTATATTTACAATCACAAAACTAAAATAGAAACAGAAAGTATGCAAAGGCAAATGTTATTAAAATGTTGTAGACGGGTAGCCCTAACGCATGTTTACGTGCCGCGCGGCTGTAGGTATTTAAATCTGTCTGGCGGCCGAGTTACGCTACTGTATGATTTTTATACTGTGCTTGTGCTATTGTAAGACTTTTTTATCGCGTAATCATGTTGTACCTAGTTTTATTAATACAACGATACCATTATAATCGCATGACCCGGATAATGCGAAATAATACGTAATACGGAAATAGCAGTAGGTCGGGGAGCTTGCACGTCGTCGGTCTGACAGGCATACAACCCTGCACAACATATCGTAACTTGCATCGGAAATCGGCACGATATGTTGAGACGGTGACTCATTGATGAGCGGAGCGGAAGGAGGGTTAACAGTTGCGATATCGTTAAGACAGTGGTTCTCAACTTTTTGGTCTATCCCCCTCACCTCTTAAGATTTTGCAACTGTACCTTAATGGCACAATTATACCAAAACAAGGTTTGGGTGGGGCGGAAGGGAATGTCAGACTTTTACTCCCAAAAACCCACCACGGTCTGATTTCTTTGAGTCAAAGAGTCGAGAAGCTTTGCCTCACAGTAAGAATTTATATTCCCCCTGTTTTGTGTGTGCGTATATAAACATAATACAAACAGCCACAAAACTTATCTTTTTTAATTATTTTTTTTAGAATCACGTTGATTATTCTTTTTCTTGATACATTTTGAATCTGTAACACTAGCACGCAAGGGGGTGCACCCCATTGATTGAGAATCCTTGTTCTAGGGATATTCAAATAATATGATAGCAGCTTGTCTTTCAACAACACGCACTGACGTGACGCACCTAATAACAATGCAGCACTTGTAGTCATATACGGAGTCTTTTTTTTTTGGTATTTATATGAATTTTTGCCGATGTTATTTCTTGAAGAGAGTTTTCGACGTAGGCTGGTCTGTCACCCGATTTAAAAAAACGGGACTTGGTCTAAAAATTGACACGGTTAGGGTTGATCGTTTCCATGGAGAACAATTTTACAATTTGCTTTGAAAGCGTATAACATCAGTTGAACCGGAAATTGGCATGTTGTTATATTGACTTGGTGAATCATTCAATAAGCGTGGTTGATTAGTTGCAAGGTTTTTCAGACGCTTCTTGGTAGACATTTGCACTAAAAAATATCAAGATGGCGGCGGTAATTCTGAACATCTGATCATGACAACGCGCCAAAAGTTTTAGACTATAAACATTTATTTTTAGATTGTGGTTAGTTTTAAACATCATTGGTTATCGATTTGGTTAATTCTGACGGAGAAACAAGTATTCTAATTTTCAATAAATTATTTTCTTAAAACTTTGCCCCACACTGGTAACATTTCCTGTATCGTGGTTGCGTTTACAGACATTTAAATCGCCAAACACAAAATTATTACCGAAAAAAATCTCCATATTGTTTTACTGAAACAATAAACAACCAGGTTAAAATCCAAAACAATAACACTGATAATAACCTACCCCAATAAATCCGCGTTACCAAGAAAAACAAACGTTAATATACCCAGCACCATATCCTCACCCTAATGCAAGGGTGTCTCCCTCACTGTACGGCCATAAAACCAGCGATCAATAGATGTAGGTACGCGTTGCTAAGGTTACTCTCATTTGGCAACCCTTGGGGCATTGCCTTTTAGCTCTGCCTACACCCGTCACGTCACGGTAGATGGACACGATTTTTTTTTTGATTAGGCGTAATTTTACCGTTAAATATGCATTTTTAGGGTACCAAACTTCAAAAGAAAAAATGGAACTTTTACATGTTGAACCTCTGTCAAGATATTTTTTCTTAGGAACGCCTGAATAACAGCAAACATAACAGTATGTTTAGATCAGTGTGTTTTTTTATTAAAACTGCTTTCAAAACAATAAAGGAAAATATTTTGGGGAAACCGGCATGCTCTTTTTTTAACGTTGTAAAATCATCATTTTTCCCACTGAGGGCGGGACGGGAGCGACTGTCAGACTTGTACTGACTGAAATCCACGGTGTTCCTTCATTAACCCTTTACGTTCCAGTTACATGAGACAGTCCCGTAACCTCGACAGGCTTTGGCCCTCTATGGGGGCACCAGCATGTCCTACAACCAAAAAATCTAAAACTTATCTACCAACCCGCACGAGAACCCGTGGCTCGTGGTAGTTTACAGCTCCTTCCTCGTAGAGAGGAAGACTCAGTCCTGGCAGGGAGAACATTACAAGCTTATAATGCTATGCTATACTCTTCGCAAATATTCAAATAAGTATGCAAAATATTTCGGTAACATCTTGTACCATTCGATCACAATTTGAAACATTCCCGATATTATGATTGCATTCGTAAAGTTATGTTCTACGTTTGTATATAAGTTCGCGTGCCGATGTCCGAATTTATTTGTTAGTCGGCGCCAAACCACGCATTTTAAAGTCTCCGGCCGTAAATTTGCAGAATATGGCCTCACTGTCTTATTGTCGCCCAAATGGGCCAAAATAGAATCTGACTTGGGCGTATTGGCGCCCAAATGGGCCAATGAAATCTGTTGCATATAAATGTAGTAATTAGGCTAATTAGTGTTGCAAAGATGTCTATCACATTGTGGTTGTAGACTGGGGAAATATGCGTGTATACACGTATGCCTAGCCATATGAAAAAAAAATGCCGTCCAGATTATTACGTAATTCGTGAACTTTGCACCCACCCATGCCTTTTTAAATGTGAAAAAAGGTGTGGTATTTTATTTCGTGTCTGTGGACAGTTCCATTCACAAATTCTAAAATCTCCAGCCGTCATGTCACTACCATAATTAAAAACCACCACTTTAGAAGTGTTTCTAAGGAAAACTGTTCAGTTTAGAAAAAAATGATATTATTATATCCATAGATACAAATTTTTGAGTTTTCAATATTTATTTTTAGGTTAAAATCCTAATGCGGTTCACATCTACTTACCGAGTTTCAACAGGATAGCTCTTATACTTTCGAAAAAAAGGGGTTGTGACATACGGACGGACAGACAGGCAGACATGATGAATCTATCCGTTTTTTGCCAAATGGGTACGGAACCCTAAAAAGGAATACTTAAGGTAACTCATAATAATAATTCAACGTTTTTTAGGAAGAACAATTCAAAGTTTGACAATTGTTCGACCGCCTGAAGACAATTTCTCAATCAAATTGAGAACTAAAGCCTTCTATCTTGGTCAAACAGGCAACTGTTTAAATTGAGCGTATTGTCATTAATTGAATATTAAATGAATGTAACAAAAACAAAAAAAAAACCAGCACGGCTAACTCCCAAGAACACATTCCTCTGTTGTTCCTAACACTCGCGAATCGATCCGGCAGTCTCTTGAAACTCATTACACATTATATTTTCGTGCCAATATTCCTGTCTAAAGTTCAATACACTGTATGAACTTTTTATTATCCTTTCTTTCCAAATACGGATACAGAGCGCTGAATAGAATTTATGATGAAATATTTCGTGATACTAACACCGGCAAACATATTCTGCGCCAATTGAGGGCATTGGAATTGGAACATTGATACCTCAGAATGACGTCATAACATAGAACATATTTTACTATAGACGTCACAATTTTCAGCCAAATCTGTTCTGCAGGTTTTTCGTGAAAATGTAACCAACATCTACCCATCCACTCAAAAAA
This sequence comes from Agrotis ipsilon, assembly GCA_028554685.1. Lineage (NCBI taxonomy): Eukaryota > Metazoa > Arthropoda > Insecta > Lepidoptera > Noctuidae > Agrotis > Agrotis ipsilon. The sequence goes on along the minus strand of CM052973.1, from coordinate 14,195,492 downwards.
TAAATTGTTTAATTAAGAACTGATTATTCAATAGTCAAATAAATATCCGAGGAATAAAAATAACGATATTACATATTTTCTATAGATAAGCTGTCAAACCGCCATTTTTATCCCTCAGATAAAAAATATCAGACTATTGAAAAATCAGCCCATAATAAAACATTATATTTTACAAAAACTGGCCTCAAAATGTATTAAACTACTCCAAACGACGGAATTATGTCGATTCATAACAGTCCCAATCTTTTACCGAAAACAGAAAGAAATACATTCAGTACTTTTCAAGATAACCGCATCTAAACATACAGACGGCTTAACATACTATGTACAAAAACAGGTCAGTAAAATATGTATTCAGTCAAACAAACAGCCATAAGGCAACTAAGTACCGAACTTATTCAATAGAATAGGTATATACCTACGAACCGGCCTTCACCATATAAGGTGACACAATCGACTCATTGATTGACCATAGCGACCACATGTTGGCATGGCTTGCAACGCTCCTAGAATGTACAGAGATTTATTACAGCTCCATGCATGGTTTATATTTTTCTAATTTATCTTTTTCCATTTTTGCCATGTTTTTGCTTCTTTTTATAGATAATTTCTGTATTATTCACGCAAGAATTTTCTAGAACTGGCATAATAAATGATGATACATTTTGTCATAATCTGCATGTCTGCGTCTAGATTTTTTACTAACACAGACCAGTAGTAGGTATCTGAGTTTTCGTTTCTAAACGAAAGGAATCAATCTCTTTATACTAGCAAAACAACTCTGACTGCTCAATCACTATTCATTCAACAAATCCACATATGACCTGTTTTCCAGCAAAACGGAGACATGGAATGGAAGACTTGCAAAAATCGTCCGATCATATTGAAAGAAGTCTACATTGAGAACGTCTGTGAAGCAGTGCTATTCTCTAAGAGGCATCATATGCTGCTGTGGCGTAAAAAACTGCAGTTTATCTTCAGTTGATCAACTTTATGCTCTAAGCATAGCGTTGAAAATCTATTGGGTACAGGCTGTGGTTTCAACGCTGCGCGCAGGGCTGTGTCCTTAGAGAATAGCATTACTTTAATTGGTCGAATCTTGCACGTATCTACCTTACACTTGTCTCCACTTTGGCGGAAACTGGGCACAACTTATCACATTACAATACCTTTAATATAATCCCTTTTCTAGTCCACATGTATCGTCAGACACATCGAATCCGTCTACATCAGGCCTTACGACAGCAGACACACAGCAGGAAGACAAAATGAGAAGAAATGATGAAGATAGCACATCCAAAGAAAACGAGGGGTCCGTATCAGACTGGGTGTCTGGCGGGCCCATCGGCACGAAGGGAGCAGTCCTGGTCTTCAGATCATGCGTCCTCGCATCCAGGACGCCTTCCATGGAGTCGGAGACTAAAACGATAGGGAACAACACAGGGACTGCAATACTACTGAACAAAGCTAAGAATATGGCGCGGAGACTGGTCGCGGAACCGCATTCCTTCGCTATAAGACCGAAGAACATAATGCATGATGTGATGGAGACGTTTGGGACTAGTAACAATAAGTATTCTGGGAATGCCTATGTGGTCCGGCACGTGAGTGATACGAACATGGTCGAGCCGGTGTGTAACGATGAGGTGGGACACGAGGAACGTGACCAGTCTATAACCCACAAGCGGGACATCGAGGATGTGCTCAACGACCTTAGCAAGATCACCCTGAAGAAGCATCTGAATATAGAGAACACTACGGCTAATATCAAACCGCCTGAAGACCCGCCACCTCAGAGTTCTAAAGGTAAATATTGTTATGCTGGGTCTAGACTGGTGTAACGCGTAGTCCACCGCGTGATGCAACGCGAATTCTAAGTGTGGACGTCACACGTGCCGTATGTGTGTGTGTGCTACAAATTACACCAGTATGGACCCGGCTTTAGAAAGCAATTCAAATTGAGTCTGAGCAAACTTCAAATACAAGTTTAGCGTCTCCAAAAGCGTCAATAAATTGTTGTCTGTAGCGATCAGACAACATACCAACTTTTTTTTACATTGTAAAATATCTAGTTCGTCATAGCAAAATACCTACCTCGCTAAGAGTGGAGCAGAAGGGACTGTCAGACTCGTCCTGAATAAAATACAATGTGATCCTTCAATAGCCCTTTACGTTTGAGGATCCCGGTTAGCTATCTAGACAGTCCCGCGACCCCGACAGACATTTTTCCCGTTATTTTCCAAACCTTTCTTTCTAGTTTGATCCACAGGGCACCGAGGATAATGTTATGGCAAAGCAAAGGAAAAATTACAATTCGATCTTTGTTCTGTTACTAAAGTGAGCAGAAAAATTAGTTGCATTGATAACTTAATTTCCCTCCAATTCTTTAAATACGGCACAGCACATATAACTGCGGTAGCCATTGTTCGCCATCTTATTATATCAGTTATCGAGTCAAACCAAGCTACTAGTATAAGCCTTCATTTATTTCATAGTATGGTAAGCTTCAGAGAAAACTCAACCCTTTTAGCAGTGAAATAACTATAAAAGGTGGTGAGATTTCTCTGAAGCTAACTCTACATTTCCCTTTTCAGATAGTAGAGACGATAAAAAAGTGAAGAAGAACAAGGGTAAACACAAGCGTAAAGTGACAGTGTGTCAGCGGTCGACGTCGCCCGTGCTCGACAGTGATGACTCGGAGCATCTGCTGGTCAAAGAAGTCGAGAGTGTCAAGGTAACTTCACGTTTAACAGATTATGAAATGGATAGCAGATAAGCACTGTTTAGAATATTTTATTAATTTACAGCCTTACAGTAGTTGCATATGCATATATGTGTCATCTGACATCTTACCTTGGTAATAAGTAACAGGATCTCGACTTTCGGACAAAAGACAGAGTTTTTTTTTTATGTCCATATGAGCCATTGTGCCCTGAGTGGAGCGGATGGGAATGTCAGATGACTACTGACTAAAAATCACCTATTCTTTCGGTTGCCTTTTGCTGTCCAAGCCCGCTTGAAGCTTGTCAAGACAGTCCCGCGACACCTAAACGACATCTGACTGACTCCTTTAAAACAAAAATACTGCATTTCGCATTTGTCTAAATTACTGCAATACAAAACATATAAGTTCATGTTATTTTTTTTCCGCAATTCATCGTTCATTCCACAACCAGGTACTTGAAAGCAGTCACATGCCAGCCCGTCTCCTCAAAATCACATACAAACTGGTGAACACAGAAACCAAACTCTTGCACCGGTTACTCCAAGCCCATGGTCTTCAGGAAGCCGTCCCAGAATGCAAGGACTTCAACCTCCTCTGGTCCGGCCTCCATCCCAAGCCTGATGTCCTCAGGGCTTTGTCACCTTACCAGAGAGTCAACCACTTCCCCAGGTAAGGATTAGCGTATAGAAACGTGAATTACTGTCAGTATTTTTGAATTTGGTTTTTTTTAGTTTTTTGTAAATTTTGTACCACTTTAAAAACGATGGTTATAATTTATGACCTTAGTTTGGTCTCCAACACGTATTTTATTTTTGTATTTAACATATTTTGTCAGAAATATCCTATAATACGCCCTGTATTATAGCATATTTCTGACATAATCTGCTATAATTTAAAGCAAAAGAAGAGGCTGCCTTAGCCTCATGTGTACACAAAAATGCGCGAGCGCTCAATTTTAAATTGATACCGTCGCGTCGTTGAGGTCCGTTGAAAGTTACATTTGGGGGTTACAATTTGTCGGAGCTTTTTTTAAAAATCAAAATCAAAGACGGAATTTATCTGGAAAAGATTACTACTCCTGTTTTCCAAGATTCCCGCCACGAGACATCCCACAAACTCGTATTTGAACAATGACACATTACCAAATATTAAATCAAAATAACACATTATTGTCACTAATTTACGTGAATGGTTGGAATTAGACATCTATCACCCTTTGTATCAGAAAATCCCTCATCATCATCATAAGCCCGTTAAGGTATCACTCACAATACAGGCAACTTTCCCTTTAAAAGCTCTTATTCAAGAATATTGACAGTAGTTCACTGTAGGCCGACCTTCCTACTCCGCCAAATGCTGGACGCTCATGGTCTACAGCAAGCGGATGAGGACTCCAACACCTGGACCCTATTGTGGTCTACATCCCTGATCCCCTTCGAAGTCCTCCAATCCATGAGGGTACGACAGAAAGTCAATCACTTCCCAAGGTAACTTCGTGTTTTTAATTATTTGCGGCCCATCAACACCAAATAAAATTATTTACCATATTTTTGTTAAGTCAGATAGCTTGCTTGTTTATTGGCTGTTGACTTAACATCTGTTTTCTAAAACCCAGTGTCGGACTGGCTATACAATCGAAGTTTTCCGGATGGGCTCTTGACTTGCAGGCTTCGCCACAAGCGGTTAGTAGGGTCTGGGGCTAGGCCCAGGTTAGAATCCAGCTCATGAGACCTATATGTAGACTAGGTCAGATAGTTCGTCCATACAATTCAAATAAAGGTCAAGGCCATCCTTGAAACAGGGTTTGAAAATTTTGGAACGATGATAATCCGAGCATGTGGAGAGCAAACTGGACCCTTCCGGCCAAGTCTGACGCCCTGCCGTAAAGCATTGGGATCAAATACCCTAATGCTCCGTGTAAAATTCTGGAAGCCAGCTGCATCCAGTTTATACTGGGAACCGACTTCATCAAAGCTGTGGATTATCAGGGATTCCCAATACCAAGCCAAGAGAGTTCAGAGAAGTGAGACGTGATTGTTGACTATTCTCTGGATTTAATTTGTGTGGATGATGTGGATCCAAGATTTTCTTTGTACACAAGATCCACCAGAGAGAATAAAATTGTCCCATTGACGTCTCTTGCGGCCACAAACCCAGATTTGCGTGTTCTGATTTGGTGGAGTTTTCAACCAGGAATCATTGTCAACTGGTATTGACTAGCTAGGGCGCGAGGGATGTAAGTGCTCCCCGAGCTAAAAAGGCTTGTGAACCCCTGGGTTAGGTAATAAATGATGACCCAAGTATATTCCCTTTCCAGATCCTACGAGCTGACTCGCAAAGACAAACTCTTCAAGAACATAGAGAAGATGCAGTACTTTCGAGGGTTGAAGCAGTTCGACTTCATTCCCACCACATTCCTAATGCCGGCGGAGTATAAGGACCTCTGTACCACCCACTACCGGACTAAGGGGCCTTGGATCGTGAAGCCGGCTGCCTCGAGTAGGGGTCGAGGAATTTACATTGTAAATACTGTAAGTACACTATTTCAAAGCTTTTATTTAACTTATGAACACGCTTATGAAGCCCTGTAGTTATTAGTTTAAAATCCAACCAATCCAATGACATGATCATAACAAAAATTGTAAAGTTCTATTTTAAGACCTTAACCGTCGTACAAATTAAGCATCTGGGGGGCAATTCTCGGTTTTAGAGATGGTGTCGAACTCGACAAAAATTTCTGAACTCTAACGTTAGTCTTCGACAAATGGCGGATTTGCATTGCAACTTGTAAAATTTGTCGAAAAAGTTACGTCTTTAGAAATTTTTGTCGAGTTCGACACCATCTCTAAAACCGAGAATTGCTCCCCTGTTGAACACTCATCTAAAAACACTCGTCTAAAAAGAGTTTTAACTGCAAAACGACCCTTATATCAACGTCACACGCTGTTTCGCAGTTGACAGTTTTTTAAGACAAATGTTAAACAGATGTTTAACTTAACTTACGTTACTTATTCAACTTATGTTTAACGTCTTTCATCGTGATAATTAACGGCATTTCCCGTTTATTTGGCTCACGTATAACACGAAAATATTTCTTTTACAGCCTGAACAAATCCCAAAAGGCGAGAACGTAGTAGTAGCGAAATACATAGACAAGCCTCTTCTAATCGGGGGCCACAAGTGTGACCTCCGCCTCTACGTGTGCGTGACCTCCATCGACCCTCTCCTCATATACCTGTACGAGGAGGGACTCGTGAGGTTCGCCACCGTGAAATACGACAAGTCTAACAAGAACCTCTGGAATCCCTGCATGCATCTGTGTAATTACAGCATCAATAAGTATCACACGGATTATATCAAGTGAGTGGAGTTTTTATTTTTAAGTAGTTATGATTACTTATGATAATGTAATGCAATGTCTCAAAATCGAAGCATTTAAGTACTGATATTTATAAGACAAAAAATGAAAAAAAAATACGGTGCTACAGTCACAGTCACAAGACATTATATCTGTGAAAGTACTGTAGCAGTGTCTCAGTAAGCATTCCATAAACAACTTGATGGTACACTTTTAATACGAGGAACACATCTAATTAACTTATAATAGGGTACGCGGAGCTAATTTAAATTTTAGTTTAATTTGAAATTTCGCACTCTCATTTTGAGGACATTTTCCGAGACGCCGAAAGTATAATTTAAGTTTTAAGCCAATGTTGTGTGAAGGTTTTAAATGATTTACTAGTATTTCTGCCAGGAATTCTATGGAGGAACCTCCACCTACTGGCGCATGTAGATCGCGATTTTGTACCGGTTACGTTTTGTTAACCAGTCGATAGCTATGAAGATATTGCGAGCCTCTAAGAACCACCATAATCTGCGCACTCCCACATACCTTCATAGCACTCGATAGGGTAACAAAGTCTCCAGTGCACATATACTCTTAAAGGTAACCCTACAAGCCTATGAAAAACCCTACAGATGTGACGACCCAAACGCCGGCAACATAGGCCACAAATGGACTCTCTCAGCCTTACTCCGTCACCTGCGGAAACAAGGTCGCAACACCACGGCGCTCATGGCTGCCATCGAGGACCTTGTAGTCAAGTCCATCCTGTCTTCAGCGCAGACCATCACTGCGGCCGCCAGGGTTTTTGTACCTAACTTCTTTAACTGTTTTGGTGAGTTATCGGCCTAGCTTTTTCATAAAAATACTACCACCGGATGACTACGTCAGTTTTGGGCAGATTTTGTTTGATTCTTGCTTTTAGAGTTTGCTTTTGACGTCTACGTCAGAGGTGACAGAGACTAATAGCGTAATTTCTTTAACTGGTTCGGTATACAGCATACTAGGAGTCTTAGGCGAAATAACAACCAATGAAAGTTACAAGTCGATACGCGTTCGTTATACCGTGTGTAGTGTTTCCCCGCATGTTTTATGCCGACCGTGATATCGACCAAAGAAATTCGTCGGTCGATATTCTGCTTGCGGGTCTGTAGCACTTTATAACTGGCGAAGAAAATTGAGGTTTTCCTACACCCCGCACGCGGGCTATCGTCTAATGAAAACGGTTCCCCGAATGCGGGCCCTGTGGCATGCGTTACAGAAATCTCTCGCACGCCGCATGCGGGCATTATCGACTAATGAAATTGCGCCATAAGCTAGCTTGCACATGACGCGATTCGTGCAATTTGAAATTTCTACTACATAATTAAAAATGAAACCTTGTCCTTGCTACTACGATATAACGATGCAATTCGACTGACTTGTGTCGTCGTGGCGAGTTCATTTTGTTTTTCATATACCCATAAATAACCGCACGTTTTATGTCATTATAATTATGTCGTAGAAGTCAGGATAATTTTCACTTTTTATTTATTTTATTTTATTGGGACATAAAACAGTTACATGTTACAATTTAGGTAAACAACGAACTAGAGTAATAGAAATAAACATGTAACCCACACCAATGTCCACGGAATAAATTATTGGGGAGAAGTAGAACAGAACCACGCATCTACTAGAGGCAAATCAGGATACGAAGAAATGAATTAGAAATGGATTATGCAAGCAATTGAATAGCCATTCTTTTGAATTTTGTTTGAGATAGCGAGAATATATCAAGATCGAAAAAGTGTGTGTTATATGTTTCTAAGAGACGACGGAGGGGCGCCCTTGCACCAGCATTGGTTCTGGACTTTCCAGTGTGAAACAGCCGAGGCACGCGCGCCTCTCGTCGCAATACAGTTCTGGGCACAATATAACAAAGTTTATTGGTGATATCAGAGCAGTCAAATTTATTGTTACATATGCCATGCAGCATCACAGCCACAAGTAAAGTACGCCTGGACTCCAAGCCTAGAAGTCTGTATCGTTTTAACAATTGTGCGTACGATAGTTTTGAACGATAGCATTTGTAGTGAATGGATCGTAAGAATTTTTTTTGGACCATTTCAAGCCTTTGCTTATATTTGTCATATAGAGGACACCATATTGGTGCTGCGTATTCCAGTTGGGATCGTATTAAGGTTGTGAATAGGGTTATGAACGTATGCGGTCGTTTGAAATCAGTTGATGATCGCATAACGAAACCGTACATTTTATAGGCTTTGTTAACAATGTTTTCAATGTGAAGGTCGAAATGCAATTTTGAGTCGAGTTTAACTCCCAAATCACGAATGTGGTCAACTTTTTTAAGAGAAGTGCCATGTAAAGTGTAACAGTATTTGATTAGATTTTTGTTTTTTGTGTATGTTATTACATTGCACTTAGGTAAGCTAAGGTGAAGTTTATTGTGTGAGCAATAATTGGAAAGCCTGTTGAGGTCATCCTGTAGCAGCATGCAGTCTTGAGTATTTTTGCACGACCTATAGATTTTAATGTCATCGGCGTACATCAAGAAATTGGAGTTAATAAAGCAGCTTTTGATGTCATTGACGAACAGAATGAAAAGCAAAGGACCCAAAATGGAGCCCTGAGGCACTCCGGAAGTCACGACAACGGAATCAGATTCGAAGCCGTTGATCGCCACTTTTTGGGTTCTATTGTAAATATATGACATAAACCACCGCAATAAATTGCCCCGTATGCCATTATAGGCAATCTTTTCCAGAAGTAGCTTGTGGTCCACCTTGTCGAATGCTTTCTGAAAGTCTGTATAGACAACGTCAACTTGGGTTTGGTTATCCATGTTTTCAAATAAGTGGTTTGTAAATAACATAAGGTTAGTAGCAGTAGAGCGACGTTTAACGAAACCGTGTTGTTCGGGTATTATGAGGTGGTGAATGTGAGAGTATAACTTGCCGTGCACTAGTCTCTCAAAGAGCTTCGACAAAGCGGACAACAAGGAGATGACATATTTCAGTAGGATCGTTTGAGTTTTTGTTGTCAAGGTACATACTGGCTGGGATATTAGCTCGCCCTTTCCGCTTGGAGACGTATGTCCAGAAGTGCTTGATGTTCGATGGAATGCTGTCTTCAACTGATTTTATATACTTTGAGAAGCATTTGCTGGACTCGGATCGGAACCGTTTGCGGAACATTGAAAATATTTCGTAGTCAGATATATTGCCATATTTTTTCCATTTCTGCCATGCCTTCTCTTTATTTTTAAAAATGCGTATAAGAGAGGGGCTGAACCACGGTGGAAACTGGGAATTCCTGGGACGAGTAAGAGGAACATGTGATTTTATTATGCTGTAGATGGCATCATAAAAAGCGTTAACAGATTGTTCAGCGGGAAGATGACTTAATAAGTTGTTCCAGTCTATTTTGTTAAGTTCGCTATTAATTGTTTCGTAATTAGTTTTATAAAAGTTGAATTTCATGGTTAAAGAACGTCTCAAGGGGGTAATTTTAGTATTCAGTGGTGATGAAACACAGAAAGGAGGGTGGTAGGTATCGAGCGGAAGCAGTGGCACACACGTCGTAGTTTGACAGTCTGCATTAGACAAAAACAGGTCTAGTATACGGCTCAGGTTATTTCTAAATGTATTAAATTGGAGGGCATTTGTCAAGGACATGAAGTTGTTTAAATATTGGCTAGTTGGGGTGGTAGGGTGAGGGATAACATAATTGTGTTCTCCACTGTTCGCGTTGGACCAGTCAAGGCCGGACAGGTTGTAGTCGCCTACCACAAAGAAAGCGTCAGTGCTCGCATTGTTAATTACGTCCGCTAACAAGTCAAAGTGCGCGGTATATAGGTCGTCCCGCGAGCGAGGTGGTACATACGCCGCACTTATAATATGTCGTTTATTGGATAACGACGCGGGCAACTGCACCATGACGTGCTCGATATCTCTGCTACCGGGTCGCGTCAATAAGTTGGAAGGGCGTAGTGTGCTTCGGACGGCAATTAGAACACCCCCACCCTCACGCTTACCTGTGACACCACGATCACGATCACACCTAAAAACTATGTAGCGATCGTCGATAAATTCACTATCTGATATGTTGGGTGTTAACCAGGTCTCAGTTAATATGATGACGTCATACGAAAAAGACAAAATATTCATGAACAGGGTATGAAGTTTTGTACGCAGCCCGCGACAATTCTGATAATAGAAAGATAGATTATATTTATCCATTTTTGTACAGTAGATATGTATTGAATTTAGAGGCCAAACTGTTTATTGTCTTATGTGTATTGTATACTATTTGAACAGTCAAACACTGGAGCCACCAGTGGGGAGAATTCCAGCGACAACGCGGGTATAAGCACAAGGTATAACTATTGAAAAATAGGCAGACACACGACACACGAACGTCACAGACCCAGAATCCAGCTGCAGATAAATGATAAACGATAACTTGCGATCGTATGGGAGATAGTGGTAAACAAACGGCGTAATTGGTTTCATTAAGAATGAGGTACACACAAGAAGTTGTGGGTTGTAACTGTGCATTGTAGTTGGCTATCTGTGATGCTACATAGACATAAATGTATTGCTTACATAATATAATAGTTGTAGTACAAGAATATTGTTTTGTATTGAAATTAGTAATTGCGAAGCACTTAAGTGATAACATACATCTTAAACTATAAATAATACAATATAGTCCAGTCATTAAAGCCAAAACCCGAAAATAATTAGTAACTTGCTGAAATTTTAAGGGGTTCTTAAAGAAGGTAAAATAACTTACCGGGTGATTTTGCAGCGTTCTGGGGTGTACGGAAAGGGTTGAAAAGGGGTGAAAAGTGTTTTTTCGTTAATAACATTGCCAAAAAAATTAGTAACACGCTGCAAATTTGGAATTAGGTTGTTCTTACCGTTTTATAACGTGTATCAAATTTGCAGCGTTTTGCAACATACGGAACATTGTTTATTTTTAAAAAACAATGCTATTTGTTAATAACAAGGGTAAAAAAAATAGTAACACGCTGCAAATTTGGAATTAGGTTGTTCTTACCAGTTTGTAACGTGTATCAAATTTGCAGCGTTTTGCAACATACGGAACATTGTTTATTATTAAAACATAATGATTTTTTTTAATAAAAGGGGTGGAAAATAGTAGTAACTCGCTGTAAATTTGTAATTAAGTTGTTTTTACCGTTTTATAACGTATATCAAAGGACATTGGGATACCGATGTATGAAATCTGGGCCCACCCTCAATAGTAACATGTGACACACCGTTGGATAGGGCTTTCAAAGCGGAACATTAGTTACTAACAAACATATGGTCGAACGTTAGCAGTTTTGAAGATACGACTTGTTAAAGTCGTCTCGGTAAAACATTTTTTCATAATTTTAATAATAATCAATGTTCCGTATGTTGCAAAACGCTGCAAATTTGATACACGTTACAAACCGGTAAGAACAACCTAATTCCAAATTTGCAGTGTGTTACAAATTTCTTTACCCCTGTTATTAACAAATTTCATTGTTTTTTAAAAATAAACAATGTTCCGTATGTTGCAAAACGCTGCAAATTTGATACACGTTACAAAACGGTAAGAACAACCTAATTCCAAATTTGCAGCGTGTTACTATTTTTTTTGGCAATGTTATTAACGAAAAAACACTTTTCACCCCTTTTCAACCCTTTCCGTACACCCCAGAACGCTGCAAAATCACCTGGTAACTTGTTTTACCTTCTTTAAGAACCCCTTAAAATTTCAGCAAGTTACTAATTATTTTCGGGTTTTGGCTTTAATGACTGGACTAATAATTATTAGAATAAAGTAAACTAAACTCGCTAATCATTGTGCGAAAAGTTAGAACTGTGAGGGTAACTGGGAAACAAAATATGCGAATAAATGTACAGAGTAATGAACGGAACAGAGCGCATGGACTAAAAACGTTACCTGGAGCAAACTTTGGAATATTGTGTATTTGGTAAACATTTAGAGCAGTAATCTTAATTTTCACGTTTGGAATATGGTTTGAATTTCGATAAATCACCTTCGGATCTAATGGTGAATGCGGGCTCTGGAACATCTGCCCGCGCAAGGACAACTCCATGTTTGATCCAAACGAAGCGATATCCATGCAGCTTGGCGGTTTCTCTGGCTTGACGAAACAATGTTTTAGTCTTGAATGTGAGATGCTCATTGATGTATACTTTGTTCGGTGTTCCGTTAATCTGTAAGTCTTCAGACGTGATGCCTTTCTTCAGCCGTGCCGCAGCTAAGAAGTTGTCGCGCAGCACTTGACTTGTGAGTTTTACAACGATGTTTTTGGGCCTATTTGAATTAGCATTCATTTGCGGAACCCGGTGTATTGTGATAATATCACGAGGCGATAACGGCTGTTTGATGATATTAGAGATATTCTCAAGAATGGTCATAAGGTTCTCGCCGCGTTTCTCTGGCAGATTGCTGATTTCGATGTTACAACTGCGAGATTTTTGCTCCATGGTTTCTAGTTTTGCTTCGAGCTCAGCAATACGTTGGTCACTGGCCAGTGGTGACGAGAGTTTCTCTTCGAGCGCGGACACGCGTGAGACAACGTCCCTCGATTTCTTTTCCAGTTCGTCATATTTGTTGCTCATGAACTGAATGGAGGACTTCACGCCTTCGAATTCGGTGAGGAGCGCGGTGAACTTCTCATCTTGTTTTTTGAACCAGCTGTCGAGCATACCTTTTATGTCATTTTGTAGCTTATTGAAATCTTCGCGATAGTTCTCACGCAGGTTTGCATCGCTGATGAGTGATATACCTTTGCGGAATGTTACATAGGGTGGTGGGGATTATTTTTCTATAAGTGACCCGTCGACACTCATATCACCAGATCTGCTCGGATGGTCGGTTTCACTTGTGCAGTTGAAGGTGGTGTTTATATTGTCCATAGCTCACGAGATTAGGTGTAGTCTCTGACAATGACACTACTCTGTGTCGAGCGGAGTGAATCACGACAGTTGTCGCGCGTCGGTCGACGGCCGAGTGACGTCGGTCGACGGCCACTTGTAGTAGAAATCAGTCGAAAGTCTACGAAGGAGCCTCACCTTACTTAGAAGAAGCCTATTCATTTTAACTTAAAAAAATCTTTGTTTCAGAGTTGTTCGGCTATGACATTCTGATCGATGACATGCTAAAACCTTGGCTGTTAGAAATCAATTTATCACCCAGGTAACTTGTTAGTTCATTTTAATAAGGATATTTTACAAAAAAAGAAAGATATTTTAAATCAGTAGTTTTTCTAACGGATTCCGTATAATAAAATGATCATAATATTTTGAAGATTATTTGTAAGGAAAAGTTATGTTTCGCTAAACACGCATAATACGCCTAAACTTGAAGAATGTATTGGCAACGGAGAATTGAAGTCAAAAACACGGAAGAAAAATTACCCCGTCGTTTGATTCCTACGTAAAACAAGTGAATTTATCCAAGGAAAACATTTAAATGTGTGCGTGGCGCTCACACACTTATTTACTTATAAAAAAGTGACTTCACTGAAACTGTTACGTTTTGTTTCCAACACGGAATCTGGAAACTGTATAGTCTAAGCTTTCAAAGTTTTCTTTGTTCAATCTGTGTTTCCATCTCCCTTTTACTCTCAGCATTTTTGTTTTTCTCTTACAAATGTATTATCGTTCGTCCCCCAGCCTGGCCTGCGACAGTCCTCTAGACGCGCGAGTGAAGTCTGCTCTACTAGCAGACACCCTGACGCTGGTGGGTCTCCCAGCCCTGCCCATGTGCAAGAATGACATCCCCGGACCAAACAACTCGCTCAAGATGCGGATTGGTGCGGTAAGTTTTATCATCATTTTGTTCTACATTTGTAGGGAACTAGTTGAAATTGAAACTACTGGAGCCGATCGGTTACCTTTTATTACTGTTCATCTTATGCTAATACAGTCTATCTTATGACATAGATCTTACTTACTAAGTACATGCACCTCACACTGACTCTGTCTACCAGTCTTGCCTATGTGCAGATAGATTTATACCGTTTTAAAATGTGGTTTTAGGAGAAAAATGGGCGAAAAACTTCATGGATATGTTCAACTTTAAAATTAATTCATCTGAGAAATTATTTTTGAAGTTGAGTGGAATTTAAAGATTATTTTTGGGCTGTATAATCATCAAATGAGTTTCTGGGTAGACAAGAGCTTTTCGGACTATTAAAACTTCATCCGGTTCCATCATTTGCCCTTTACATTCCACGGTCACTGTTACTTTAACAAATCCCGCGACTCCGGAAAGCGTTTGACCCCTAGCTGGCAGTTTCTTGAGTGCTCGTTGAATACAATTTACCGTCGATCCAGGGGCCTAAGTCTACTAATTTATAAACGTTACAATGGTCTCTCAATGGTGTGTTTTTGACAGTTTTTGTATGGCAAATCTGTCAAAAACTTACCATTGAGAGACCATTGTGACGTATATAAATTAGTAGACTTAGGCCCCAGGTCTGGCCCTTGATTAGACGGAAAACTACTTACACTCGCTTCCCGCAAGGTCGTTTCTCATTTCCTTAAAGGGTGATTGATATAATAGTTAGTTTTTCATCCTCAGTGTCGTCGCGTGCACTCAGCGGAGAACGTGTTCGTCCGCGGCAAACGCGCCTCGTCCGAGGCGGGCAGCTCGGGCGGCGCTCCCGGCCCCGCGGCGCTGACGGGCGAGGAGCTGCGGCTGGTGCGGGCCGTGCGCGCGCAGTACGCACGGAGGGGGGGGTACGTCAGGATATTCCCCTCGCAGAACTCGTGGCAGAAGTACTCGCAGTATCTGGGTGAGTGAGGACTTGTCACGTTTTGATGATGTATGTGGAGGCGAAAGTATGCAAATGTTTTAATATTAAATTTTACGTTTTCTAACTGTTGGAGCCTTCGCTACGGTCGGCCCCACAGGAACCTCGTGTCGGGACAAAATAAATTACTTTCACCCCTCGAGTAACAATGTTCACACACACACTTCAGCATCGCGAATCACATAGCTTTTTGCAGATAGATAAATTCAGGTGCGAGCAGAACTCGTACGTCCTTCTAAATTAGTACTCCAAACATTCACCAACTTAGCAATCGCAACCCTATTTAGCGATATCGAAACTTACATTCCATTTTTTAATTATGCACCTGTAATACTTATCCAGAAGAATGCAAGTTAGACTCCTGCTCACAATCGAATTTGTCTTTTCACAAAAATCGTAACAGTTAGCATTCTGATCTGAACAAATGCCATTCCTCCCACAGACCCAGTAACAGGCATCCCGGTATGCTCTACGTCGCTGAACAACAACATCCCGTACCAGGTGGTGCAGCACAACTACAACCTGCTGGTACACTCGCACGTGCTGCCTCACTTCCAGCATGCCACCGTCGCCACCAGCCTTACTGACACACCACAGAGGTAAACCTCAAAAAAAAGTCAAAGCCATGTCAGAGGTCTGTAGTGTTCACAGAGGCTGAAATATCTCTTACAAAAAGAGTTAAACCATTATCAATCAGCTAAAAGACGTCCACTCCCAAACAATTTTGTTTTACTAGGGCAGGGTTTTTCAACCTGTTGGTTGGTTTTTCAACCTCTTCAGGGGAGTCGCGAAGCTGAAGCTTCTATAGGGGACTTGTAAGGCGATTGGCACACTGCCCCGCATCACGCAGCGGGGCGTATGGTGACAAAACAATGAACACGCGCGTGAATGCGTTTTCAGTGTGTTGGACTGTGCGTGTTTTCCATACAAACGGAGGTACTTACAAGCAACGGAAGAACACGCATCCACGCGCTACGCTGCATCATGCGGGGCAGTGTGAGAATCGCCTAAAAGGTTGGAAAAGCTACTGCATTAAAATAAAACCATTAAGTTTAAAAATATATATTAAGGCGCTCCCTCCCCAAAAAAAGCTGCAAAGCTGGTCGAATGCCAGAGAGCCATGGCTATCCGGATGATCAGAGGATACTGCACGATCGCCGGCGAACCTCGTTGCCGGATTACTGCCCTGGGACCTGGAGGCGACTGCTCTCCGGCGCGTCTATGAGAGGCGCGTGGAGGCGCAGCGCCGGGGCGAGTCCCTGCTGCCTCGACAAGTCGAGGCGCGGCGGGGATAGCTCTGTTGCGATCTCAAGGCAGTATGGAGTGAACGACTGTCGCAACCGAGGTTCGGGCACGCCGCAATCGCGGCGGTAAGACTAAGACCTCTCTTTGAGGAGTGGCTGGAAAGACGTCACGGTGTCCTCACCTACCACTTGACGCAGGTCCTCACCGGACGTGGATGCTTCGGGAGGTACCTGTGTCTGATAAAGAAGGAGGAAAGGCCTGGGTGTCACCACTGGAAGATCGCCCGGAGGACACAGCCGAGCACACGGTGCAGGATTGCCCCGCTTGGGCGGAGCACCGACGTGTCTTCACGGGCGTCGATAGGCGGAGACCTCTCGCGCCCGGCATTGGTTGCGGCCATGCTGCGGAGCGAGACGGAGTGGGAAGCGGTCACCTCCTTCTGCGAAGCAGTCATGCTCGCGAAGGAGGAGGCGGGCCCCGCGTGAGAGAGAGGACAGTGCCCCATCCGCGGTGGTGGACACCCACGGCGTCGGACTTCGCGGAGCGATCTCCAGCCACCGCCCGTAGGCACGGGCATGCGGGCGGAGAGTTATGGGTGACTCGCCGTCCGTCATGGACCATGCCTGGGTAACTGTGTTGGATTGAATATTTATTTATCACAAAATAAATACATGTGAAATCCAACGGGTAGGGGGATCGCGAAATTTTTCTTCATACTAAAGGGGTCGTGCCATGAAAAAGGTTGAAAAACCCTGTACTAGGGGTCGCTAGATGCTGCTGGCGTTTGCTCAAATAGTAAATTTTAGTTCTATTTTTTATTGTAATGTCGTATGATATTCTACTGTGGGGTAATGCCGCCGACATTCACGCAATTTACAAGCTCGGTTGCAGGCAATCACTGAAACCTTATGTGATAAAGATGATTCTTAGCTATAATTTTTGAAAATCTGTTAAAGCGTTTGATTATCATCCGCGTGTTAGTTAATAATTATTAAAGCCCCTGAAATACGATTGCTACAGTCATACTCTTGTACTCCGTTTAACTAAAACGCAGTTTATAAAATTGTGATTATTTTAATTATGTAGGTTGAAGCGCTACGAGGCAGTGAGCATCACCTGCCAGGCTCCAGCTGTGTGGCTGGGAGAGACCACTCCGCAGCATCACGACACGCGCCGCGCCAAGGAACTGGTCAAGAGACAACTCATGGAGGGGATGAAACTCACGTCAGTATACCGAATTGACAACCTTCTTTATTTTCAAGTCGGTTAATAATATGTTTACTAAGTACAGAAATATAGTCAAGATTATACGATATTTGTTAAAGTGAACGATAAAATTTAGAAGTACAGTCGGCAAAATAGGAATGCAACAATTTACAAACGGTTTTCCAATTTTGTGCTATATAATGTGTGCACATTGAAAAATCGTTTAAAAATTGCTGCAATTGCCCTATGAAATTTCCAAAGATTTTTTTAAACATAAATCTTTGGTTATATGTAGCATACAGCCAAATATCATGCATTTAGTATACAGGGAAACCGCTTAAAACTATTCAAAAGTTACTGCCTGCAAAATTAAACATTTAGCTGGCTTTATGTACTCTTTAATTTTATTTAACCTCTCTTAAGATTGTAACGTGTATGACTTATATTATACTTGGCTTAATTAGTAATCAATCTATCTTCTATTATCTATCTATCTATACTTATAATAAATTTGTAGAGAGGCCAATTCTGTACATGAAATATATTTCCAAAATAACTATCAGGGGGTGATTAGGGATCGATACTGATGCCAAAAATGCAATCAGTTAAGTTATTGTCTGTCTGTTTGTCTGTATAACCGTTATAGAAACAAAAACTATTCGTCGGATTTCAACGAAACTTTGTACAATTATTTTTCATACTCCTGAGGTGGTTATAGAATACTTTTCATCACGCTATAATCAATAGGAGCAGAGCAGTGAAGGGATATGTTTGGAAAACGGGAGAAGTTATTCCATTTTTTAAGCTTCCGTCGCGTGTGTAAGCTTAATGGTTAAAGCTACACAGAAATCATATATGATGGAAATGTTCTCCTTTAAATTATGTAATAATTACCCCACGACAGCATATGTCTATCTTGTATGGTTGACTCACAATAACACACATAACTCAAAAAGGCGGGACGTACGAGCGCGAGCTTCATACAATTTTTGCGTAATATTGTGCGGTTACGTATTGCGATATCTTTCAACAATATTGTAGATTGACATATTCCATTCATTCATTCCCTACTAAACTACGAAAGTTAATCTGTCTTTTAAATCAAAACCACTGAACCGTGAGGAAGGACATAGGCTACTTTTAGCCCAAAATAAGTATTCCACGCGGGCGAAGTCGCTGGTAAAAGCTAGTCTATCTTCTATAATATAAAGATGGATCGCAAAATTTGTTTCTAAGCTCATAACTAAAAAACGGCTAGACTGATTCGGATAATTTTTCTTTTATTGTGTTTGTAACCATCGGGACCGGTTTTTCGACCTGTGCGAAGCCGGGACGGGCCTCTAGTTAACAATAAAACCTTGTCGTCAGCATGGGCGAGTCCCGTCGCGCCTTCGGTCTGTTCCTGACGCACGTGCTGAAGCGCGTGTCGTCTCCGTCCAACGAGCTGGGCGTGTCGCACGCGGCGCTGGTGCTGCGGTTCCTGAAGCGAGCCTCCGCCTCGCTGCGCATGCCTTACAATGTAAAGGTGACGAGCTATACGCATGATGCACCGTGCTTTATATTAATGACACTGTAATTGGGGAATTATTTATTTTTCTATTTATGTATGATTGCTTGGTGAAGCTTTACAGATGTGAGGACAGGACAGGAAATATTTTGTATATGCAATTGTATATTACAGCAAGTTTTTCAATAATTGCATATCTAACTGAACGCATATGCATTTACATATTATAGCTGTTTAAGGCAATAACTGCATATTTCATAGCAAAATTTTCAATAATTGCATAATATCTAACTGAACGCATATGCAACTGCGTATTATATCTAGTTTGTCAATAAATGCATATTTCATAGCAAGATTTTCAATAATTGCAAATCTACCTGAACGCAAATGCATTTACATATTATAGCTGTTTAAGGCAATAACTGCATATTTATTTCATAGCAAGATTTTCAATAATTGCATATCTAACTGAACGCATATGCAATTGCATATTATATCTAGTTTGTCAATAAATGCATATTTCATAGCAAGATTTTCAATAATTGCATATCTACCTGAACGCAAATGCATTTACATATTATAGCTGTTTAAGGCAATAACTGCATATTTATTTCATAGCAAGATTTTCAATTCTGCATATCTAACTGAACGCATATGCAATTGCATATTATATCTAGTTTGTCAATAAATGCATATTTCATAGCAAGATTTTCAATAATTGCATATCTACCTGAACGCAAATGCATTTACATATTATAGCTATTTAAATACTTGAAATACACACTAAAACCTGAAGCTGTTAAAACGTTATTCCCAAAATCCATCAATTTTGTTTTTTTTTTCAATTAAATAATCGCAACTAGTCATAGGTTTTCAACTAAAAATCTAATTTAAAAATCTAATTTGAAAATTTTCAAATACTCAATTTTATTCCTTGCAGAATAATTGCATAATACTAGTAAACTACCCTTTTAATTTTATCATCATTAGAAATCTGTAAAGTTTCACTAGCTAAAATCAACTAACCTTATATTTTATATACGTATAATTTAAATATTTAATTTATTGGCTGTTAGACTGTGTGCGATGTTTTCAAAAAATATGAAACGTTGTTTGGGGCCATACTAAGGAGCTTCCACATGACGCGATGCGACCGATTCCAACTACAAGTGAAAATCATCCTTACCACTACGACATATGACATAAAACGTGCGGTTATCTAAGGGTAGATGAAAAACAAAACACGCTCGCCACGACGACGTAAGCCAGTGGAATTGCATCATTATATCGTAGTAGCAAGGACGATTTTCATTTTATTTAGTAGACATCGCGTCGCGTCATGGTTAAGCTATGTGTATGTATGTAACTATGCCTTGTGTACTAATGTGTTATTTTTCCTGCTGTCTGTCTGCCTACCCGGCAAGTGGCCTGCTTGATGATACTGGTGTATGTTTGTAAGCTTTTACTAACATTTAAGACCTGGTTCTCATTGTGAAGTGACTACAGTTTTCTAGAATTTTTCCATAAGATTTTAGATTCCAAATCCTATTGCATCTGAGAAAACAATGTGATAGTGTTGGGTCTGAATTTGGTCAGGTGTCAAAAGATCCTTGTATAGTTATAGTTAAACCAATTTAATAGATGAAAAAATAGGTAAAACACTTGTTTTATTTAGTTAACAAAAAGTTGTTTTATGTATTTTGCTTAGCAATTCTTGTGATGATAATATCTAATCGCGGCGGCAGTTCATGGTGCCCTTATAAAATGCGAAAAGTGTTTTTTTTTTTCACAATTTTTCTTTTAGAATCTGTCGTCACGTCGCAATGAGAACCGGGTCTAGCAAACAGCACATAGACTTTTGCGTAGTTAGTAGTTCAACTGCTCAATTTATCAATATTCATTACTTTATCATATAAATCTGATTTAACACCCCGAATCTCATTTTTATACATTGTACTGTGTTTTCTTACATTTTAAGCCTGCCTTTCCAAGAAAGTTGACCTAGGTTGTTTTAGTTTCACCAGAGAATCAGAAATCAGAATCAGTCATCAGTCGAACTTCGCGCGGTCAGTGCGGGCAAACAGTGGCCAGATATTAACTGACCGGTCGAGCAGACCTAGTCATGATGAAAATTTTATATAATTATAAAAAAAGGAAAGATTCTAAAGTTGAGCATAATTAGATCTACTGGAAAGGCAGACTACGGGACGCTTTCACCTCTAACGACTAAAAAAAGTTATAAAACATTGACACAGACATTATTTTCACATATTATCCTTACTTACATATTACCTTCGTTCAACCCGGGTTGTCAAATGAATCGTTTTTCACATCGACTCATGTTGCTAAAATTAGCTTTTTTTTATCATTTGTCCTGGGTTAGTCTAAGGAATCATTTTGACCTTCGACCTGGGTTGGTTAAAGAAATCATTTTGATTTTCAACCTTGGTTGGTATAAGTTTACCGATTAATTCTCGAGCTCTTAGGGTCCACCGGCGAAGATGTGCGACAAAGACCGCTGCGCCGTGATCGCCAAGCAGCTGAACGACTTCCTGTACATGTACTACCGGGAGACAGACTTGTACACCGACAGCGAGGATAAGGACGGATGTGTCTCCAATATACACTTCGCGCAGTTCTTGTACTCCGCTAGGTGAGTTTTTTGATGTGAAAATTTCTTTAGCATTGTGATTTGAAAGTCTATGAAACGAAAAAGCAATATTAAAAAGAGAAAGACACATAAATTCATAAGATTTAACGTAGAGAAAATGAGATAGAAGCATTATACATACGGTTTCTTATGTTCGTGGTTTTTTTATTCTATTTGCTAGAAGCCATTTTCGAAGGTTTCACATCAACCAAGGTTTTTTTGTACTCTTTGCTGCACTCGTAACAATTTATCCTGAATCATGGATGCGCTTATAGACATTTTGACTCGCGTACATAAATAGCTAGGCAGTTAACTAAAACTCCGAGACCTCTCTGTTTCGTGGCGAACTCATTCGCTTGTATTTTTATTCCCCCAAATACCACGTGCCGCTGTACCGATTCGAGTTTTCGCTATGGATGGCGCCTCGTGGCGTGATTTAAAATTCGGTATAATGTGGTCTTACCGCGCTTAGCCAGGGCAAAGTTGTGAACGCATCGAAACCTTCGTTTCCAGCGAGGCTGACTTAGAAGACGTCCTCCTCCTCCAACTTCGCATGGAGAACTACCAGACCACGTTCCTGGGTGACGCTCGCAACTCCTTCTGTGTGGACCTGCCGCCCGCTAAGCTGTGTGTAGAGCCTGCTAGACATACGCTGCTGAAACACCTCGCCTGTCTGTCGCCCAACAATACTAGGAAGTACAGGTATGTGACGTCTTCTTCTCGTTCAAAAGCACCCAAATCTTGGGAAGCCTAAGGTTTGTTTTAGTATGGTTCCTTTCGTTCAGAAGCTACCAACAATTTGGCACCATGAGGTTCGATTTAGTATGGTTACTCTAAAAAGCCTCTCTGCACGGCAGAAAAAGAAGTCCTGCATAGCGGTGCTCCGTACCATGACGCGTCTTGAAGCTAGAGTAGTCCACCTGATATCTTCATCGCGTTCAAAAACTCCCAACTATCTGTTCCCCGAGGTTCAGTTTGGTATGGTTCCTTTAAACCGCCTGCCTACAAGGCAGAAAAAGGAGCAGCGGGGCTCCGTTGACCTGCTCGTGTTTCTCCTCCTGCTGTCATTCTGTGAACTAGACATTCTGCGAATTGGAATAACTCTAGCTGACGAACTAATCTAGATTTTTAATTTATTTGATGCTGTCAACATGCCTATTGGACATTCTGCAACCGTTAGGCGAATTTGCTTCTAAACCCAAATTTTCAATCTAGATTAGGAGATCCTCAAAGCTAATATACTGACTCTCTTACCCTCAGATCTGAATGGATGACATGGATCAACACAGCTTCTAAATTGGGGTATAAAATTATCTTTGGCTTTTAAATGTTCTTTTTTCTAATCTTTTTCTTAATTTTTTCTCTCTCTGCAACATTTTTATTCATTCTTCTAACAATTTTTGTGTCTGTGTGCTGCATTTTATGATATTGATTCTATTTGAGCATTGAATTGTATGAAAAATGTTGTTTTATTTTCAAACATATGCTTTACACAGTAACGGGAATTTTCGTTAATTATCGCGTTTATACGAACATTTACCGTCTTACTAGAAAAAGTTAAATATCTTTGAACGCTTGTCTAAAAAAAGTGTAATTGCAAAAAGGCCTTTATATCAACATGAATGTCGTTTCGTCGTTAACAGTTTTTTTAAACAATTGTTCAACAGATGTTTATCTCTCTTTTGGTAAGGTTAAATCTAGTAAAATTGCTTTCAAAACAGTGAAGTAAAGCATAGTGAAGAAACTGGCATGCAACGACGATACATTACTAGACTCCTAATAACAGGCAACCGATGTCTGTCAACACATTCGGCAAAAAAGTCTTATATCCGTCTTATTTCGACCACTCCTGTGAGCCATAAACATACCATGAGACAGAACAGACCTTGAGTTAGCCAATCACAACGCAGTACCCCGTCCCCCTCGCTTACGTAGTACCTCAGCGAGTTGACAGAATAGTTTTTGTTCCTTAGATCGTGCATGCGGAGTCTAGTAATATATAGTCGTTGCTGGCATGTCATAGAACCAGAAAATTGACATGTGATATCTGCTAACCCGCACTGGGGCCGCGTGGTAGATTATGGCTCTGTGAAAGGAAATGCCCTTTCGCAGAGAGAATGCCTCCGTCCCAGCAGTGGGAACATATAGGATGATGGATGATGATGATCGCGAGTATAACGGTATTTCCCGTTAGTGTAGTTAACAACAGTGTTCAGTACAGTTTGTCTATTATGAGTATAATTTCTTAGGCGTGTAATTTAAAGACAACATTTTTAATTCATTCATTGTTCTAAAGAATCTATAACAATCTTTGAGTGTCAAGATTGGCTTTATGTTTGCTTTAAATGTTTTTTTCTCTTTTCTTACAATATATCGTTATAGGGTTCCGTAATGCAATCTACACCACAGGGCACGCCTTGTGCCAACGGTGGCCAACCTTTCTTTGGCCTTTTTTCCCTATTTTTGGTTCTGGGTACCATTCGAGAAAAAATACACACATAAATCAGATTATTGAAAACTAATTCTGTTTCAACATTTATTTGGTAAGCTGTGCTTATCCCTAAACAAATTAAATATAGAAACTGCGGAACCCTAGAACATGTCACACTATTTACTATTTAATTCAGGCAGTGGCACTTATATCAGGATATTTTATTCTTTAAATTATAATAAAGTCATACCCCATAGTTATCCAGTTGGAAACGGTGATCTTATAAGAGGTCTCGACAAATCTGTGAAGCGGGGAAAGAAAATAACAGCGTAACTACTTTTATGAAAAGTATCAAAATTGTGTAAGTCACGGTGTAATGCGTTCGAGTGGCTTTAGCAAGTACTAACTGCATATGAGGTAGTGATTAACAGGTGTTTAATGCATGCAACTAATGGTGGTTTATAGACATAGATCTAAAGAATGGACTGAGCCTCAAACACACGTCAAATTTCAGTCGTGGCGCGGATCTTACTTTTGAATATTAATAAAATAATTAATTATGTGGACCAAGATCTCGTCAGAATTCTTTCGCATTTGAACACTGCACTGTTTGCATATTACATACTCCTTTTTATGACTTCAGCACTGTATTATGCACACATAGTTAATAGTAATAGTTTTAGCACTAATAAAACCTAAAATACACAACAATACATTTTAATGAAGAGGTTGTTCCGTCACCTTTTGTTCCCAGCCAAAGTACGAGGCATTCCGAACGGAGAGCGCTTTGGTGGTGGCGCTGTCTTTTGTAAAAATTTGATCTTCAAAAAATGCTGACAAATCAACCTATTTTGATTGAATTACTTTTGATTTAATATGTTAGCCACGGAAACAATTAATTAGTACAGACGCCAGCAGGTCAACCTACCCGAATCTGTCAAATTTTCCCAATGGAACATTAACCTTCCACAATTGTGATAAGGTTGAAAATCGAAGAAATTTGACATTTGATTGAGGTAGCTTGTGCTGGCGTCTGTTCAATGGAAAAGCTTTAAATTCTAAAAAGCTGAGGACGATCTTAAGTCAAAAACCTTGTAAAGAATCCCATAAAGCGTGTACTTAAAAACCATATTCCCTCAACATTCTCCACCTCACTTACAGGTCCGCAGACTCCCGAAGTCGTTCAGAAACAGACACAGAGAACGACCATCCGACGGCAGCGTTCACCAGCTCCGACCTGGTGCTCAAGGACTCCATGAAGGAGGAGAAGCCTCTGACACAGGCCCTCAAGTATGCGCGCTCATAAAACTGTTTGTTACCGTGTCTTTTTTTCTGCTTTACTGGCTAGATATGTTGAAGAACAATTACTTGGAGATATTCATTGAAATTGGCATTTTTGTGTGCCCATAGGCATGCAAAAATCCTGTTAAATTTGTCATAAAACTAGCTGACCTGACAAACTTTGCAACGCCTCAGAATATTTTTTTTATCATATTTACTCAACTTTTAAACCTTCCAAATATAATTCAAAACTAAAATTAGCCAAATCGGTCCAGCCGTTTTCGAGTTGTAGCGAGACTAACGAACAGCAATTGATTTTTATATAATAGACTAGTTTTTGCCAATTTCACCATCGCGATCATTATCATCTGCCTGGCCTCTTCCCTAATGTTGAGGTCAGCATCCATATTTTACATGGCGCGATTGCCTATCTGACCACAACCCAGTAACTGGGTAATACGATCCCGCTTGATAAGACTGGTTATCAGACTTTCGGTTCTTTCCAGTTTCGACCGATAAAACTCGAAAAGTAATCTCACGGGAACATAAAATCGGGATATAGTTTTATCCTGTCTTAATCCAGTTTATATAAACTATCTGTGTACCAAATTTCATCCAAATTCTTTAACAGCTATGCCACGGTCACAGATTCATGTCCTGTCCGCACTCGAATTTTTCTTTCCACAAAAAAGCTTCATCCAAATCCGTTCAGTAGTTTTTGCGTGAGAGAGTAACAAACACACACACACACATACTTACAAACTTTCGCATTTATAATATTAGTAAAAAGTTAGAAGATTATTTTACAAAATCACAGATAGTTATGTGATATTGTTCTTCAAAATGTTTAGTCAGTAAAGTGTTATTTCGAGTACTGCTAGTCATTCCTGCTAGATACCTCTCCCTTCGTGTTGTCTTGCCTTTGCTTCTACTCACCCACTTTCCACTATAAAGTCGTAATGATAAAAAATCGACAGTTGAAATGTTAAAAATGCTATAAAAATGAGTGTTATGCGATTTTCAACTTTCCGCCCACTGCTAAAAGATGAAAATTCCAACAGCATATCAATTTCTTAAAGTTTCAACTGTCGATTTTATATCCAACTTCTAAAGAATGTACAAAATTATACCAAATATAGATGAAATTAAATTAATGTACAAATTGTAATGTGAAAGCAAACTATAGACTAAAACTGATGAATTCCAAAACGCAAATCATTTCAAATGAGTAAGTCTAATATTACATAAACTAGCACTCCGCACGCAACTTTGTTCACGACAGTTTCGTATTTTCCCCCTATGATTTTCAATAACCCCTTTGGAGTCAAAATTTCAATTAAAAACATGTTCAATTTTCAATTTGGTTGATAAGATTCGAAGTTTAGATCGTCTAGTAAGTAAAGTAAAAAGAACCGTCGATTTGACTACTTTTACATTCTCAATATATGCTCCTTTATGGTTAAAACTGCTCCATATCAATTATACCACCAAGAAACCATTGTCGTTTGAGAATTCAGAGGTAAAATTTATCATCAGAGCACTGAGCCCACGTCCACACTTTCAAAAAGGCCAGTGTCCCAGCTATGGGAGCATTAAAAGTATGATCTGATGATAGATTTTAGTCTATAGTATACTTTACAACCATTGTATCATAAGATAGAGATAGTACTACCTAACGTTGTATTAATCTATCCTTTCCGTCAATTTTATTCGAATAACCGCACTGGTTGACGTAGAATCGATTTGAGCCGAAAATAACTTTTTGACTGGGTAATAAACATTATAAACAAAGTCCGGAGTAGGTACAATCCTGGTCCAATACCTGTAACGTGTATATCAATATGGACATGCCTCCCGGATTCCGGGATAGTTAAAAAGATTTTTCTGGAATTTAGAATTTGGATGAAGACATAATATAACCACTAGCTGTTGCCCGCGTACATTTCAATTCAATCCCGTAATTACTGAAATGAAATCCCGTAAAAAAGGCTTATCTAAGATATGATTTCTATGACAGTTCGTGATAGTAAGTACATAAAATTAATCTAGGTACTCCAGGCTTTGGTAATAATAATAAAAGATGGTTTTTTTTTTCGGATGACGAGACTCTACACCAAGCCGATTCCACGTCAATAAGTGCAGTCACTTCTGTAATAGTCAATCAGTAGTGCGATGTCCTCATCAGCGTTCCATCTGCCTTCCTTTATAGTACAACAATCAAAACAGCACGATTTGCCTTCTAAAGTTAGCAATAATTATATACACGGTGTTATTTAAGTCAAGTTCTATTTACTGTGTACCTGGCACTAGACATGTAATGATCAGACGGTGCTATGTTGAAACGAATCTGTTAGTAGTTAGGGGCGATTGTGTGTGGTGGCTAGCATAGGATGTACACCGTTTTACTATAAAACAGTTAAAGATTTATTGAACACTTGTTTATAAATGACTAGCACTCCGCCCGCGACTTCGTCCGCGTGATTTTCGAACTTTGCTTTTGTGAATTTCTACTCCTAGCCATCCTCTTGGTGGTGATACTTTTGAAAAATCTCAATCAAAATTCAACAAAAATTCTATCAAACCGCATTATACCGTCTTGGGTAACACCTACATCTACATCCTTAAAATAACCCCAATGCATAATTTGGGATTCCTTACTAAACGACTTCTTAGGGGTAGAATTTCACAACATCCTCTCTTAGTGAGAACCTATGTTCTAAATAGAACCCCCAGCAAAATTTGAGACCTCTAGCTATCAACCCCAAAATCAATCCCCATAGGGGTCGAATTTCGCAAAACCCCATCATGATGAGCAAACTACGTCCACTACACACTACAACTACGTCTACGTCTTAAAAAGGAACCCGATGCAAAATTTGAGGCTCCTAGCACTTGTAGTAACAAAGTTTCATACAAACTATCAACCCCAAAAACAACCCCTTGGGGGTCGAATTTCACAAAATCCCGTCTTAAGTATCACTTACGTCCAAAAAAGAAACCATGTGTAAAAAATAAAGTCTCAAAACTATCAACCCCAAAAACAACCCCTTAGGGGTCGAGTTTCACAAAATGTTTACCTAGTTGAGCATTTACGTCTTAAAAAGAACCGGCATGCAAGATTTGAGACGCCTAGCACTTGTAGTAACAAAGTTTCATACAAACTATCGACCCCAAAAACAAACCCCTCAGGGGTCGGATTTCGCAAAATCTCGTCATAGTAAGCATCTACGTTCTAAAAAGACACCCCATGCAAAATTTGGAATTCCTAGTACCTGTTGTAGCGAAGTTTCATACAAACTATCAACCCCTAAAACAACCCCTTAAAACCGCCCCCCTTCGCAAAATCCGTCCTTAGTGCTCACCTACGGGGTATAAGGAAGGCTTATGACAAATTTCAAATTTCTAGGCCCAGCAGTTTGGGCTGTGCGTTGTCAGATCAGTCAGTCAGTTTTGAATTTTATATATATAGATAGATATTTATTTTGTAAGTTGGTTATAAAAAACACTTTTACACGTCATAATCAATATTTTTAAAGCTAGATGAGGCCGGTGTTTCGTACCTGACTACTCTGAGAAGAAACAGCCGCAACAAACTCAGAGGTCACAGTCTCTTTTAAAGTCCAGACATTGTTCAGGTCATACGAGGACCATGCGGGTGTCTGAGACGGTCTTTAGTAGAAAGAACCACAGATTTGAGTGGTCCAGTCAGTGCAAGTATTTGTCGGTGATCGTGTAGCTCGACTCAGACCTCAAGGAGCTCAACGACACGACGAACAATACCAAAGAAAGAACATTTGGGTAGGCCGCTTAAAGTACTCAATTTGTCAGACAATTATTATGATTCAAGAGCAAAAGTTCCCCGCATTCGTCCTCGCATTATATAAAAACTGTCAACTGCAAAACGGCTTTTGAAGTTCAACTCTTTTTAGACAAGTGTTAA
Source organism: Agrotis ipsilon (assembly GCA_028554685.1). Lineage (NCBI taxonomy): Eukaryota > Metazoa > Arthropoda > Insecta > Lepidoptera > Noctuidae > Agrotis > Agrotis ipsilon. The sequence goes on along the minus strand of CM052973.1, from coordinate 14,166,319 downwards.
TGTGTAAGACGGTATCTGCTTAGTCTTTTCTCAAATATGTCGGGGTCGGCTTCCAGTCTAACCGGATTCAGCTGAATATCAGCTTTATCCATGGACCCCTGACTTCGCACATGTGGAATTTGAAAATACAGCTAAGCATAATGTAACTTTGTACTGGTGAAAAAGTTTACAAAATCGGTTCAGTAGTTCCAGAGATTACCTACTTCCTATTAACCGTCATATTACAAAAAAGTAAGAAATCTGTTGAACACTTGTCAAAAAAGAGTTTTTAGACAAGTGACGATAACGGAATTTGTATGTTTTCTTAAACACATATTATCGTGATATTTCCAATTATAACATGAAAAGTGGAGATTCTTCTTCTTTTTTTAATGAAAGAATAATTAATGTTCCCTTTTACAACATTATTTTACATTAGAAGCAAACCGTGCTTCTGCGCAGTAACTGCTGCGTTACGTGTGCATTTATATTACTACATTTTTAGATAGATTTCTTGTCTATCAATAAAATGGCTATACTATGCTAGTCACATCACATCGATCGCCTATCAAAGGATATGCTCTAGACTGAAGTAGCAATATGTACTTACAAAACAGCTCTCGACTTGTGAAAATAGAGACACTAAGTCCTGCCCTAGACGATTGCAAACGATAAACGAACACGCTCTGTAGTCATTAATAGATTATCAACTTTATTCGTCAGAGCATTAAGTTGACAATTCGTTAAAGACATGAAAGAATCTCAACGGTCTGTTATGTTCAATCGATTTTCAGCTTTCTGCACTAGAATATAAAGTTGCAAATCTATTTAAAACAAAGCGTCATCACTTGACTCTTGTTGCCCTTTGATATCGATGCATTAAAATATTTAATGCGCTGTTAGATTTTCAACTTTCGGCGGTAAGCGGAAGGTTGCAATTCCAACAGCGACATTCATGTGTTAAGGCATAATAAAGCATCGTTGGCATTTCACTTGGGAAGTCTAGATTTGACGGATTCTTACAGTTCTACTGCCTAACATTAAAATTAAGAGTGTTCAAAAAGGTTATACGCGGGCGAAAGTTTTTATATTTAAAATTAATATTGTGCTACTTTGCAAGAAGTGGGTAATATACAGCATGTATCATCTCTCCATATAGGTATATTTAGGTCAGTAATGGGGCATAATTATAATTCGCATAGATTAAAAAGCCTAGGTAGTCGAATTGCCATTTACACGATCGGTTTTCGCTGTACGGCCAATACAACCCATGTAAAACCTTTACCAAACAGGGACTACGACGTGGCGGGACGCTAGCGTGGCGTGTGCTTGTCGTGCTTACTTACTATGAAAATCAAATGTCCCATAGGATATTTAAATGTAGGTACGGCAAGTGACAATTTTTCTCAGCAACGATGGCCCACGAGAAATTATACTTTTTCACTAGTTTTGACCACGTATTCCTGATACATGCTGTATTTATGTGAGAGAAATACATCAATTTGACCATGTCATTAGCAATGTAATTATATTTAATTATTACTTTATCTGTTTTCATATGATTCCGCGAGTGTATGCATGCCGCGCCTGTTCCTATGTTTGTAGTATTGTAACTCGTTGTGATTGACAACATATGCTAGTCGACTTGGTCACACAGTGCGCAAAAGCCAAAGTCTCGAAATATTTATTTATTATTTAAATTAATTAGCTTTTTAAATTATATGTTACATTTGAAATTCTCAGAAGTGATCAATAGTCGTAGATTTATTTATTAAAACATTTTGTCGTATACTACAAAATTATAAGCGATAATTGTTTGGTAACTTTCAACGATCTACCGTCCACTGCGCATGATCGCATTTTATTTAAGAAAAAGAATCTCATGAAATTATAATTTGTACTTATTTGATATTTTTGAAAAAAGTATTACTAGTTTTAAGCGAGCAGTGTTTAGTTTAGTTTCGTTAACTTGTGATAATTCAAAATTAAATTATTGTTTAGCTCAAAATCTGCAATGTATTGTGGAGACTGCAGCTATTGAAATTTTATGCATTTATTGGCAGCATTACATAGCAAGAAAACGGTTACAATTTTAACATATCTATATACATGTAGTAGACGTTATTCTTGTAACTCGAAGTACTGTTATATAAGCCACTTAATACCGATCTCTTATGTATTTTTTTGTATTACTATTCCTAAAATTCCTTTACTTTGCAGCTGAGCTGTTTTAGATATTCCCATATTTATTATTAAATTCTTATTAACTTATGTTTTTAGCAAATGTCATTGACTTTTTAATTTTTTAAATGCTTGTTTGTAGATCTAGTGCCATACCCCAAAGATGTAAGTCGCAATTTGTTATATTACTCCGATAATTTGACGAGTGAAGCTTAGCTTGAGTACAAAGTGTGAAATAGTGAGATACATCGGCGAAGTTTTAATCTCATATTATTATATACTACGTGAAAATATATTTTGAATATGCTAAATAAAAGTTGGAAGCTATATCTTGTTTTATTTGAGTACCTACTTTAGTGGGTTGGAATAAATCATCAATCGGTCCTCCCCTTCTAGGTAGAGCGGAAGGACTGTCAGACTTGACTGACTGAAAACAGCACACAGCTCCTTTCATCGCTGTTACTCTGGCAGGTGCTATGGTACTGTTATACAATGTTCGCCTGTGTTCAACATGTGAAACTACAACACTAAACACATTGCTAAATCGTCGCACGCGCTTGGCCTAACGGCCGATTCATCCACGTCATTACCGTGGTTGAGCAGTGACTTAGCGCAGGGTGGCGAGCGGGATATGGCCAAATTGTACAGAAATGTTTGAAACACGCCACGACTCGCTGCCAGTAGCGAATTCGCACACTTACAAAGAAAATATCCTAGTCGCGCCACCCGCTGCTCTGCTCACAGCTTAGATCAAAGTCGTAAACGGGCCGTAAGACAGTTTACATGTAGTCTAAACAGATTACCGAGGGCCCAGAAACATGAATTTTTAGTCAGTGTAAGGGGTGGGTTCATATCTGACGGAACATCCGTCGCGGAACGCCAGAGCAGACAAATGTATAGAAAAACAATTGACCGTTCACACTCAACGGATGATACGTTAGTGCGTCAAAGAACATTAAGCCGCGTACAGACATCGCGAGGCATGCGACACGAATGGTTCGTCTCGCATGCCTCAACCTGAGGCATACGATGTTACATTTATACGTGCGTCCCGAACGAAACATGCTCAAGCTGAGCAAGCAAACCACCACGCACGGTGTTCGTCAGTCGCCGTTGACTTGCTGTGATATTTGACGCCACGCGTCTTCCCTTTTACATTTATTGTAATAATCAGAATGTTTAGAGTCCCACAACACTATTAATTTCATAAAGTTGAACCAGCTCACGTAGTGACTCGGTATTGGCCTCCATGATGCATGCGCGCAACGCAAACAACACCTGTCCGTCCACACGGAGCGCACGGCTCGTACTGAGGCAGCGTTCGCAACGATCGTATGGCGCGAATGCTCACTGTGAGCACACACGTCCACACAGCCCGAGGCATGCGAGACGAACCATTCGTGTCGCACGCCTCGCGATGTCTGTACGCGGCTTTAGATGATCCGCTCGACGGATGTTCCGACAGACATGAACGCACCCAGTACACGTCCAAAATGATGTTTGTCAGCCGAGCGTGTAATTTAAGAATATGTAAAAAAAAACAGGAATATTTTAGCACATAAAACATTTATTTGCTTGCAATAAAAAACACTACATGGTCCTTGATCCAACAAAAGAAGGAGGAGGGAAGTGTCTTCCGAATTGGTCACTTGGTCACAAATTCACTTTGTTCCCAGCGTTGAGCATGCTCACCCGGGCGCCCAATCCCTGTGGAACATAGAAACAGTATGAGCATCACAAAATAAGAGCCAGAGGCTTTAGGTTACCATACATGGGACTGATTGTTAGACGTGTCGATCGGACTTTTCTGTTTAACGATTTCCTTTTCACAGGCCGTCGTATACGATCGATCATGGCGCGCATGGCACGGATTGTAATATGTAGACGGATTTGATAAAGCCCAAGTATGGTAACCTTGACCGTTTAATTGCCTCAGTAAACGTTTACGTAACTTGATTGAAGATTGTAATACCGACTATTTAAGCTTTGCAGTCATTACTTTAAAAGATATCGTCGGTCTTAATGCGGATTTATGCGTTCTGTGCTATTTTGCGCAATGATTATTCCGTAAAAAAATCAACTCGAAATTTAGATCTAATGTGCAATATTGTAGGATTGTTAATGTAACGCACTGTAGCACTTTGTTTTGATATTCGTATTGCGAGCTCTTGGCTCTGTAACGCACGCCTTTAACGTTTGCTTTCCTCAGCCGTACTTACGATTTGTAATTTTCGCATTCCTCTGTCTTCTGCCGTTGTCGCCTAACGTTTACAGCGTAACGCCGTCGCTTTAGCATCGACTACGCATCGCCGCCGTAAGCTCGTCATCATCGTGCCGCATCTAACTATCTGAAAGGACTCGCACGCACTCTGTCGCCGTTCGACAGCGTTATGTAATGTTATCAGAGCCGGCCATGTCGCCCTAAGCGCACTCGCTCCGGACTTGTCGATCACGTATTGTGAGACGAGCAGGGCAGTGTCTGGGGTGCGTTCGCATCGAGTTACGTGGACGCAATTTTAGAGTAGGACTCTGGTTATTATTTTGAGTGTAGGTTTAGAAGCTGGGTTTAAGTAGCCTAAAACGAATCGTATCGAGTTCAAGTTTTAAGAGGTTCTTTTTTAATATCTTTAAAAGATTGGAGATTAAGAAGATCGCTAGATGTCAATGAACGCACCCCTCTACGGATCACTGCCTGCAAACAGTCATACATTTGCAACAACCAATGTCAGATATCGGTCAGACCGAGCCGACCGCGCGACTTTAAGGTAGGCATCCTGCAATAAAACCACAAAATTTAAACAGAAGTACCGCAACCAAGGAGAAGCAGTATTCGAAGCCAAAGATCTCAAGGTTCACATGCATGAAGAGTTTAGTGCCGGTAGGAGAGTAATTAAAGTAAAATTTATTTCTAAGGAATTTAATCTAAAATGTAAATATACAACTTAAACAAAATTCACCTTAACATTTAGACTTATCGTTATGGAAATTAATAAAACAATTATATAAAACTAATTCGATCAATATGTAACATGGAGCATGTCATCAATCAGCAGGTGAAATGAAAACGTTCCGTCAATATATCTCTCATTTATTACAATATAAAGTGATTCACATAATTTTTCACTCGTACTGGACTTACAAGCTACGTGTCCGGGACGCACGCATCGCGAATGCGGCTAGTTCGACCGCCGCCCGGCACTAGGTACTGATTTGTTCGTGTTCGAGGTACTACTACCGGCTAGCGCGAGCCTACCGCGGCCGCTAGTACCGGCGCGGGCCGCCCATGCCGCCCAGCTCTCTACCGCGCGCCGCGCCGCCGCCGCTACAACAACACGCACGTCACGACCGACCCTCAGGGAAACAGTGACCACACCGCCTTAGCTCATAGTGAAACCGCACCTCGACTGACCGCGCGCATCTCTTACTTTATCATCAATTGCAACAACCGTTTGTTTCGCATGTAACGTTTTATTCACTACAACCTAAGAGGCGTCACACAGTTATCTGGGAGCGAGCGTTGATCGACATTGATATTATGTAAGCTGGCCTGATTTTCTTCAGGCTGATAGGGCTTTTGCAGCATTTAAATGTTATGTTGATCACGATTTATTTTATTAGCAGATAATTCGAGTATGATCCATTGTGATGGCGATGAGGTGACGCATGGAATGTAACAGTTAACAAGAAGTAGACAGGTGATTACCCAGTTATTTATATGACGTCTCACAATGATATTAATGTGAAGGAAACACAATATTTAGTTTGTTTTTGTCTCTTTATGTAGGTTATACAAACTTGTTTATGGAATTTGTTAGCATGTTTTCCCGTCCATTCATATTTATATGGTTGTGTCATATTTTTATTGTTTTTATCCTCTTATTTACTTATTTAATAGTTCTTTATATATAAAAGGTAATTAAAAACATAATAAAATTAGCATTTACCTTGTTTTGACTTACTTTTGAGCAGTCAATGCAAAATTACAGAAAAACTGTTGCCAAATTCAAACTTATCTTGAACAAATTGTGTGAACTAAAGTAGCTATCTTATCCTATGAAATGCAATGTAGCTTTTGCATCGTTTATTCTTAATAAGAACAGACAGGAAAACATGTAACTAAGGAGATGACTGTATACTCCATGCCAGCTGTTACGAGGTTAATAAGTGGAAAATCTTACCGTCCCATGGGCGGGTACTGCTGCGCGTAGGGGTCTCTGTCATAACCACCAGGTCCAGCCGCACCTCGCCTGAAATGTAATGAGTAATTTGAGTTGCTGAGATGATTCAAACACATTATAATTCAAACAAACAGATTCAAAGATATATTATGTAAAGTTTGATCTCAAGATTGTATGCAATCTATAATTGTAAAAAAAAACAGCTCAAACCGAAACAAATTAAGTAAAAAAATTGTAAAATTTCAGATAGGCATCGTCCACTAAGAAAATATTCCTACAGGTGAAATAGTAACCAGGGGAGATTTTAGAATTATACTTTGATGAATTTATGTATGGAAAAAGGTGTGTTTCTTATGAATAGAAACTGAATGTGTTTGGTTTAAGTCATGGCTGTCTAACCTTCCCTATTTTTGATATAAAAGAAGTGATTTAATGAGGCATAATTAAAGGAAAGTAGTGGAACTAAAAATTTAAATATGAAATTAAAATTATAATAATTTTTTAAACAAATAGAAATATTTATGAAAACTGATAGTTGGTAAACAGGATCTGGCACAATACTTCAGTTCAAAGGAACCTGATGTGCTCAGCAACAAAGTTTTAGGGAATGCTGACGGAAAATATTTTCATACATGTTAACAACAAATTGCATTTTGCAAGTTTGAAATATGAGCTAATGGGAGCAACTACTACATAGCATTTAAAATGAGTCAGTCAATGAGTCACTGGGGTTTGTTAACAATAATAACTGATGAAAATAAATTATCTACATAGCATTTAGTCTTACAAGTCATCAGAAATCTTGTGACTCTATGGGATTGAAGAAAATTGGAAAAATGTTCATGGCTGCATATTAAAAATGACAAAGTACACAACTCACATTGGGGAGCGCCTGCTGAACATGTCGCCGTTGGGCATCTGCTGCGGGCGCGGCGGCATCGAGCGCTCGTACGGCATCTGCTGCGGCGCGGCCCTCATCGGCGCCCGCCGGTCCATTATGTCACGCTCGTCCGCGTACATCGGCGCGCGCCGCTCGTCCGCGTACATGGGCGGCAGCTCATCGTAGCGCCTCTCCTCGGGGTACATAGGTGCCGCACTGGCGTAAGGGTCCCGGGCACCGCGCTCCATCAACGCGAACCCGCGCCGGTCCTCTCCTCCGTACCCGTTGTACCGGTCGTCGTAAGCGGGTGGCGGTGGCCTCTCAGCCCGTTCGTAGGGCAGCGGGCGCGGAGCCATCTGTGGCGGAGCGCCGGGTGGTGGGCCGCGCGGGTGTGAGGGACGGTCGCGCGAGTACGGAGAGTCACGGGGCGGAGGTCCACCTCGCATGGGTCCTCCACCGCGCCGGTCCATACCGCCGCGCATGCCTCCTCTCATGCCGCCGCCGCGGCCGCCACCTCCTGGGCCTCCACGCTGGCCGCGCTCCTTGATGCGTCCGCGCTCCACTGAAATGACGCCGCCGTTGAACGACGTATTATTGAGCGCGCGAATAGCGGCTGAAGCCTGGTCTTCTGTTTGCATGTGCACAAATCCGCAACGGTTCATAATATCGCACTCGGTCACAACGCCAAAGCGCTCAAACAATTTTCGAAGCTCCTCCGGCTTCGAGCCCTGCGGCAGGCTACCGACGAACACCTTCGTTTGCTGAAACGAGACGAAATTTCATCAAGACAAGCCAAAAAGACAACAATTTGTAATAAAGAAAAACTGAATTTCACTTACCGGCACCATTGTTTATTAATTTCCTAATTTATAACTTAAATATATCACAAAAATCCACCGCCGCTATTTTAGCGCACTACAAGGAGTCCACCTTCCGATCAAAATGGCGGACCGGAACTCGCAAAATGATGCTAACTTCACCGACGCTTTGCCGACGCTTTCATGTCAAATATGAAGAAATGTGATTGGTTATTACTTTTCGTATTCTAGATAACCGGTTTTGATTGGTTAAATGAAACTGTCACTTTGTAGTATTGACCAATAAAAAAGTACCATAGACGACAGATCGAATGCAAAACCATAGAGAAATTTCGTATACTTTTTTTGCTGGCGCAATCATAGATTTAGAGTTTGTGATTTAGAGCCTGAGCTGAGATTTTTTTTTTTAAATTTTGAACCCTATTGATCCACATTTTTCTTTCCTTTTCATTTATTTTTAATCCTTTGTCCCTCTAGTTGTTTTTCAATCTTTGTATATAGTAGGACCATGTTATATTTTTGACTATTCAAGGCTCGGCCCGCTCAGCCCATACCACAAGTCCATGATATTTGTCTATTGTTTCTAAATATATTTTTTGCTCCTCTCTCTATCAAATCAGTACAATACATAATATTGCATTTTTATGTACATATTAAATTATTCACTCAGAAGTAGGGTGATACAGGCTATGTTATCGATAAGGCAGGACCACAAAATATTAATTCGGTTTTTGCTCTGCAAATAAAATTCAATTCCATCTTTGAAGAAAACACTTCTGAATGAAATAGAAAATATATAACGATTTCAGGAGAAGGAATATTAAAAGAAAATAATCTATTTATGGTTATTCAACTTTTAATTGCAATAGTTTACAGTTTTCAGAATATAAACACTCAACTAAAAAATATTTAATAGAAATATTTTTAATATTATGCAACGACCTGCGTTAAATTATCTTACAAGCTATGTAGTCAAATTGCTAATAAATTTAATTAACTTTCATGCCACATATTCAATTAATGTTTGCTAAAAGGCAATTTTTATATTATTTACTGTGTAAACTCCACAGTGGCGTAGGTAGGTGAGGCCAGTGAGGGCGAAGCGGTCCCTAGCCCCCGGCCCCTAACATTCAGGGTAAAAAAAGGAAAATTTGTGGCAATGGCGATTACAAGTTTGCAACCAGTCAGTAAATCAGTACAACTTCTACTAAGTAATTAAAATGACTTAAAATTATACACTTGTGTGGTGGCCGATGAGTGGAAACTGAAAGAACCTAAGGGATCTCGCGGTACTGATGTCACCATGATCTCAATTAGGGTGTAGCCCCCACTGCTCGTGCGAGGCCCCATGTTGCATGATAACTTGGGTACGTTTTATTTGTCACTGGAATTTGAAAGAGTCAAATGTATATAACATAGGTACTGATAAAACAAGTCATCTTACAACAAGGGGGCGCCGTGCAAGCAGCGACGGCAAGTCAATTTTTCGTCCTGCAAGAAAAGGATCCTAGATTCGGTCTCACTACGCCACTGAACATCCGTAGTTAGAAATAAATTATCTGAAATGTTTTACTCTATGAAATGTGCGTATAACTACGTAATTACTGAACTTGAGGCCAGTTTTGCCCGTAGCAGCGACGATTCACTTTTCAATTTATGGGTCATTGCTTTAATTTTAACTAAACTGCTTGTAAATATGAATTTTCTGCCATGAAAAAGCGACGAGGTGGACCGGGGCACAAAACTTCACGCGAACAAAGTCGCGTGTAGGAGCTAGAATTAGATATAAAGTGAACGAACAATATTAAAAAATAAAGTAGGTACTGCCTGCAGTTGCCGCCTTTCTATCACTTTTTATCTAATTGCTTCTAATCAATAAAATTAAATAGATAATAATATGATTTAAGTAAGCCAATGACATTTTACGTTATACAATATTTTACAAGGAACTTTTGACGCGTGACCAACTATCGCCACCCGCCATCTTGTATTCTAAATGGGTAAAAACTTCTTAAAAAATTGCCCGTTCAGACACACCTTAACAATTTTAGCAACCCCACTCCGGTAAAATAGTCAAGTTCCTTGTCACAATATTTTTCAAAATAGGTACTTTTTATCACACAATGGTTAATAGTCCAAATTCTTAATTAAATAAAGTCTTTCCATAAATTAGGCACAATAAAGACTGCGGGACGATAAAGTGCACGTGTGTTCGCTCACACATTTCATTTTGTGCACTATAATAGCTCCCGTGGCAATGGCCAGTCTCCGCTGAGATTGGCCACAAAGACCGAAAACGGTCAAGAGTAACATGTTACTAATTGCCAGGGTCAGCTAAGACTATCTAAAAACACGGACGCGTTAGCCACAGCTTTCATTAACTTATTGACTTGATAATTCATAGAGTTTCTGACAAACTCGGCCAGATTATACTTGTTTAATTCACCGCACCACGGCTGCGTGCAATTAAATATTTCTAACAACTTTAGTTGTATCTTCTGTGGTTCATTTTGATGTACAAGTTTTGGTGGGATTCTTTTGGCCTTCTTGTAAATACTTTCGGCCAGTATTGTAAGGTTGTATGTCAGCATTTCGTTGCTTTTTCTCGGCTCGGGGCGTGCCACTCGCCCCAGAAGATAGCCTGAAAATATTAAAAAACAATGTTGGTAAACACATTACTAGAATTTTTCAGTCAACTAAACTATATAATTATTATAGTGAACCCAAACTTTGATATTTAGTTGTATACAACGTGTACCATTAATAGCGCAAAACCTCTCGTGGGGTAACTAAGCCCATGTTACTAAACAATGTTTGTTCTAAAAATTTTGGAAATTGCCAAAAAAACAAAAATGATTTTTCATACTGATGAGCCCGATCAATTTCTCATTTTGAATGAAAAAGCAAAAATTTATTTTGCGGATTTCCTAAAGTCTTGGAACAAATATTATTCAGTAACATGGGCTGAGTTACCCCACGAGAGGTTGTGCGCTATTAACGTTACACGTATAAATATTTTTCATAAACTCTACTAGATATAACAGTACTGAGTCTCTACTAGATATAACAGTACTGAGTCGGCGGATGTTGAGAGGGTAATCCGATCGCCAGCCATTCGGACCCGAAGGTACCCCTTCTTCAGCAGGGTATCCGAATGGCTGATGGCGACTACCACATGCCTACGACACAAGTGCGTCCCGTCATGCGAAGGGGAACTATTATTTTAGGTTGTTCAAATTGCACAAAACTTAGTTTTATAAACGTAACATTTGCCGCCACATACTTCCAAAGCGAGTTATAACTCTACTTGTTGACTTAACTAGAACTTTTAAATACAAGTTTTTTTTCTGTAAAACAGCGAACGGGCATTTTAAAAATCATTGGCGAAACGTCTCCAAATATAACACTTTGTATTTTCACAAACATCTTGTCTGATGAGACGTCCTAAAAAAGACACGAGTACATAAGTTATTTCATTCATAAGCCCTCAACTCATATTTTCTTTTCGCTTCATAAATAACATCTCATGTAATGAAGATATCGCATAATTTAATCATTTGTCTGTCTGCTATAAAACAAGCGTGTTTTTCTCCCATTCATGACAAATGAACATTATTTTGTTACAAAATTATTGGATTCCCTTTCTTTTTCTCCCTCACACATTCGTTCTTAACACATTATCTTGACATTGGGCAGAATTCTCGACATTGGCACAATTGCCATGGATAAAATAGTAGGTCTGTATAGTCTAATAGAATTTATTTTAATAGATAAAGTATCTTACCTCCGAACAAGCATAGCAAACCAGTTAGAAGCACAATGATGGCTAGAAGTCTCTTCGTGACATGCGGAGCCTGGCTCACACAAGATCTACGTTCGATACTCATAATTCAAAAAAAAAGAAAAAAAGGTAACTTTACTAACAAAATATTCGCGGCACTCGAGTCGTTTCCCGCGTGAAATGGTAATAATTCGTGAGCGCCGTTGGACGGCCGTGATTCCTATTTTATTTTTAGATAACTGTGCATGTTTTGTCTCCGTCGGTGAATGATCTGTCCGTCTTGATATTTTTTCAAAGAATTCCTCAATGATTTCAGTTTCCTTTTCTGTGTTGTGACGCTGGGTTTATTTTTGTTATGTATTTGGTAGTTCAGTGGTACTGTTGTGCGTCACTCGCGTGCTGTATGTGGACATGTGCTGCTTGGCTAGCCTGGATCTAATTAGTGGGAAGGGGGAGAGGGGAGGTGGTGTATTTTTACCGAACAGGGTCTATCAGGGACTATCATCAATTACTGACAAAATATGATGTTCCTTTGTAAATGCTTCCATTTATATTTCAAGATCCTCTATGCATCTGCAAGTGTTTTCCACATTTGAAGTACATTCATAAATTACCTATTTAAATAACTTGGTCAGACTTGGCACCCCGAAAACAATAAAATACGTTATTAAAAGATTACATAATTATTTAATGTACAACAATATAATCTATAACACAATACAAGTATCAAAAATAATTCTTTAAAACTATATTTTACAACGCCATACTCGTAATTATTAAATGTAATGGTAATGTCATTTGGAATTAAAACAATTTGTTGGTCCCTGCCATTAGCGATAAATCAAAAACATTACAATCGATAAGTTTGTATGAAGATAAATATCAGTTTTTACTAACACTAGGCGATATCTAAAGTATTACATAGAACACTTCAGGAAACCTACTCAACCATCGTCTGCCTAAAGTTGAAGTTCTACAAGTGGAATGGTATATACATAGACTTAGATGTTTTCTAGTGTGAGTAAAAACAGAATTTGTATTTTTTTTCCATAGCTATAATTAAATTACTATCATGTGTATGTTTGGTTTTAAAACATCGAACAAATTAAAAACATTGCTTCACGCATTCATCTCTAAAATTATCATAAAACCTAGAATTACTAAAAAAAATGGCACATAATAATATTTTATTCTTCTGTTAAAAGTTAGGAACATTCACGCATCGTTATGACTTCAAAAACTATTTTATTTTAATAGTGGAGTGCCAAATAAAACGCGGTTGTGATTGCAGATGTGACCACATCCGCTAAGATTTGATGTATCTATCATCGTTTCTAACGCTAAGTACCTATACACACAGATTTTATTTAATATCTCCGCACTACGCCCGCGCAATGAATTTCAGTCCATTTCCTCTAACAGAGAGGAGGCCTGTGTCCCAGCAGTGAGGCCGTTATAGGCTGATTATGAAGTCCCAACAATTCTAGCAATACTGTTAAATCTCATGTCGACATAAATATTTTAATAAATTGTCTGTAAAAAACTGTGTGATTATGTTAGTCTATTGAGAAGTTGCATTTTTGTTTCTAACTTTTTTGTTTTTGGTTCTACAAGGAAACGTTACAAAACAAAGTTGTACTGAATAAAATTTGCAACGAAAAATGTCTACAAATAATATCATACGACCTAAACTTGACCAGTGAAATACTATCTGCACCCCTTTTTCCAAGATCCGAAGGCCAGTCGCGGGACAAAGGTTGCGAACCCGTAAGCTTGGACTTAACTTTACACTAAACCCCTTTTGACATCTCAAAACTAAAATTGCTGACAAATACACACTATCCCTAAGAACATGTCAAATTTCAACGGACTATGTATGTTATTAGTTTATGTTAAAACCGGTAGTTATTCTTTGGACGAAAATGAGGTGACCGATGTCTAAAACAGGCCGTATTTTGCATAATACTTTACATATTTCAGTTGGCTTGTAGACCATACTCTTTGAACTAGGACAAAAAATATTTTTAACCCTAAAATAGACCTTCACGGAAGATCAAACCTAAATACTAAATATGGACTTGGAATTCCGGACCCCAGCTCCTCAAATTTATCTACTGGCCCATATTGAAGAGTACTTTCAGGTCTTCTATAGTGAGTTTGGAGTTGTTGGTCTTCTTGGCGCCCGTCAGCACGTTCTCTGCTAACTCCAGCTTGGCTTGCTGCAACTTTCTGATGGACTGCTCCACTGTGTCGATGCACATGAATCTGGGAGGGAAAGAGCTCATTCAACATTATGATGAAAGGAATAGACCGAGGTGCGAATAAAGAAATAATCGCGCTGATTGCTTCCTAATGAAAAAAAAACAATATGCTTTATCCAAACCCGAAATTGTACCAAGTTATGTATGTCGTATCTTGGTTGAGTATGCCCGTAAATAGAACACAAGCGTCTTTGTTTAGACGTTGTGCTGACTCTAAGGTAGGTGTCTGATAAGCTACACGGTCCCATGGAACGACAGTGTTCGCATAGTGTACGTTCGGACGTGGTGGTAGTGACATATCCTACCCTAGGAACTGCACGTGTTTTCCTTTTAAGGTCAGAGTATTAATGTAGCAAAATAGAGTTAGTAACAGACTCTACAATAATTACTGTGCATAAGTCGGAGAAGCTATTTCTCTAATTTTCCCGTAATCCCACTCTGCGCCCACAATTGTTGACACGATATATGTCATTAAGTATTGTTATTATTCTGATTCGCGAGAAATATACCAGGGTGCGACATATACGTCAAATTTAATCATCATGTGCCTAGCCTTTTCCCAAATAAGTTGGGGTCGTCAGTCGAATCTATTCAAATAAATATTGGAGCTACTTCAAAAACACCAGAAAGAAATGCGAGTTAAAAAGGACACTCAACCTGCTGCTAAGATTACAAAATATGAATTTTGGACCTCTTTAAATTGAGAAGTTCCTCTTTCATTTTCATCGATAAAAAATTCAATAACTACATAATCATGGACGGAACGTTTTTTCTTTGTATTAAAAGTTAGTAAGCCACGAAATCTCTCACTGTGCATGTCGAAACGCTCACATATAAAGCAAAGTTTTCTTAAACATACAAAGCTTTCAACTAACAGTCGAGAGAGGAAACATAATACACACGTTTCAAGTGCAAACACATTTACCTCGCTTCGTACATATTACCCAAACAATAATTTTAGTATATAGTGCAAAGAATGTGCAAATAATTTATTACTATTAGGTAATTGGAGCAAGCATGTGTGACGTCACGAATTACTCGACGGTGTAAATATCTGGCAAGTGCTCCTCAGGAAAGGAGCTATGTACTCAAATACTTGGCAGCTAGCGCACTCGTGTAATTATTGTGACTTTCAAACGTCGCTGGGATATTACTGCGTTGCGATGCGCTTTGTCAATGTGTTTAACGGGTCATTTGCATAACTTTTTCTCAACTATGTTGGGTCGGTTTGTAGTCTAACCAAATGGAATGGTATACCAGTATAGGCTAGTAGTAGACCCTGAAAAACATGTCAGGCGGAATTGTAGGCTGTATCGTTACACGGACGGCGACTGAGGATGACTCGCTGTCCGCGCATGTACCATGCCTGGGTTGACGGAGCGTCGTGTTCCACATACGCCTCAAAAAGCTGCCAGCAGTCTGACGGGTTTTTGAAAAAACGACGTGAATTTTAATCAGTTCGATTCTGACAGTGAGTTTAACTCCACACAAAGCTTGAGGACTCTTTAGATAATTTGTCACTATTAAACATAATGGGCAAGCTTGAAACCTTTGCTGCTGGGCTAATACTTTTTTATTCCGTAAGAAATATTTTAAAATGTACCTAATATGCATGAACGTGAACATCTTTTATAAAGCGAACAGCGAAGGAGTGGAACTCTCTGCCTGTGTCTCTTTCCGAACGCATACAACCATAATCTCTTCAAAGTTAGAGTTAACAGGCTTCTTCTGGGTAAGCTCGCTCCATCGTCGACCTTTCACTAACTTAACTAAAGTCACTTGTTTAAACGTATACTTTCTACCAATAAACTACGCAACCAAACAGCCCCAAACTAGGCAACATCTTTTCTATCCTACACATCACCCTCAGCTGACCCAGTCGTAACCCTTCATGCTACAAGGCAGCCCATAGCCCCATAGTCGTGGACGTCAATACATCCACGGAGCCCGACGTGCCAACAAAAGGCTAGTCGCCACTAGAAATTGGATACTATGTCGGGACAATGGATGAGCTCCCATAGTATTAGGGCTGCTACTGTGTTGGATTAGGGGTTTATTTTAGGTAGGTATTTAGAACAGTTTTTCTTGTCATGGTTATTATAAAAATATGTCAATTAACTTTGCAGCAAATGAAATAAATGTAATGAAGGAGATACTTATCATCATCTGCCTGTCTTTTCTCATCAATGCTAGAGTCGTAAGCCAGTCTAACCGTATGCTGGTGAATCAGTATACAACTGCTGGTTCTCTCTGTGACCTTTGCAGCCTAGCTACTGATTAAGATACTCCCAACCAACTCAGTCTATCGCTAAAAGCTGCTAGACCCTCTAATTTGTCCTCCACCTAGTTTCCTGTCCTTTTAATTCCAGCACCCCTTTTTTACATGGAAAATCATCATGAGTCCTCCTTAAGTAAAACGGAAAGGACTGTCAGACTTGTACTAACAAAAAATCACCCTGTTCCTTCAACACACGGTCTGTTTAGAGCATGTTTCAGGGTTTCTATGTCCATAGCTTAGCTCCAAATTAAATAACAACTAGCTAGTAATATTAACAGCGTGCCAACCCTACCCTATACTCCAAGAGACAGTGCACCGACGTCGCAACACTATACATTAGCCGGTTCTATCCGGATTACATTTGATTAGTAGTCAATAGAGGGAGCTTATGTCGATTGGCCCGATAATTATTACTAAGCATGCCGTGTAGGTACCTCCGGGCGTCTGGCGTGAGTCTAATTAAAGCCTAGTACTGCTTTAAATGCGAAAGTGAATTTATATGAAGGTGTTTTTGGAATTATAAGATGGCGGTTGTCATACTAAGTAGGTATGGTAATGTTTTGCAAGGAGTATCGAGTGTCTAGTGCGTCAACGGTTTTATAAATGTACTAGTGGATCGTCCCGGCTTTGCACGGGTGGACTTATAATATATACTCGAAGCGATGATGTGGTTGACGGTAAAGCACGCTAACCTTTTTTTTACGTGGTAAAATCATCAAATGAGTCCTCCCACCCCGGGCAGGGCAGGAGGGACTGTCAGACTTGATTAACTAAAATCCACGGTGTCCTTCGGTACCCCTTGTGTACCAGAGTCACGGTATACGTATGTCCCGCAACCCCGGAAGCTAGCTTTCCTAGAAGTACCAAATTCATTCTTGACTTGAAGACCCCAAGGCTATATAAAGTATTATTCACCTGTATTTTCAAAATAAACATATTTCAATGCCCCATCTCATCGTCTCAAGCTACTGTTTAACAACTCACAACGTGTACCTTGATAAGCGGTCGAAACGTACTCGACGTAAACTAATTCCTTCTTATTTATTTATTTATTTTGACACACCAACAACTTATTCACTAGTTTGAATACAATGGATATGGTATACAAGAGTTCTGCAGTGAATTTGTCACTTACAGGTGTGCACAGCACTTACATAATTAATAATAATAATTTAAAAAAAAAATGATGTCACAAATTACGTACATTGATCAAGAAATATAAGTTTACAATTAAAATAAGAATGAAAATAAATTAAATTAAGTGTAAATTAAATTGTTAATTAAAGATACATATAACAGATTAAATACTGCATAATGTCACAACAGTAGAGAAAAAAAAAAAACAACAAGTAGGTACACTAATTAACATTAAATAACACCAACCGATCAAAGAAAGAAAAAATAAAGGCTTAACAAAGACTGAGGGCAAGTCGTCTGAATTCACACAGACTGTTAGAGAATACGTCCAAGTCGTTAGTACGTGTGTTCAGCTTGTTGTAGGAACGCAAAAATCGGCACAGGGGAGCGGAACGACCAAGATTAGTTCTGCTATTGGGCATTTCAAATGTGTCCGTTTTAAAATTGGATCTGAATGAGGTGCGGCGGGGTACGTTGACACTGATCTCTGAAACCAACTCAGGTACGTTCGCCAAATTATGTAGTGTCTTGTACAGAAAAATTAAATCAGAGCAACTTCTTCGTTGCTCCAAGGAGCTCATCTTGAAATGACAAAGCCTTTGAGGATAGTCAGCTTCACGATCACATGACTGTGATCTGTAGCGTAGGTATCTCGTGTACTTTTTTTGGATGCGCTCAATTCTGTCGATGTGGACACGGTACGTTGGATTCCATACGGGAGATGCATATTCCAGTATACTCCTCACCAGAGAGTTGTAGAGAACCTTAAGGGTGCCAGTTGATCGGAAGTCCTTACAAGTTCTTTTTACAAATCCCGACATTTTATTTGCTTTGGCGACGATAGTGTCAAAGTGGTTTACAAAGCATAGTTTGCTGTCGAGTTGAACTCCTAGATCACGAATGGTATCAACTTTCTGTAGAATTATGTTGTTCAAATGATATGCTGAGGGCTGAATCAACTTTTTCCGTGTAAAAGTTATATGATAACACTTTGAGGCATTGAGAGTCATCATGTTATTGTGACACCACTCGTGAATTGCGTCCAAGTCCTTCTGAAGCAAAGCAACGTCGGTACTTGATTTGATTTCCTTGTATAGTTTTAGATCATCCGCAAACATAGAGCATTTTGAGTAGTTTATTGAGTGTATGATGTCGTTCACAAATACAAGGAAAAGAATAGGACCAAGATGCGATCCCTGTGGCACCCCAGAGGTTGAGTGATAAAGTGGCGATTGATAACCCTTTATAATTACCCTCTGTTGTCGTTCTGAAAGATATGATCTAAACCAACGTAGTAATTGACCATGCACACCATAGTTTTCAAGTTATCGTTTAGTTAGTTAGTTTCTTATGTGGATGGAATATTATTTTACATCGAGCATCGAGTGTAGCAACCATTGTTTTGAAGATTTACTCAGAGTAGTAAAATCGAATTAAATGCCCACAAAATTATACGCAAATGCAACAGCTCCCCTTTTTTAGCATATAAATCACAGAACAGGCTTCTTCTGGGTAAGCTCGCTCCATCGTCGACCTTGTCTTTGTCACTTCTGACCTAGACTAAGGTCAAGAGCAAACCCATCGTACATATAAAAACAACTGAATAAACGGAAATGGGCACGAAGCATCATAGACATTCAATGTTACCTGTATATATTGACGTCCTTGGTCTGTCCGACGCGGTAGATTCTGTCCTGAGCCTGCTCCTCCAGCTGTGGGTTCCAGTGAGGGTCCAGGAGGAGGAGGTGGTTGGCTCCACACAGGTTGAGACCTACGCCGCCCGCGCATAGGGATAGCAGCATCACCTGACATCAGTTGTAAATATTTAATTAATAAAAATAAACGTTTATTGACCGCGGTTTCGTTTAAGAAGCTAGGATCAGATAGGTTATAGAACCTACGGAAGTATGAAATGTCAATGACTTTGAACAGTGGTCAGTGGTAGGTGGCTAGGCCAAAGTAAATTGCCTACCATCTGTTGAAAAGTTCAAATTCTTAGCAAATACGCTTGTATTTAGTTAGGTAGGTTTTAGGATGAAAAGTATTTTATTTTGTGCCTGCAGAGTGTTTTATTTGTTAGAAAAACTCATCAAATAAAGATTACAATAATTTACAACAAGAGAATGATGAAAAAATACTTGCACCTAAAACTCAACATTTTACCACAATTTGACCATTATAGATTTATTATGACAGCACCTATAGTTCCAGTCACAAGGCCTAATAACTTGTAAAAGTACTGTAGTTGCCGATTATCGATACTGGAATTTTTAGGCTAAAAGATTTGAACATACCTTGACATCAGACTTGGGATCATTGATCTTCTCCAGTAGCGGCGGCCTGGCCGGCACCGGTACGTTCCCGCTGAGTGTCACACAGCGGATCTTGGCCTTGTTCAGCTGCTCTTCGACCAGACGGAGTACTGATGTCCATTGAGATACCACTACTGCTTTGTCGCCTGGTAGCAAAATGAAATAAGAATTGCGTTGAAGAGACAGGTATTGTACTATGCGGCCACGACGAGAAGGAAAATGTCAATGACTTCTGCAAAACTTTTTTTTTTTTGTATATATAAATAATGTGTTCCACTGCTGGGCAAAGGGCTTTTTTCTTCCTATCCTCTCCATTTGGGGCTATTTTCAGCAATGTTTGCCCCGAGAGCATGATCGATCTGTCAACTGCTAATTGAAAAGTACGTTTAGCAAAAACATATTTTGCGCAAAATAATATGTGATATTTATCTTGATAGTGTCATTTTCATAATGATGATTTTTTATTTAAGTAATGAGGGTAAAATTGTTAGAAATGCTTGCCAAACTTCATAAACTGCCACCATCGAATTTAATTTTTTACAAAAGTCGAACGCTCGGCATATATTCAATTTCTAGCATAACTAGCTTTCAAGAAACGGCCGTGCGAATGAGGGTTAATTATTAAACTTATTTCATACAAATTCTTAAAGTATTGGCTATTGTTAGCGCCAAAACTCATAACATTCCAACATACCTTTATTAACGAACACCTCGTTGTTAAGACACTCCATGACAGCCGTGATCTTGGAGGAAGGGTTGCTGAGATCAAACACGGGGTTGTTGGGAGACAACACTGAGCGGATGGCCTCCGCGGCCGTCGTGCCTTCCTGTGCCGGGCCCTCGTCTTCATCCTCGTCATCTGACTTCTTGCTCTTGCTCTGTGAGACAAAGTAGAGTTAAAACTTAATTGAAGTTATCAAATCATTTATTTCAACTAAGCCAATTATAGGCACTTTTGAATTGTCAAGAGACATAAAATAAAACTAGTATTAAAATAGTTCTGGTGCACAGTCCCAGTTACAAGACTCCTTACTGAAAATCGGCCTCTCCTTACAAACTGTCCAATTAAGTTTACAATTTTGTTTGGTGAGGCCGATTTTATTTTTCATTTACTGTTTTTTTTTTGTAATATTGTTTAGTTTCGTCTAGTGACCAAGCACTGAAAGTTTGTGGTGGGCTGTCCCTTACACCCTGTATAGTTTTAAAATAAAGAAATGCGTCCTTCAAAACAACGTTATACCTACTCATACAAACGTTTTTAGGAAACCGTAGCCAAATAGCAAAAAACGGAACCCTTATAGATACGTCATGTCTGTCTGTCTGTCCGTCCCTATGTCAAAGCTATTTTTTTTCGAAAGTATAATCTATGGTGTTGAAACTTGGTAAGTATATAAAAATAAACCATGCAAACTTCCAGCAAAAATTGGTTTGAACGAGATAAAGTGTTTTTTTTTAAACGTCTGTAGCGTAGTGACGGACAAACTAAGATGCAAAAATATCTACATCGCGCAATCAAAGTTTACAGCGATCGAAGTATACGTAGAAAAATCCTAATATGAATGTTGGGCAGAAAGCCCACCAGACACAACACCCGTCTGGTCGAAAGGTACCGGGTAGTGAGGAACTTTCCACTCTGTTCCTCCTACCCCCAAACGTCAAAATTCGTAAACCTTATACAAAAATGCTATTATTCAAATATCAAACTTACGACTTTCGACTAGGTTAGCCGATTCTGTGTTGTGTCTAGAACATGTGTCAGAAAATGAGGTATTTGACAAGAATTTGTGTTAAATATTTCAACTAAAAAGGTATTAAAAAAACTACCCGCCTCCAAAAACCATCACTTCATCAACTTTTGGAGGTTTTGTTTTATAATTCATTTTACGAAAAAAATGATAAAAGAGAGAAGATTTTTTTTTAATGTTACTTTTGATCATATGTATATTTATAATCTTCGCTAATCTTACCTTCCTCTTATCCTCAATGGACAGTTTATTGAGCTCCGCCAGCAGGTCCTGTCCTGCGGGGTCCTCCTGCACGTCGGCGGCGCTGTCCTCGTCCAACATGGCGGCGATGAGGCCGCAGTGACAACACACTTGTCGCAGGCGCAGGAGGAGCACCAAGATCTCGTGGGACTTCACTGGTTGGGCACCTGAACAAACAATAAGTCTGGTGTCCGTTTATTTTAAAACTAGCTAACCTATCCCACGTGAAGATAAAATCGGGATAATAACTATCCCATGTGTTAATCAAGGTTATAAACTATTTGTGTACCAAATTATATCCAAATCTGTTCAGGGGTTTCTGTGTGAAAGAGTTACAAACATCATGTTATTATTAAAAACTTTCATGTTTATAATACTAGGATTAACCGAGCGGTCAACGTTTTGGTATTTTTCAGAATACCGTACCCAAAGGGATAAAACGGGACCCTATTAATAAGACTTCGCTGCCCATACGTTTGACTGTCTCTTCAGTTACTAGGATGTATCTTATGAATCGTGACTAGTTGAAATTTTAAAAGCCAATACTTAAAAACACTAACTTTCACTAAGTTGTTCAGATAATTTTGAACTATAAATCAGTACTACCGTCATGTCATCTCATCTTTTTGCGTTCGTATTTACGAAGATGGACGAAGATTACCAATGTGCATTTTTTTATGAATTACTAGGGAAAATAAAATATAGTAAGTATTTAGAATAAACGATTGGAAGCTTTCGAAATGTGGACATTCCGGCGCATGCTTTCTATTAGCTGGACTCAAAAAATTACTAACGCTGAAGTACTGAAGCGAGTAGGTCAAACGCGCAACTTAATGCAGACCATCAAGAAGAGAAAAGTGGCTTACCTTGGTCATGTCTTTAGAAATGACCGGTACGAACTGCTGCAACTCATAATGATGGGCAAAATTGCGGGAAAACGAGGAGTTGGCCGAAGAAAAAAGTCCTGGCTCCGCAACATTCGGGAATGGACCGGAATTAAGAGTGCTGCAGAGCTGTTCCACCTCGCCAGGGATAAAGAGCGCTTTTTAAATCTGATGACCAACCTCCAGTGATTGGAGAGAAACGAGAAGAAGAAGATTTTTTTCTGGGGTCACCGTTTTGGTACCTACCTTGTAAAGCGATCATTTTCTTATGCATCTTGGCGTACGCGCTGTCTTTGCCGACGTTCGTGAAACCTTGTGCGTCTGCATTCTTCTCCGCGCGCTGGTGAAGAAACTGAGCGAACAGCGTCTTGGAGAATACAAGCACCTGCAATTGGATTGAGCATTATTTTTAATATCATCTGTCTAGCTTTATCTCAACTATATTGTTGTCGGCTTCCTGTCGAACCAGATGCAGCTGAATACCAGTTTTTTACATGGAGCGACTGCCTATCGGACCTCCACAACCCAGTAACTGGGTAATCCACATGGTAAGACTGGTAGTCAGACTTTTAGAACTTCTGACTAACAGTAACGACTGTCAAAGATCTACAAATGATAGTCAGGATCAACGGTTTTACATGCTTTCCGAGCCACGGAGGAGTCTTCCTTTGGCAAATGGTCACCCATTCACAGACTCACCTCGGCAAGCGCGGTTTACCCGGAAGATCAGCCTGAGTGGCTGTAATTACTTAACCACGGGCTACTTGAGCATTAAGGACGCTTTACGAGCTTTATTTTCAGTAGTACCTGATAAAAACATGCTTAGGTAGGATAAGGTATACGATATAAAGTTCAGCCACTGACCTTCTGGTAGACGTTCATCTCCCTGGGCTGCAGGGTCACAGTCCGTACGTGTGCCGCCCGCTGCGGCAGACACGCCAGTTGTCCTCGCTGCACCAGCTGAACCTTGGTTCTACGTAGCAGCAGGCACTGCATGATGGTACTCAGTCGTTCCTGTCCACCCAGGGACTTGTTGTCGATCCATTTTTTCCACATCTAGGGACCACAAATGTATTTGATGAAATTATATACAGAGTGTTTCTTTTAAATGGGCCAAAAGGGAGAAACTTGCATCCATAAGAGATACGAGAAAACTTTCTTAGGAAACTTTGGCTCTTTTTTGATACTGACAATTTTGGCGTTTTTATTTTTTTGGTCGAGTGTGAGCTGTCGACAGAAATGAGTGAAATTGACCAAAATTTTTTTTAATGCTGTTCGACTCTGTTTCGTGTAAGGATCATTTCATTGTATCGGAAGAAAAAAATCGGGACGGCGGAAGTTGGTCAAATTAAGCAAAATAATTTTTCATACAAATTGTATAAAAGAAAAAAAATACCAATTTTTTTATGATGCCATTTTATTTAGTGTCTTGTAAGGACCATTTCATTGTATGGGAAGGAAAATGCCCGGACAACAGAAGTGGGTCAAATCTTATGAAATACTGACACTCCTAATACGACTTTATGCTGTTAGAAGAAACATTACTCTACTTTTGACCAACTTCTACTGTTCGGATATTTTTCTCCCCATACAATTATCTCATCCTTACATGAAAGTAAGTCAAACAGCATAATAAAAAAAATAGATTTTTTTTTTCGTTCATACAATTTGTATGAAAAAATATTTTGCTAAATTTGACCAACTTCCGCCGACCCGATTTTTTTCTTCCGATACAATGAAATGATCCTTACATGAAACAGAGTCGAACGGCATTAAAAAAAAATTTGGTCAATTTCACGCATTTATGTGGACAGCTCACACTTCACCAAAAAAATAAAAACGCCAAAATTATCAGTATCAAAAAAAAGCTAAAGGTTCCTAAGAAAGTTTTCTCTTATCTCTTATGGATGCAGATTTCTCCCTTTTGGCCCATATAAAAGAAACACCCTGTATATACCTAATAATAAGTAACAACCGTATTTTAAGCTCATTTACTTTTAATTCATCGCTGCGCCCGAGATTCTACCTTAGAAAACCTTGCTACGCTCGGGATTCTGCTCTTGAATCTTTCGCTACGCTCAGGATTCAAAAAGAGTCTTTAAAGTTTGCTCTCTTAGTATTTTACATGGAGCGACTGACTATCGGACCTCCACACCAGTTATAAGAAGTATAAATATATTTTACTCACAGTAAGATCATCGAAGGGCGAACACCTCAGGAACTTTAGTAACGCGAACAGGTCGAGGTCCTTGTTCTGCACGGGCGTGCCAGTGAGGCACCACCTCCTGCGCGCGCGCAGCCCGACGGCCGCGCCGCACGTGGCTGACTTGTGGTTGCGGACCACGTGCGCCTCGTCCAGGATCACGCGGCGCCACTGGATGCGCATTAGGACGCCGTTCTAGAGGAGAATTACTGATGTTTATACGGATGTAATGACACATGTAGACGGGAGCGATCGACTGTTGCAAAGCGTGACGCCGATTCAGAAACCCCGGGTAAAACGAATATCTGTATGATTACAAATGATTGTTCCGGGTCTGGGTGTTTGTGAGTGTGTTTCAATGCCTAGAAACACCCATGATACGGGAGAAATTCCTAAATTGGGAAAACTTTAAAATAAGATTATCATAAGTCTTCATATTTAAAATGCATTTATTTACGTTTTACTTCGTAAATATTCATATAAGCATCAATCTAAAACATTTAATTTAAAATTGGTGCATATTCCGAGCACTGACAGATAGAAGAAGAAGAAGTTCTCTCGATTCTTCATAAATAGAAAAGCCAAGCATTTTAATACCGAGGGTCAAAGCTTGCGATGGTCGCGGGACTACTGAATACCGACCCCGGAACGTAAAGGAAAGCTATTGAAGGACCACTGCGGATTTTAGCGAGACAACTCTGACAGTTTCTTTGGTCACCCAAAATAAAAAATAATAGAAAAGTCAAGCAATTTTAATACCTTCTCATTTTCCCTCAGCATAATGTTATAAGTGGTGAGCACGAGGTCGTGTGTGGCCAGTCTGTGCGGCAGCGTGGCGCGGTGTGCTCCGTGGTGCATGGCGATGGACAGCGCGTGGGAGTTGCAGTGCTTCGTGACTTCACCGCTCCACTGGGCGATCAGGGAGGCAGGGCAGACTACTAGGGTGCCGCCCTTTACCACTAGGAGAAGAAATATATTTGTTTTAACGGTCTGCGTCTAAATGAGAAATAATTTTACTGCAATATTGCCTACAATTTCAGCCAGACCATGCTATATCTATATTTATAAAAATCAATGCCACTTATCGTCGTAACTTTAAAACTGAAGAAAGGGCTCACCAATTCAAACCAAATGTTTAGGCTTTGTTCGGACTATTTTGTAGATTAATTATTTATGTGTTATTTGCACAACATCGGTCGAGCAGTTCTTCATTTATCACATTTTTTGTAACACGTAGCGAAGCACGGGGCGGGCCGATATATTAAATGTGGCCCCGACCATATAGCCATTCAACAATAATGTAAAAAATATATTTAACAAAAATACACACATATCCATTGAGCTATTACTACTACGTATAGAGACGACACCATGTATCACCACTGTGTCCCATCCAGGATGAGTGCGCGCGCACAAGTTCATTCAGTTGTTTGACAGCTCTGTGGCGTGCTCTAGGCGCGCGCACTCATCCTGGATGGGACACAGTGGTGATGCGTGGTGTCGTCTCTATACGTAGTAGAAATAGCTCAATGCACAAATCTAGAATGATTAGAGTTTAGACGAATTAAAATTAAAAAAAATAGTGGGAAAATTAGCTCAAAGTAACGTCCCGATATTCATCAATAAAGAGTAATACTTACGCTTCCCCTTAGGCCGTTCATCATCATCATCATCATCTTCATCGTCATCGATCTTGCCTTCCTTGTCGCTCGCGATCAACGCTATCATGGTGATGGTCTTGCCGAGACCCATGTCGTCCGCTGAAGAGAAAATAAAACTTTAATGAGATAAGCATGCGTATCAACAGTGGCGGCCTTAGGGGCGGGCGAACCGGGCCAACGCCCGGGGCCTCGCGCAACAAACCAAGCAAAAAAAAAAGCTATTTTTAACTTTGACCCTCAGTACTCATTAAGGCATAACGGTAAATTAAATAAGATTTTGATTCTAGAAAAAATAGTAAACATCGGTTTTTAAATTTATCATCTCAGTATTTTGTTACTTTTCTAAATCTTTTAATTAGTACAGTAATTTTGTCACCTGAACGTACAGCTAGTTTATGTAAAATCTGGTAGTGCAGATTTTTCGCTGACTTGTTTATGATGTTGGCCCAATGAATAATCCAAGTTTGAGACCTCAAGCACAGAACACTAACGCTTTGTAAAAAACACCCTTTTTATTTTATAAAGTTAGAAAACATCCCAGCTGAAGACAAAATATCTTATGCTATGTCTCTTTCATATTTGTTATAAAAAATAACGTTTATGTGAGATATCGCTAGAATTGCTCGAGAGTTGTCTTAAAATTGACAATTTCTGGCAAACTTTCCAAGTCCGAAGAAAACACGAATTTTGAAAAGCTTTGACTTGGAAGCTTGTGGGCCTACAGAAACCATTTTAGTCTCATATTTTAGCATATTTTCAAAACATCCAGCTTAAGTTTAATCAAAATCCGTTAGTTGTTTAGGTGTATAATCGCCAAAACTCAGTGGCGGATTAACCCTTTATCAAATTAAGAAATTGCAAGGCATCAGAAAAAGCACAAAAAATCCGTCACTAGGGATCACGTCTCACTCTCAGTCAATAAATATCTCACCAAAAAACCTTCTAGGACTAAATTAAAAATTAGCGCGGTTTAACTTGACATAGTATCCGACCAACGACGATAAATTACTAGACTCCGCATTCACGATCTAAGGAACAAAAACTATTCTGTCAACTCGCTGAGGTACTACGTAAGCGAGGGGGACGGGGTACTGCGTTGTGATTGGCTAACTCAAGGTCTGTTCTGTCTCAAGGCATGTTTACGGCTCATAGGAGTGGTCGAAATAAGACGGATATAAGATATTTTGTCCCAATGTGTTGACAGACATCGGTCGCCTGTTATTAGGAGTCTAGTTATGTATCGTCGTTGTATCCGACCTAAAGTCATAATCCTGCATCTAAATGCAAATGAGACCTACCAAAAGACGACTACCGATATCTAGCAGTGGGGATGTTTCTTTAATTTAAAACCTAATAGGTATTATTACAAGCTTATAAAAAACCAAACCTATGCGACGAAAAATGTTTAAATTTTCCCGCTCGCTATTCCATCGTACACAACCTAGGTTACCTTATTTATTGCTTAAAGAAGAAAGGTGGAAAAAAATCGAGCTCACTCTTCGCCCGCTCTTGCATTCCCCTTGTTCTCGAAAGAACTTTGTTTTACCTACTAAACGAAGTACTTCCCAGCAGAAACTACCGTGGATAGGGGGGAGACGCCCACGGCAACGGACGTGACGAGGAGATTTCCGGTCATGTCATCAAACTGATTGGCCTTAGAGGACCAAAGCCTGCCGGGGTCACAGGACCATCTCATCAGGTAACCGTAACCCTGGGACTTGACGTACCAGGGTTACGGTTATTGAAAGATCACCGTGGATTTTATCAGTACAAGTCTGACAGAAGAAAAGAAAATTGTGGCACCAAACGCTTCGATTGCTTAGGGCAGGGTTTTTCAACTTGTGGGTCGCGACCCCCTGGAGGGTCGCGAAGCCTCTTCAGGGTCGCGAAGCTTCTATAGGGGGAGTTGTAAAAGGTTGGAAAAGCTACTGCATTAAAAAAAACAATTAAGTTTAAAAAACAATACTAAGGCGCTCCCTCACCGCGAGCATTCACCTTAGTAATGTTAATTTATCCGATCTGTAATTCTGAAACCGCATCGTGTCGCGAAATATTTCTTCATACTAAAGGGGTCGTACCATGAAAAAGGTTGAAAAACCCTGGCTTAGGGCATCAAGTCTTAATCCGGCACTGCCAAAACTAACAAAGTTTTATAAACCAAAATGTTCCTTTTTGGGCCAACATCATGAAAAAGTCTGCAAAAAATAAGAACTACTAGATTTAACGCAAACACGGAAAATTTCTGTGCGAAATGTAAAATGTATTAAAACTCAAATTTTATTTAGGTATTTAATTATATAACCACCTACCTAAATCAAAGACAAATACCTAAACCATACAACTAGACCTTTCGTATCACAGACTTTTAAGAAGGACAAAGGGCCTCGCATAGACCTGCCGCCCGGGGCCTCGCAATGTCTAAGGCCGCCTCTGCGTATCAATGTATTAGATTTTGCCTCAAGGCCCAATAGCCATAAGCGATAGGCTTATAATATGAAAGTTATTCACGAATACCCTTCTTTAATAAGTCAATGAAATATCAGTGTTTAATTTAACATAATTACTAAATCAGACTCTGCGCTTTATTGAAGCCGCAAAATTATTCTTCTTGAAACTCTACCGAACGGCATAAAAAAGGCATATACTTTCTTTTTTCTCTTTGGGTGACTATCTATGAAATTATGATTTTATCAGTCTCTATGTTAAAACCAATATAAATAAATGCATCCAATGAAATAAGCCAAGCTCGATGCCGGCATGACCGGGGCCAAAGCCTGCCGGGATCGCAGGACTTACGAATTGCCGTGACCTCGAAAAGTAAAGGGCTATTGAAGGATACCGTGGATTTTAGTCAGTACGAGTCTGACAGTCCCTACCGCTCTGCCCTGGGTGGGAGGACTCAATTAATGATTTTACCACGCTAAAAAAAAGAAAAGCTCAATGCCGGTGTCTCCTGGCTCAAGAGTGTCAGTTCTACTCACCCAGTATACCAGCCCTGGGCCGCTGCGTCTCCCTCCACTGCAGCCAGGCCAGCGCGTGCAGCTGATGCGGCATCAGCTTTGATTTCATGACCTTCGGAGCTGGTGCTTCCTGGGACTCAGCAGGCCGGGAGCCCAGCGACTCGTATAGGTCGCGTAGACGGTCCAGGATTAAGTTACGTTCCGCCATGTGGGTCGCCATGGCTGGGTATTGGGAAAGGAATTTAATAATGATGGAAATTAATAATCTATCTCGGTTGCTATTATATTGGACTGTAGCTAATAACTGGGCCTATAGCTAAACGGCAAGCGGCAATCATTAACGCTCAGCAGTTGCAAATACATTTTGAACTTTATACCCCGTACGCACAAAGCTATGAATTTATTAAAGATTACAAATCATTTCAGTTTGTTTCGTTCACTATAGCTCAGCAGTCTTTACTAGATTTTCAACTTAGATAACTAGATTCAGAAGGAGGCCTATAAAATTTGGGCTGTTCAGGAATAATGGCTGAAATAAAGATGACATTAATGTTTTAAAGGTTCCAAACAACAATTTTCCTGCTAACCCATACTTTGTATCTGAAAACAGTTGCTATAAACAGGAATATGTTATGAGAATACACTCACCCTGCTTGCCAAACATCCTGGGTTGCACAGCATTGCTGGCTTTTTGCAGCTCATCCCAGGTCATCTTCTTCTCCTTGAAGCCATCTCTTGCGATGTCGGCTGCAGTAGGATTTTCTGAAAGAAAAGGGATTGTTACATACACTTTGGAAAATTATTTGTTACCTTAGGGATCTCCATTGCACACGACGTGGCTCTGCTGTGTAGATCACGATAATTTTACATTCGGATTTCCGAAGATTTAAGAGCTGTTTGAGGGTGGCCAGAAACAAAAGGAAAATAGAGGACGAAGAAAAAAACATTCAAAACAGAAACCTAGAAACCCATAAATTACAACAGGGGTCACACCGATTCGCGACGCTGCGCGACCATTTTAATAGCGACTTAAAATCTCACTTTATTTACTACCACGAAAATATGTATACACATTTCCAGTTTCGTCGCGTCGCGTCTCGGTGTGAACTGGCCTTAAAGCACAAAAAAGGATTCAAAGGCATATCAGGTTCAATAAAATAGAATCTAACCTAACTCGATAGAGATAAAGTTTAATTTCGCTCACCTGGTTCCACCACCATATTGGCGACCTTGTCTCCCTGGCGCCGCACCTGCTCCTCCAGATGTGTCAGTCTCTCGATCAGTTTGCTGCCGCGGTCTGGGAGAGTGTCCACGTCCATCTCTTCCAATAAGTACTGGAATGGACCATGGACAATTTTTCTATGAAGTCAAACTTAAAGCATATTATATTTAACTATTGTGCCTAGAAGAACTTTGTAGGAACTTTTGGGGAAGAAAAGTTCTCGAGTGGCAACGTCGGACCGGAAGACGCAGTGTGGATAGGCCTCCCACTGGGTGGACCGACGACATCGTGAGAGTCGCGGGCAACCGATGGATGCAAGTGGCGAATTGTCGTTCTGCGTGGCGGTCTAAGGGCACATGCCTATGCACACCACGTTTATTAATATGTTATGTGTTATGTAGAACAGAACAGTTTGTTGTCGCGGTACAATGTGTCAAACGCGCGTTTGCATCGCGTTTGTATCGCTACAAACGCGCGTCAACGGCGCGTTTCATAAACGCGGTGTGCATAGGCCCTAAGGGGGAGGCCTATGTTTAGCAGTGGACGTCTTCCGGCTGATGATGATAAGAGGTACTTTTGAATAGTAAAAAAAAGAATCTTATAATGAGCCACCCACCGTCCCAGTCACAATGCATGATAACTTGTAAAACTACTATAGTTAACCATTCCAAATCGTAGATCTCTATGGAGAAGAATGGACAAGAACCTGCATAAAGTATTTGACTTTAAAACAACAGGTAAGTAAGTCACTGCAGAACAGAAATTCAGCAGTTTTGAGAAAAACCTTGGAAACTTGTTAAAAACTTGTTTTGTGTCAAAAACGACACTCGTAGCACTCGCCTACGAAGTTTCTGCGTAGCACGTGCTACGTGCTACGGGAAAGTGCTAGGCGAGCCTACGCAGCAGAATGATTATAACCTTGTGAAAAACGCCTTACTCAAAACTTTATTGCTTCCTATGATCTACACTAATATTATAAACAGGAAAGATTTGCTTTTTTGTATTGATTAAATTCCGAAATTACTGGAGGTATTTATAAATTCTTGATTTGTGTAACTTCTATTCTTTGAGAATTAGAAACTGCTTTTAGAAGTTATTGCTTGGATATTTTTTTTTGTTAATGTATTGTTCTTTTTGTGAAAATGATTGATGCTGCCCAGCCTAAATGTAAAGATGATTTCTAAGGTTCACCTAGAAGGAGTTGGAACTCACTCCAGTTTCCCAGGCTGGGTAGACTGCTAGGATTTCTAAGATTATAAAAACTTGTACAAACTCACCCGAATATTCTTAAGGTCCTCCTTCAGCGCCTCTAACTTCATGAGCTCAGATTCCCTGACCTGCTTCTTGACGTACACGATCTGCTGGTTGGGGTAGCTCGGGGGAGCAAGGTACTTCCTTATAGTTTGGGACTCCGGCTTCATGCTGGTGTCTTCTTGTTTGGGGATGGGGGACTTCCGGGGTTTTGGGGACTTCTTTTCGGTTGGCGGCTTGAAGAGGAATATTTTTATGTTGTTAGTATAAAAATATGGTCATTATATGTAAGTTGGCCAACATGGGGAAGTCTAAATACATGAGGCTTATAGAAAAACTTTCAAAAAACTTTATAATTTAAGCCTTTTCTCGATGTTAATAATTTTAGCTCTATAAAAAACAGAGAAATATTCCAAATATTACTTCTTTGAATGCCGTTTAACTGCTTCATGTTATGGTAATTTCTTTGCAGACCAAGAAAAGAAGTCTTTGCCTTTTGACATTTTTTTTTGTTAACTTTCAGTATTATTTATGATTGTAACAGGTATGTAGCAAGTTTCCTCTTGGAAGACCAGTAATTTTGAATAATGCTCAATTATTTTAAATCTCGATACAAGGATGTGTTTGTAAAATGCATTCATTTAAGCCTATAATTTCCTGCGTCCATAATGAAAGTCACAAAAAGATGACCCACTGACCAAAAAAAACTTCGGATTTTGAAAAAAATCGTGGAACAACATATCTCATTTTTAAACATGTTCAACTTACACATTGTTTCCTAACATATTTTACAAAACATTTACTCACAGGTTTAGGCGTCGGACTCCTAGGCATTTCGACCGGATATTCACTCAAAAATTTACCAAAAAAAACATCAGCAACAACTTTCATGCAACTATTATACAAGTTAAACCACATCAAATAATAAAAGAGCACTATAATTATCTAAAAACGAATTAACACGACATATAAATAAAACGTGTCTCGCGTGAAAAGTCCGTTACGATACTGAATCTGTCAAATGAGAATGTTGAAGTACCTGCAGTTTTAATGATCTTGAAGAAAAGTACCTGCTTTATTAAATTACTATAGAATTGCTACTTTTTATCGAACCTCAAAAAATGCCGAATGCTCGAAATAAATGGCGAAACAAATTTGTATTCATTTTAGTATGCCCTTTCAAATTTTCCAAATCGGTTCAGACGTCTTAGAGAAATGAGGGAAGATACTAATATTCCGAACTACTTTTATATGGACGACTGCATAACAAAACTGGCAATTTTTTAATGTTTTCCAGTAAAGATCCCGATCAGTCCTGGTTATTATTTTATTACACTATACTATTGATAATTTGATATACAACTCGTTCCTGCCGGAGCTGCTTTTTTTTCTATGAAGTCACGCTCCTCCTTTGAACTATGGCTGAAAAAGCCCTTTCATGGGTAATCCCAATCCATCATTTCATGACGATGAATTCGAAAAGAAACTTTGAATAACGAAGCAATAATATTACACCCTTTGCACTGAAATAAAATAAAAATAACGGAAGGTTGAAGTTTGAGATCGCAGGGAAAGTTTTTGTCCAAATCGGCCTGGCTAGACAGAAAATGATCACAGGGTGATCTTAGAGCTGGAACAGGCACATAAAAAATATCCTTACCTCATCATCATCACTGCTCAGCGCAATAATTTCCGGCTTCGTATCAATAATAGTGACGTCATCGTCATACCGTATAAAATTCTCCCTTTCTTTCCTTGCTATCAAATGATTTAGCACCGTCTTCTTAAGGCTATTAGACACATTCTTCTCTGCATCATTTATTATGATACACTCATCCTTATTTGCTAAGGATTTTCTTGCATTTCTAGTCTCATTTGTTATGTCCTGAAGTGGACTTGAGAATGGGGAGCAGGTTAGTTTTGAGGAGTCTAGGTCTTCTGGAGCCTTTTCGGGAGTCTTTGGTCTTGAAAGACTACTGTCGGGGAGAGTTTTGGGCGGAAGACCAGGATCCGGGAGGTCTGTGAGGCTCCCCGTGGAGCCATAGTGTGAGTTTCGTGGGCTCTGAAAGGTATAATTATGTTTTACGAGATGGTACACATCAAGCTTTACAAAACCTGTTTGTCTTGGTCTCGCTTTGTACGATTCACAATAAACGGTCAGCTAATACTGGTTTTGTATAGCTTTATAAGTAGCCATGTGTACAACAAGCTTGTTTTCTATCGAGGTACGTTGCCTTTAACCAAAGCACGAATACTCGATAGTCGCGAAGACTCGGAAGGCGCGTCGTCGCTGTAAGCGTGACCACGCGCGATTTTTTCGTCGAACAAAATAAACGCGGTAGTCAAATGCTCTAGTGAACGATCACTTTATACGCGTTTTAAATGTCGAATTGTGGACAACAGTCCCATATACAATAATTCTGGAAAACATACAAAATAAGGTTCAAAATAAATAAATTAACACCCTTTTTGGTCTACTTACATCATCAGACTCAATAAAGTCCGACTCATCACTTTCATTGTCCTTCGGCACAACACCCATGATACTCATCCTTGTAGCTCTCGACATCACCATCTGATCCTCATCAGGACCTTCATCAGTTTCTTCATCATCAACTATTTCTGAAGCTTCATCACTATCATCAGAACCATCATACTTTAGTGGAGCAGTCTTGTCAGCATTTGTACTTTCATTTTTCTTATCCTCTTCATCATCGGTTTCCGATGGAGTGTTATCTACTACCATATTAGGTTCTAGAAGTTTCTTGCCTTTCCCGCTGTCAACTTTTAACGGAGTGTCTTTCTTATTTGTCTTGTCATAATCATCATCATCACTTTCCGTTGAATTATTATCGTCTACCATACTAGCTTCTAGAACTTTCAGGTTGTTCCCGCAGTCAATTTTCAACGGAGTATCCTTCATACATTTTAGTTTTGTATGCTTGTCATGTTCTACTATTATAGAGTTTTCAGTGTCGGAGTCAATGAGTATCATGCGTTTCTTTGTTTTTCGTCCAATGATGGACTCGTTAGGGTTTAAGGATTGCTTCCTCATTGGTGGTCTGCGCTTTGGTACTATTTCTGGTGATACTTCCTCTGTTTAGGGAAATAATAGGTTTGTTTTAGATGATATTATGATACGAGGGCGGGTCAAAAAGTTCGCGGAATGGAAGGGTTGGAGTGGGGATAGGAGGATTTTTTTACCTGTCAGTACTTGGTGACTCAATACAACTACAAATATTAAGTTTCACCCCGTTCGGTTCGTTAATCTTTGAGATTTTGCTATATAAACAGGTAAATCGGGAACAGAACAGGGACTTTAGAGAAAATTGAGTTTCGTTCCGTGATATAGCTCCTTTTTAAGCAGGAAAAAACACTTGAGATGGTTTTGCAATGAATGAAGTTCGATTTTATGGACTCTTGCCATGAAATGTCAATAATTTGTAAGTGACATAGCCTCTTTGAACTGGGCAGAGATTCGGTTGAAGAAGATCAGTGCTCTAGTCGGCCGATTGGGGCAACATCTTCAGACATTGTTGAAAAAGTTATAAAACTGTTCTAGAAAATGCTTGTTTAAAGATAAAATAGAGAAAGGATGACTTGAATATCATCACTGCTAATTTGAGCATTCTCCATGACCATCTTCGTATGTTTAGGGCCAGTGCAAGATGAGTGCCGAGAATGCTCACACCGCTTCAAAAACAACGGCGCGTCGAGTGTATGCCGGAGGTCGTCTGCCGACGTCCGACGCCGTGGGCGTCTACCACTGCGGTTGGGGCCGAGGGAGGACGCTGTCCTCTCCCTCTCACGGCCCGCCTATGTGCTACTACCACTTACAGAATGAAAGTAGGTTTCATGGAATATTACAGGATATACTGCATATTTACAAAAGAAGGATGGACAAAACGTCCCATCCCTTGTAACACTTCCATCTATATATCAAATGAAAGCACTTGAAAAGTGTATCATTTCATTGTATGACAGCAAACCTGTAAACCATGGGAGAAAAAAGTTATTGAGACTTTTATTTCAAAATACCAACGATACATAATGTTAGGCAGAAGTCATGTATGTCTTAAATTATGTCAATCCATACTCAATACTGTGTGCTAATGCATCGTTGACATTTCTTGTGTGTCTGTATTTAAAAAAAAAAGGCAGTATGAGGGGCGCTTCTTGATTTAACCAATGAGTGCAATGGTATGGTTTGCCGGCAATTAAAAAAGAAAAGAAAGAAAACGTTTCTTTGGGAGCAGGTACACACAAAAAAAAGAACTTGATATCAAATCATGATGATGTCAGCATAACAAATGTCACATAACATGCAAAAAAAAAACTTGCTAGTTTCTTTAACCGATTCTCGGACTAACTTCAGCTCGTCCACGGTTCTGTGACGATTGGGTTTGTTGTGTCAACTATGTGTTACGTGTTCGCGATCTTTACTTCGAGTCAGAATTCGTCATAGTATGTTTTTACGAGAATATGTTTATGGAAGATCGGCCGGAATTCACAGAGTTTATAATGGAACACATTGATTTCGAAATTGTCAGTTGTAATATTTAATTATAGCGTTTTTGAAAAAGAATAAGGCGCTTTCTCCACAAGCGACAGAATCGCGGCGATATTATAGTCGTGCCACATATTTCCATATACTCTATATGAACGTGTCTCCACACGGCGATGTCCATAGATTTTCACATGGAAATGATGGGTACAAGCGTTGGCGCTTGTACGCATCAGTACCATGACAAAAAGCTATTCAGACACTGTTAGCACTTCGGACACTGATGAAGGAAACTAACAAATGACTTCAACAATCATCCATAGTACACTGGTGATTTTTTTTACTCCTTTGCTACCTCGTTAGTCAGTTGAGTACCTAACGTTTT
Source organism: Agrotis ipsilon (assembly GCA_028554685.1). NCBI lineage: Eukaryota > Metazoa > Arthropoda > Insecta > Lepidoptera > Noctuidae > Agrotis > Agrotis ipsilon. The sequence continues at coordinate 14,129,459 of CM052973.1, read as the reverse complement.
GGATGTGACGGTCTTATAGCCATGTTCTTCTAAGTAGGGGATTGAGCCTATAAAGCCCCAATCGAGTTTAAATTCATTATTTTCATGCAATTATCACTACTAAGCACTTTGATTTTCTTTTAAAGAGTCAGAAGTGGGTGCCGCTAAATCAACAATGTTACTCTTTCTCATGATCTGTACACATTATTATCATGAGAAAAAGCTAAGAGCAATGTTTTCTTCTGAAAATCGAAATTCTTCTTTTGACATAAAAGTCTCAATAACTTTTTTCTCCTATAGTTTGTAGGTTTGCTGACATACAATGAAATGATACACTTTTCACGTACTTTAATTTGATATATGGATGGGAGTGTTACAAGGAAAGGGACGGGGTCCATACATTTCTGCCCATTCTTCTTTATTTTTCTACATATAATTCAGTAATTTTGATTGAGATCAAGACTGTGTATTTACAGATTTATTATTTAAGCTATTTAAATTATCCATACCTTCATCTGAAGAGCTTAAAACTACTTTATTGGAAGACTCTGACTGTCTTCTGATGCTTCCCCTGTTGCTAGCATCTGTAAGAAATGAATGTCTGTTTAAGGCTTTTGAGAAAATGAAACATAAAAGTACTCCTGCAACACCTGGGTCAGCAGCTGGGGTTGCGGGACTATCTTATATGATAACTGTGGGCCCAAAACGTAAAGGGCTATTAAACGAAGGACACCATGGATTTTAGTCAGTACTAGTCTGACAGTCCCTTCTATGCTGCTCTGAGTGGGAGGACTCATTCAATAATTTAACCACATTAAAAAAAATGGATCTGCAGCTGTCAGTGCAATGATCCTTCAAGAACTAGTCTGATTCGCTACTGGGACAATTATAATGGTAAAAGCCATTACCACATTTGGCAAGACCTAGAACGCACCTAGGACCAAGCATAGTGCTCATGACCCATGACATGATAGATCACTTAGTTAACACACCTCACAAATGTGATAATTGTGCTGATGGTTTAACAGCATGGTATTTTAATGGCATGGTTAGCGCCTGCTGCGCTTTTTAAAACTTACCATCATCACTGCTGGATATGACATGGCTGTTAGCTGCACTGCTTTGTCTGACCACTGACTTAGGTACTGTCTTTGAGGCATTCTCCTCTGTCTCACTTTCATCTGGAACATTAAAAAATATAATAAATTCTCTATTAAAAGATAGTTGTGTTATTATGACACACTCTTAGTAATTAATTGATGGAGTATACTACAATAATATTATTATTTGGCTATTTGGTAACATCACAGAAAAGATGGATGGATTGTATAAGGAATGATTAGGTCAGTGGGTCATCTTAGGGGCGGAGTTGTGTTGCGCCGACCACAAGTAAAATGAGACGAGGGCAGGAACATTACACCTGTGTTCCCCAAAAAGTTGGAACGAGGTTTGCAGGTGCGGGTTGTTTTAAATCAAAGCTGAAGAGAATATGAAAGCAGTAGAATGCCAGCACAACTTCTATTTGTCTGGCTAGCATCAAAAAAGAAAGTAAGAATACATTCGTTCACATTATAGCGTTTCATACAGAAACGAGATGAAAAGTAAGTTGATATCTTTTGTGGTACAGAGCTAGCACCATTTTATTACCGTCTGTTGTAGATTCTTCAGATTCTGCTACAAAAACTGTATGATTTTTCTTCTTTCCTCCGAAAGAATCGTCAGCTAAACTATTGTCAATAAATTCTGTTTCGGAGCCGCTATCGGCGCCTGTCTCATCACGATATTCAAAGAATGAATTCTCCATTGTATTCGCCAAACAAATATTAATTCACAATAAAGAACTTCTCATTATTTATTGAAAATAAAAATAATGACCACCTTTCAAAACAATTTTTGAAATCAAATTGTCGTTTTCGACGTTTTGTTTTTGCTGAAGGAAAATTACTAAATTAAACTGGTTATACAAAATTAAAGTGATGAAAATAAATAAAAAGTCTGAAAATTATGAAAAATGTACTGAAATTTGAGATGAAAAAATATATAAAAAACAATACTTAAAAATAAAAACAAAAACCTGTATGTTACGTTTTATTCCTGGTTGGCGAATGACATGTGGGCGTTCCAGACAGTGCATTTGTCACATTTTGAAGCATAACTCACATCCTTTTATACGGCTTTTATTCTGATTTCGTGCTAAAAATAGAGTATCAATGGGAGGATATGAAACGCAGTCTCATTTCGTCATCGTGTTTTGAATCGAATGCATCTGCCTGCTGAATCAAAAATAATCTCTGAAGTACAAATTTCCGAAAAGTTGTTCGAATTCTCCTTCTTTTTACAAAACCTTTAAAAGTTTACGGTTTTATAATGACTGAAGTTCAATTGCAAGAGTTCAAGCTAGATCCCGATTCGGAGCTAAGATTCGAAGTTGAATCGAAGAACGAAAAAGTGGTTTTAGAGGTAATTCTTAAGGAAATCTGTAGTAAAATTAGTGCCATATGGCTTAATTTATAGTGATTCTAACATTTGAACTGTAGTTATCAATTTAAAAGTGTAATAAGTTAGGTTATTATGTTGTTATAGGTCAAGAGTGGTTATGCGGAGTTATTTGGCACGGAGCTCGTAAAGGGGAAGCCCTATGAGTTCCATACGGGGGCTAAGGTGGCTGTCTTCACGTGGCATGGCTGTACTGTGGAGCTGAGGGGCCGAACTGAAGTCAGCTATGTGGCCAAGGAAACACCTATGGTAAGTCTCAAATAATCTCACATATTGTCCACAAATATACTTTTTTCTCAACAGTAAAACCATCTAAAGTCATCATGTACTATCCCATTTCTTGGTTAAGGTATACTCAATAAAATTACACTCCATATTGTGGTCAAAATTTTAATTAGTTAAGATTGCTGCCAAATTGTTCAAATACTGCTTTCTAGTTGTTTGTTTGCTGGTATGAATTGAAAGATTATGTGTTGGATAGGATAGACCTTTTATCAAGCAAGGCAAAAAAAAATTCATATTACACATTTTGTATTCCCAGTGAAATCATCATGCCATAATAATATAATGTCTTTAAGACCAGAATCTCTTTTCAGAGCCATTTAAACATATAAAAAACTCTCCCTTTTCAGGTAGTCTACCTCAATGTCCATGCAGCACTTGAACAACAAAGAGTAGCAGCAGAGCAGGAGTCTACAAGAGGTCCTGTTACCATGGTTGTGGGTCCTGGTGATGTGGGCAAGTCAACCCTGACCAGGATACTGTTAAATTATGCAGTCAGGATGGGAAGAAGACCTATTTATGTGGATTTAGATGTAGGGCAGGGACATATCAGTGTGCCGGGCACTATTGGTGAGTTGTTGGTTGATTTTCTTGGGTCTGGTATTTCATAGTATTGCACAATGAAATGATTTTTAAATTGCAAAATGTTGTGATATTTTTGAACTATGGCTACTAGACACTATGCTGGTTTTTGAAGCATGATTATGCTGTTACATTATCATCCTTTTATTTAATAGACACTGGGCATTACCTAGTGTGCCAGACAGCTGATGGCATAATATAGTGAGTACCTAGTAGAAGAAAATAAAGCCAATACAAAAAAAAAAGGTATTAACTTACTCCTCATAACATAATAAAAAACAGTATTGCCTGAATTCTGCATCCAGGCATGGATTTTTGTCTGGCTAGCATACTAGCTTGATGGGTGTATGCTTACAATTAAGTTATAGTTGAAAAAGTGTCCAAAATCCTGTTGAAGAACAAAAGCCTTTCAATCTAGTGCAAGTGCAAAACCAGTCATATTCTGGAATCATTAAAAAAACTTTGCCCTTCTTCCAACAGGTGCCCTCCTAGTGGAAAGACCAGCATCAATAGAAGAAGGCTTCAGTCAGCAGGCACCTCTAGTATACCACTTTGGTCACAACACTCCGGGAGAAAATTTGGAACTGTACAATACCATAGTGGCTAGACTAGCTGAGGTCATTGCCGAGCGGTGCGAACATAATAAAAAAGGTGAGGACAGAACTTTGGCATGGTGATGGAGTAGTTTTTTATAAGAGAAAGATCCTGTTAGTACTTAAAAGATTAGATTACATTTTATAAGCCCATAATCGACACCACAATTGACCTGTGTGCTTAGTGCGACACACGAGACGCGATAGTAACGTTTAACCGCGTTTGACGCTCATTGGTTGAGAGCGCGGTTAAACGTTACTATCGCGTCTACGTAAAAAAACTCGCACTAAGCACACTGGTTTGATTCTTGCATTGAACAAATGTTTGTATTATGTTTAACCTTTGGTTTAACTATTTGTTCTGAGTTTGGGTGTTTGTGTATGCGAGAGTGTTTGTAAAGGCACCAACAATTCGGGAATTATTCTTAAAGGGGAGCAAATTTTATTTAAAAACAATAAACTGACAGACTGCTTCAAATGATAACTACGAAATTAAAATGTAACTTCTACTGTATAAACTTTTGTCATTTTGACAATAATTGTAATATTCTAGATTTTAGGGGGTACAAAAGGGGTCTACTAGAATCTAAAAGACCCCTTTTGTCACTGAAAATGATAAATCCTTGTTTATAATTTATTTTAAAAAAATAACTAATATTAATATCAATACATGTCCTTTCTAATAAAAGTTATTTTTATAGCAACTTCAACATCAGGAGTGATCATCAATACATGCGGGTGGATCAAGGGCGCGGGGTATAAGGTGCTCACACATGCCGCACAGGCTTTTGAGGTTGGCAGAATTAATTTAACTCTTAAATCCTATAAATTATAAAAAAAAATTGTATCTAAAGGAAGTTCATGAACAAAATAATTCTGTCAACAACGCGACTTTAAGTCAGCATCCCCATGCCGCGATGCGATACAATTCGACCGATTCCAAACGCCTAGTGAAAATCATCCTTATCACTACGACATAATTATGACATAAAACGTGCGGTTGTCTACGGTTAAATGAGAAACAAAACACGCTGTTCACGACAACGTCAAGTCAATCAAATTGCATCATTAAATCGTAGTAGGAAGGTCGATTTTAATTTTTAGTAGAAATTGCATCATGGCGTAGCTCCATAACGGGCCATTCACGACCTTGCCGCGGTGGCTTAACGCGGGGTGGTGAATGATAAGACAAAATGTTTGAAACATGCCATGAGTAGCCGCTCATACCAAAAACGCGCGCGGTTATCTCTCTCTGCAGCGGTGCACATTGTTAGGGCGGGAGGGAACGAAAATACAAGTGATGATCATAGAAAAAGTGTTGTGTGGCAGAATTTACAAAGAAAGAAACATAAAATATGTGACACTTTTAGAAAAAGACAGTAAGTTATGAGCGACACGGACGACTTTCCTTTTCCAAGACGAAATGTTTTTTTTCTCTTAGTCTAAAGGGGCTTTTACTCATAGCATATGTCGGTTCCATCTGGACGAAATGTTTTAAATTAAAACTTAATGAGCCATAATGACTAGCATACTTTCTAATTGAGTGGCTGTTTTAATTAAAGTGTGAACCCTTTATCATACAGGTGGATGTAATCTTAGTACTGGACAACGAGAGGCTATACAATGAACTGAAAAGGGACATGCCAAAGTTCGTCAAAGTTGTGTACCTGCCTAAGAGTGGAGGCGTGAGTATATTCTATTCTTATATGACGTTTGTATAATAATCATATTTTCCATCGTCTACTAGCAAAATAGCGGGGCCTGATAAGACGCAGGAATTTTTAAACAGGGTACCGTGGCGCTGGAACACAAAAAGACATGTGTAGGAATAAAAGTTGTTTTTAGTTGGCAATAGTGACAGTCTCTTCTTATTGCTTTCTCTTTCTCTTCTTCAGCTTTTTTGCGGGAAAAAAAATTGGATTTCAAGCAGGACAAGGCCATCGCAGTCATACTTGACAAGGTCAAATCTTTCATTCTTTTTGTAAACGTTGTATCTACTACGTTTACGAGTGGAATGAAAGATTTGACTACGTTGTACTAACAGCACGGTGCAAGGTCATTGTCCTTGCACTGCGCTGTTAGAACTTCATCCGCCTTCCCCGCGGTCTACTGAACTTAGACGTTTGTTGACGTTGATTTCATTTGATGATTTTTACAACCCAAAAAAAAGCCCTGATTTACTAAAGTCATTTTCTCTGCTTCGTTGAGCTCGTTTTCGCGTTGTTGTAAACAGGGCTTTATAACAATACTAGCGGCCCGCCCCGTGCTTCGCTACGTGTTACAAAAAATGTTTTAAATGAAGAACCGCTCAACCGACTTTTTGCAAAATTCGCATAAATAATCTACTAAAAAGTCCGAGTCCGTTCTTGAGTTATAGTTACAACGAAAAGTGGCATTGATTTTTATATTCATAGATTAGAAACAAATAAAATAATACTTATAAATAATATTAATATAAAATAATAACAAATAAAAAATAAAATGTTCCGTAGGTAGTGGAGCGGTCCTCGACGCAGCGCGCTGAAGCCCGCGATGCGCGGATCCGTGAGTACTTCTACGGTAAGCGGACCCCGTACTACCCACACTCATTTGACGTCAAGTTCACTGACCTCAAGATTTATAAGGTTTGTTGATTTTTACATGTTTTTAAAACAATTTAAAAGTAGTGTTTCTTATCTGCCATAGCGAGTTTTTTTAGCACGTAAAGCTGTTGGTCCCAGCTGTCATTTGTAGATCTTTGACGGTTGTAACTATTAGTCAGAAGCTCTAAAAGTCTGAAAACCAGTTACTAGTTTGTTCTGGATGAGGAGAGAGGTGGGGAGGTTAGATAGGCAGTCGCTCCATGTAAAATACTGATATTCAGCTGCATCTGGTTCGACTGGAAGCCGACCACAATATAGTTGGGAAAAGGCTAGGCAGATGATGATGATGTGTTTGTTATCTATGCAGAAGCGCGTCCCACAATAACTGTATTAAAGGACGCGATTTTGCAATACGGCCCACTTCTCACAGTGAGAAGGCTTATGCTAGAGGATTCAATCCTGGCTTTTTTTTTGTAATCCCTTAATTTCGGGATTGCCAACATGTAATCCTGAAAAAACTGGGATCAGTCACTTTCATACCGAAATCGGGTATTTTACAGATAAATAAATCTTCGTCAATTTTGGTTTGTGTGACAAAATAATAAATACGGGTCTAATATTTTTTAATAATCTATACGGACTAATAAAAAAAATGAGTAAAATACCCTACTATCGGTACTGGTAAACATACCTTTGGTAACTATTTATGCGTCAATGTGGGGCTACCATGGCGTATCTTTTTCTTATCTGTTTATTTGACTTGACTTCAAGGCGTCGTTATTGGAACATGCCGACAGCGAGTTATGGGTGATTCGCCGTCCGATCATGAACCATACTTGTGTCGGTCGACGGCGCGTCATGTTACACGCGGGGTAAAAATCTGTACCTTTTCGTGTAATAAATAAAGTTTAATTTTGAGTTGTTTTATTGAAAAGTGCGCGTAGCATCGCGTCTCGATGCATTGACCCTAAAATGTTATTATTAAAACTCTTCTTTTGAGGAAAAATCTGATAAAGCATATAATTATGGAATTCTCTACCTGCCTCCCAAAAACTTAGAGGCTATCATTGTAGAACTTGTAGCAAGTATAACATCCTTTCCCCCCTGCAGGTGGGAGCCCCGTCCCTCCCCGACTCGTGCATGCCGCTGGGCATGCGTGCGGAGGACGCGCTCACGAAGCTCGTGAGTGTGTGGCCCTCGCCCGCGCTGCATCACAGACTGCTGGCCGTGTCCTTCGCGGCCGGACCGGATGATGACGTGCTGCATTCCAACTTGGCTGGCTTCGTGTGTGTGTGAGTATTAAAACTATGTTTATTAAAGATTTTTTGAGGGAAGAAAAATTCAGCTGCGACTGGGGCTCGAACCTGCGTCTTCTAGATAAGTACTCCAGACACCATACCAATCAGGCTATCGCAACCACTCATTTGTTTATGAACATAGCAGAACATACTTTCAAACGCCAGATATAGAAATAATTTTTCAACACAGAAAAAAAAGAGTTGAATACTTTTAGTTTAACTATACTCCCCATGTCTTCCCAAGTGCTCTTTTCGAGCGCCACTTGAGGTCTAAAAGCCACGTTAAGCCGATAGCGTCATTAGGTATTCTTATTTATACACGAAGTGAATCATAACGAATATTGCTTAGAAAAAAAAGCAGTTTAAGACCCGAAGTCAACACCGTGCACATCCAAAAGTTGTTTTGCCGTCTCTTTGAGTCGATCTCGGAAACTTTATTTAATAAATCAATTTTTTCATCACTACAAATTCCAAATTGAACCAATCCTACTTTCAGAGAGTACCTAAACCTATTTCCCAGCCAGCCAGCCCAGTAGGATCCTTATCTGTATATTTTTTCTGTTTATTTTGTATAGAACAAGAACAGGTTTTCTATTTATTCTCCCACCCAGAGCATGGCAAGAGGGATTGTCAGACTTGTACTGACTAAAATCCACGGTGTCCAACAGCCTTTTACGTTCCGGGGTCACGTTAGCTAGTATAGGTTTAGTCTTACGAAGTTTTAACGTCAAAAATGTCATTTTTTTTCTAATTGTAACTTCATTTTCCCTCCCCCAGCACGGCAGTGGACATGGACCGTCAGATGCTGACGATCCTGTCCCCGCAGCCGCGGCCGCTGCCCAACACGGTGCTGCTGCTGTCGGAGCTGCAGTACATGGACAACCACTAGTCCGTGCTCTTTGGCCCGCGGATGCGTCACGTTTACTCTAACATCTCACTGTCTCATTAGTGAGCTGAGTTATGAATGTGCTCTTTTTGACATGTGTTAAGGCGATTCCTCGCCGCGAGAATTCACCTGTAATCTAAATACATAAAACTCAAAGGTGACTGACTGACAGTGATCTATCAACGCACAGCCCAAACCACTAGACGGATCGGGCTGAAATTTGGTATACAAGTAGATTATAGTTATAACGTAGGCATCGCTAAGAAAGGATTTTGATCAATTCTACCCCCAGGTGGATAAAATAGGGGATAAAAGTCAATTTGATAAAAAATACATTGTTAAGTTCCGAAATCCACGCGAACGAAGACGCAGGCACAGCTATTGTAACATAAAAGTGCGGAATTTGATGCTCTATTGTCTTCGAATGTTCGAATCTGTAACGTTACATTACAGGTGAATGCTCGCGGTTAGGACTTTACGCAAGATGTGATTCGTGCGATTTGTAATTTCTACTAACTATAAATGAAAATCGTCCTTGCTACTACGATATAAAGATGTAACGATTGACTTGACGTCGTCGTGGCAATCGTGTTTTGTTTTTCATCTACCCGTAGATAACCGCACGTTTTATGACGTAATGCTGTAGTGGTAAGGATGATTTTCACTTGTAGTTGGAATCGGTCGAATCGCGTCATGAGATTCATGAGGAATTTTCTTTAGTCAACGAATAATACGGTATCTATACTGATATTGTAATTCTTAAAAGTTTGTTTGTTTGGATGAACGCGCTAATCTCAGGAATTCATATAGATATAATTGTGTTTATTAAACTTTGCCACACAGGCACTAGGAATTTCTCTTGTGTCGTGAGTGCCTTTACAAACATAGAATATAATTATCGTGCCTTCACATACATAAACACCCAGACCCGGAATAATTACTTGTAGGTTATATAAATATTTGTTCGATCGAACCGGCGACAACGTACAGAGGATTTAAAACGGCCACTTAGCAATATCCTAAAGGTGCTCCCTCACCGCGAACATTCACCAGTACCCCTAGCACGAGTTTTTAGTATTTGAGACGTAAACTGGAACTTTGACAATTTCAAATTGACAATTTTCAAGGAAAAAAATAGTTCCCTTCTTCGACACCAGAGGCGCTGTTCCATTTTTTCATACAAGAAACGCTGGAAGGACTCTGTAAAGTAAAATAGTGGAAATTCGTGCTAGGGGTACTGGTCGCTCACGCAGGGAGCGCCCTAAAAACATTTACTTCGTGAATGGATAACCAATGGCGTTGCTGAAAATGCACGAATTTCGTGATGTCCAGTGATTTCTAACTACCTCATTAGCTATTCTTGTATTTTACATTCACGAAGTGAATGTTTTGGAATATTACTATGAGACGTTTTAGACCACCTGGTTCGAGTTGAAACGATATTTTTGTTTTGGATAGCCCATCGAGGAAGGCTTTAGTTAGGCTATATAACATAACGCTACAGCCAATAAGAGCCATGCAGCGTGGGTGCAATCGCGGGAAACAGCTAGTAATAATATAATGTAATTGACATTTTTACGAGTAATTTTTCTAAGGAGACCAAATACGAACATAATAATCGAAATAACACTTCTAAAAGAAAGAGCACATTCACAATGATTGTTACAAAACGTTACGCAGCCGGGAGTCAAATCCACGTACTTAACTATGTTTATCAATGTTTACGGAAACTAAAATATTTTTTCGAGGTACCACAACTTTTGAGGTTTCAACGTCTGCGGAGTCCGAAAAGTTTTCGAATCACAGATTTAAATCATAGATGAACTTCTAGTTAATTTCCAAATTCAAATTCTTTTAATTTGAATTCCAATATTAAGAGCGCGTATGCCGTACGGCATTCTAAACCACTTTTCAAGTCTATATTTTTCGGGATGAGTTGTTTAGCAAGAAATAGAAAAACAACAACATTCTAAACACTGTTTTAGGCTACCACGGTTTGTTTCACAATTTAAAATGTCACTTACGGGATATCTTCCGGCATTATTAATTTTTTCCCCCGATTTTCACATTTTTACGCCCAGCATCGAAATATACGGGTACTCAAAGTAATGAATAATCACGGAAGACATCCCGTAAGTAATATTTTAAATTGAGCCAGCAACATTGTACTCTCCACTCCATTTTTAGCGCAATATCGTGTCGATTGTCGAATCTATGATTTAAATCTATATGGCAAACCCGAAATGATAATACCGTAAGCATTGAAACATGAAAATCTCACAAAAATCTTATAAAATAAAACTTTTAATAGTGATGTGATGAGTGATACGATCCAACTGGATTTAAACCGACTGTAAATTATATTTAAGTAGACTGTAATTATAAAAAATATAATAAATAGTTTTCTACAAAGATTTGTTGTATGTTATTTGACGGTATTGTCAACTTTACAAATGTATTTTTGATATTTTGAATAAAAAACATTGTTAATTCTCGTTGCTAGAGTTGTCTCGTTAATTATTTTGATTTTGTTTAATATTTGGTTTATCTGTTTTAAGGCACCTGTCCCGAAAGAGTCTGAGATTTTTCCCTTTTTTTATCATGGTAAAATCATCAAAGGAGTCCCCTCCACATTACTGTCAGACTTGTACTGACTAAAATACACGGTGTCCTTCATTATCCCTTTACGTTCCAGGGTCACGGTAATGAGATAAGTGCCGCGACCCCGGCAGTTTTTGGCCCTCTAGAGGCTTTGGCCCCGTCAGCTTGCTGACACACTTTGAAGCGGGCGTGAAACACGACGCGCCATCGACCCGGGCATGGTCTATGGTAGGGCGGCGAGTTGCCCTTTACTCGCCGCCCGCATGCCCGCGCCTGCGGTGGCCGGAGATCGTTTTGTGACGTCTGTCGCCGTGGGCGTCTACCACTGCGATGATTTTTGCCTGTCTATGTCAGTAAAATAGAACATATCGACATTGGGTGACCAAAGTTGAGCAACACTTCCCAGTTTGGCTCTTTTATTGCAAGCGCTACAACTGAACATAATATACAGGGTTACTGGTTAAGTCGACCTAGTCCCTTTGAGGGGTTAAAGAAAACCTCATTCTTGACTGATTTTACTATGGGAACCCCTATCCTAATCCTTACCATTTTTGAGTTATTTGACTTTTGATTTTTTTCAAAAATATTCCACCTCTGCGTCATAAACTAGTTAAAGTAAGAAGTTTACGACGTTTAGGACGCTAAAGTGATACTTTTTCGATAGCTTACGAACGACATATTCTATTGAAACGTTTATTTGATAAATTACTCAAACCTTGGGAAATAAATGGCTGTAAAGTTCATAATTATATTGTTTTTTTTTTGGAGCTGCTCTTGTCTTTAAGGCCAAATTTCTCAAAATAAGTGTACGGTACTAGATGTGCAGATCGCAGCAAAAACACTGCTGTCTCATTAGCTTTGTAAAATGGTACCACAATATCCGTCTTAGTAAGAATATGGCCAAAAAATAAGGGTTGATACTGACAAGGTACACTGTGTACAAAAACAAAACGGATTTCATTTTCAACAAGTTTTATTTACAAAAATAGAGGTAGAGGCTATTATTTATTTACAGGAAGACATTTAGAAATATAATAATATAATACAAAATTTCTATAAGATACTGACTAACAGGTGCTCCACACATTTTCGAGAAAGTAGCAGCGCGCCTGGACTCCAATAATTGTGCCGAACCGACCTCAACATTTACCGAACGGCAAGCATGATTGCTGTGAGTCGGCTTTTTAGTATTTTTGCCCGAAAAATTGATTAACACACCTAAGGCAGTTCACACATTGTGCGCCATAACTCTAAGTGCGTGGATTATTACAGCTTTACAAGCTAAAAAGAAGTTTGAAACCAGTCTTACCACGGTATATTACCCAGTACTTAATGGATTGTGGAGGTCCGATAGTATAGGTCCATGTAAAATACTGATATTCAGCTGCATCTGGTTCGACTGGAAGCCGATCAAAACAGGGAAAAGTCTAGGCAGATGATGCAAGTCTTAGAAAATAAAATACATAAATTAAAGCTAAGATCTAAAAATAAATACCATTTCTAAGCTTCTTCTTTCGTCTCATACGTTACAAATAAAAATTATCTATAAATAATTCACTATTAATTTTATACAAAGGGAGTTTTATTCATAATTTTGTAATGGTCGCAGCAATATATTTTCATTTTAATTTAGCAATATCATTGGGGTATCTGGGAAGCATTAACTAAAATATATAAATGTTATGCTTTAACAAAAACATACAATTACATTTATATAATAGTCACAATATATTATATTTATAGAAATTCTATATGGATATCCCTTTTTTTCTTTTTTTTTTTTTTTTTATCGTGGTAAAATCATCAAATGAGACCTCCAACCCCGGGCAGGGCGGGAGGTACTGTCAGACTTGTACTGACTAAAATCCACGGTGTCCTTCAGTAGCCCTTTATGTTCCGGGGTCACGGTAATAGAAATATATGGATATCCCTAACATCCATTTTTCAAGAATATACCGACCAAATTGAGAACCTCCATCTTGAAGTCGGTTAAATATAACATTTAAATAATGTAGCCTCCTCCTAGTGTAGTCTACATTGGGGGACAAATATCCCTGTAAAAACAACTACTAGGAAGCCGGGCCACATCGCACGATATCTCTGGGGTCTACGGTCGGACGACACATCATCTACGGTCGGACGACACGTCGTCTGCGGTCGGACAACACATCGTCTGCAGTCAGACGACAGATCCTTTGCAGTCGGACGACACATCGTCTACATTCGGACGACATCTCGTCTACGATCGTACGACGTGTAGTCGATCACAACAGTGTCTTCTAATAATTACTAAGAGTATGAGTATGTTCATCAGTTCTGTTGTCTGTTCTGAGTATTTTCAGAAGGTTCTGTGTTCTCCTTGATGTGTGACTGCGCGAATTTAATGGCGACGCGCATCGCGTCTTGGACTAGTTGCTCGCAGTTTATTAGGCTCACCTGTAAAAAAGGATTGCGATAAGCAGGGGTATCTTCCTGGAATTTTATCACATTCATTCAAAAAGAATTGGTTTGTTACTCGTAAACACTGGCATAAAAACAAAGACACTCCCTGTTTGAGTAAAATTCTCAAGTTTTCAAATTACTTTGAGTCCTTTGAGTAATTTGAATTGGGAATGTGGATGTTGTTAGTAAACATTTCGAAAATACGAATTGCGAGTGCCAAAATAAAAAAGTATGCATGAAATCAAAACAGTAGTTAGTAAGTGTACCTTAGAAGGCGTCATTTCAGCTGAGGTGTGTTCGTCGTGCGCGTGCACCGCGGCCCCGAACACCCGCGCCGCGCAGCTCAGCCAGCCGCGCGCTGAGAACGATGGAGACACCATGTCCTGGGGAAAGAGAACGCCTCTAGATAAACTGCGACAGAAAATTTATTTTGCAGAGCAAGATAACCCTAGATTATCGATCCCGATGCGATTACTTCTTCGTCCATACTATTTGTCGTTGACGACACGGTAGGCGCAGTGGATGAGCTATCGACTGCTGCGCAGCGTGTCGTCGGTTCAATCTCCGTACGGAACACAAATTTGACATCAGACACTGACTTATACTCACATGCTGTGTCGTGTGGACAGCAGGGACTTTACTCCTTATGTATGTCCTCACCTGTGGCACAGTGCACCCCGCTACCAACACTCCGCCGGCACAGCCCAGCACCATGGTGGGCATGCTGTGTCGTGTGGACAGCAGGGACTTTACTCCTTCGTGTTGCATCAGGTAGGAACAACGGAGGAAGTGGACTACGAAGCGACGGCCATCTTGGGATGCTTGAGAGACAGCTTCGCGGACTTCCGTTTCTGCTATTGAGCTGGAAGATGGGTTTGATAGTTAGGTTCAATCTCTAATTGACAATGGAGTAAATTAATTGTAAACACTGCACAGATATGTGAATGCAGCAATCGCTGAAAAATTGCTATCATTTATTGAAGATCCTGACCTGATACCATGAGACCATCTGTGAAGAAAATTTCTTTCAAACAAAAGAATAAATCGAAGAACATTAGCATTTTAGTAATCGGTTAAAATACTCACTGTAACGCCAGGCCATTCTGTTGCATCTCCCTCTTATCAAAGCTGTCCAACAGTGTGAGACACTTGGCGTACTCTCCGTATGGTGCTCCGCTGGTGCCGCACAGTTCAGTCAGCTGCTGCTTGATGAGGGACACCTCCTCTTTCTTCCTCTCAGGGTCTATTAGGTCTATCACTTGATCCAGCTTTTCGGCTCGACAGAATAGTTCGCGGGCCTGATAAAGAGAGTGAGACCAAAATATGGTTTATGCTTAAATCATGAATTGAAAATGGGTGTATCTGTGTTTTATGCATAAGGTATTTTTATTATACAACTTAAGATTTATAATCCTGAGTAAAATTTCAACTCGCAATATGCTCGTGTGATGATGGATAATGGCTCACTTTCTTTTACTTCTTGTGTCCCAATTTTATAAAAAAAATTATTAGCTATGTAAGAACTCGATGGTGGAAACTGTTAAACCGATTGCAGCGCTCATTGTGACAGAGATGAGAAATAACTCGGGACTCTCGAAAGCGACGTGTGTCAAGTTTAATATGAACCACAACCAAATTATAAGTAGATTTTTATTTTCAAAACAAACAGCAAACATAATCTTAGTTTATCGTTTTAACCAATTAAAATAAACTCAATTTCAGATATGTTAGCTACTGAAGATAGACATTTTCATTCATGCTATAGTACCTGTTTAGCTCGTTCTCCAGTGAGCGCATGTACGGTAGGATTCTGTCCACCGGCGCCCTTCACCAGCGTCACACAGAACTCTCCCAGCGCTCCCGTCGAGGGTACGTGAGTACCGCAACATAGTTCTCTAGGGTAACACAGAAATCTGTCAGTTGAAAAATCACCAAATTGTTACTCAGCGGACACTGACAGTAACTCAGTGATGGCAGACAGTTACTTAGTGGCCGCTGACAGCATATTAGTAGATATTGACAGTAACTCTGAGGGCTTTGACAGTGCCACAGATTCACTCAATAGGTGAAGACAGTAATGAAAGGGTGCTGACAGTAATAGTATGTAAGCTGACAGTAACTTAATGAACATTGACAGTAAATCAATGTACATTGACAGTAACTCAATAAACTCTGACAGTAACTCACTTGGACACGAGGGGCGGGTCTGCGGTGACGAGCCTGAGCCCGAGCTCGGGGTAGGTCTCACCGGGCACTGTCAGTACTGACGGCTCGCGGGAAAGTTCCATACTAGTCATCACGCGAGTCTGTATGGGCGCGTTACAGCTTATTGATTCCCTGTAGAAGATGGAAGGAACTTAGTCTACCATTTAATGAGCTAGATTGCCAAAAATGACGTTTTATGGCAAAAAAGTAGTACTCAGAAATACTCTAATTTCATTGGCATTAATAAAAATTTTGAAATGAATTGTCTGTTTGGAAAATTTGCGCGGATTACAAATGCGAGCTTTCACTGTGTTCTTAGGATTCCAAAGAAACCCGCAACCATTGAATGTTTTCTGACTTTGTTTTCTGTCTTTTGATACCATAAGTGTGATCCCGGTAGTGCGGTGCCCTAGCACAATTTATCAAACTCTACGCGGGCTAAGCCGCTAACACATTTAGGGCCTATGCACATCACGTTTTTTAAACGCGCCGTCGACGCGCGTTTGTAGCGATGCAAACGCGCGTTTGACACTTTGTATCACGACAGCAAACTGCTCTGATGGATAAAAACGCGCCGTCGACGCGCGTTTAAAAAACGTGGTGTGCATAGGCTCTTAGCCTTATCCATATATATAAAACTAAACTCACCTAATAAGATTCTGTACATCCATCATAACGTTTTGTGACAGCTTCTGTCCGTACACAGACAGACTAAGACTCAAGCCTTTATCCGTAACACTAGACCCTGTGGGACACAGAGCACTATTGGGCAAAACCCTCCTTAACGCAGCATTTAATAAATGGACCCCGGTATGATTCTGCATTAACTGGACCCGTCTATCTTCATCAATCTCCAGTTCTACTTCCATATCATATTGCACGGTTGTCCTACTCCCTTCTACGGAGAAATTGCCTTTATGGAACACAAAATCCTGGATCTTGAAGACACTTTTGACATCTAAAGCAATGTTTTCAGTGATAAAGATCATTCCTTCGTCCCCAGCTTGCCCACCTTCCTCGCAGAAGAAATTTGTGTCTTTTGTTACTATGTAATAAGTTCGATTTTCGCATGCTTCTAAGTAGTCTACCCATTGACAGTCTTCGTTCAAAATGCCTATGATTTTTGTTTTTAACGGTTTGAATTGTATGTCTTTTCCGCTTGTTGTGTAGTCATATTTTGGTAGATCATTTGTGTTGCTATAGCCTTGTTTCTTCAAAGCTTTTATTGCTTCTTCAAAAAGTTGTCCTTTAGACTTCGCTTGTTCTTTGAAAGCGGTCTTATGCCTTGTCTTGTGTTTGGAGAGAAGTTTCCAGAAACCTTTGTTGTCGATCGTCATGTTGTTGAGCTGCGCTATGCGACTGATGACGTCCTCTTGAAAGCCGTGCGTGTCGTACAATTTGAAGACTAGTTCACCTGGTATTTCGGTTGATTTTTGTTTGGCCATTGTCTGTGGAAGTTGGAATCGTTAGTTGGATAAAGAAATGCTAAATGAGAAAATTATAATGGTAAGACGACCTTGGGTTTGTCTATTGTATTATTATTTTTCAAGGTCATAAAATATTATCTAGGGAAACTCTTGTTGGGTATCTCGAAATTAGCAAAAATAAAGTGAATAAAGTTATTAAAAGCCCGAATCTCCCCGAAAATATTATACCTAACTTATTTTTATTTTCGGGGCTTTGATTTAATGTTGCGGGACCGTGTGTTAAGGACTGTTACACTGGAACACTCAGACAGAAAGAGTCTGACAGTCTCTTTCGGTACACGTAGGGCTGGACACACTAGGTAATTCCACAACCGAAGAAACACAGATTTAACGATTTACTATGTGAAATGCATCATAAAGATGAGATAAATTCTGTCCAATTACCTCTTTAAACTCCTTATACCCCAGCGCAAACCCTGAAATCTCCAAATCACTTAATTGTTCCACCTCAGGGTACTTCTTTGATAAATCCTTCCACTTCTTCTTCAGATCTGCCCTCATCTTGGCATAAGCCTGCTCCTCATGCTCTATGATCAGCTTGGCATCTTTTTCCTTGGCCAGCAGTTCAGGGTAGGTGGAACCCAGGGTCTCTGCCACCTCGTTGTACAGGATCCTTACTAGTTGAGGATTTTGGAAGACGTCATTGGATATTTTGAAGGATTTTCTCATTATTTGTTTTAGGTTTAGACTGGAACAAGAGTTTAACAGCTTAAAAATATTATGAACAAGAAGAATACGAGTCCAATACATAAATCAACTTGTAAGGAAACAAACCTACTCTGTGTCGAGTAGGAGGGGGGGCTGTTTATGCCAAAGACATGGTCTATCCGGCTCGAGCTTTATTTATTCCTTTTAGTCATTCACGCCCATTCCAGTTTTATCTAATTTGATAGCCAACATTCATCAGCACAACTCTTGCATGAAATTTTCGGTGTAGTACAACTAAAGGGAATTGAAATTTGATAATATTTTATTATGCTGTCGATATTTGGCGCTCGTGTAATCACGTGAGTACGCGTATACGCGTATAACATCGAAAAATAACATGTAAACTTACTTAGAAGCCGGGAACACTCCATCAGCCAGACACACGCTGATCATCCTGACATGGTCTGCCAGCCTCCGGTACGCTGCGTCCACCACAGCGTTAGGATCGTACATACCACCGTATGGCGGCACTCCTTTACTGTTCTGGACAACACATAATATTATGTTACGCCTTTGCGATATGGTAGTCAGGATTTAGTACACAGTTTTTGGCAAACTGCATCTCCCAAATAAATTTTTCGGGGAGAGGATAAGTTAGGTTTTTGTTTTAAATAACTTTTCACCAGATTTTCTCCTGTATCCGATAATATTTATCCCACGGGAACGTAATAACGGGAAATACGGTTTCTGTCTCTGAAAATATCATTAATGGTACTTGCCTTGTTTATCGCTTTAATGATGGGTAGGAATAGGTCTGTGTCGTAATTAGACGGGACTCCCTGGAGGATGGTGGCCATGCGCTCCAGACCCATGCCGGTGTCCACGTGACGCGTCATCAGGCCTCGCACCTTGCCTGTCTCATCTCTGAGCAAAAAGTGAGTGAGTCAATAAACATTGGTCAATAAAAAAATTCTGGAACGAAATATGCGCTGTTTGCTTAGCCTGAACTTGAAGTAGTTTATACACAATTAAAAAGTTCCTACAGATTCAAGCACTGTATGAATATTTCACTCCCCTAAAGAGAGGAAGGTTTGTTTGAAAATAACTACCATATGAACCACCATTTCCAAAAAAAAAAATTTAGACGGCATGCAATCATAAAATAAAGTAGCCATGTATTCAATCACCCATGGGATTTAAGTGGTTTTTTTTTTGAGACAGTTGGAGTTGGTTTTAGGAACACTCATCTCTCAATTTGTGAATTCTAGTTCTTCCATCTTTTTATTTTACAGAAAATTTATACTGTAGCCAAAGCCTATATTTTAGATATTTTATAAGGTATAATTCTCATAGGTGCATACGTTTTTATAAACATAAAACTCACCTGCGACAATGAATAAAGACTAGATTCCATATCTCAGTGAGTGAACCATCAGGATTGACATAGTGTATCTCAGTGCAGGGACCACAGGGGCCACTGGCGCCCATCTCCCAGAAGTTATCCTTGGCACCCTTAGCCAGGAGCCTGCTTTCTGGAACACTGGAAAAGACACAAGGTATTAATTGTGGGAACAGACCATAAGGCCCAAATGTATAGAAAAATCATGCACAAAACTCAAACTAAACTGCAATTCCAAAACATCTGCCCATAAAATTGACACTCACATTATCATCAAATAAGAATATGAATTGATTTTTATTTTGCAAATTGGTTTTGACAAACTCTTTTAAACATATAAAGAATGTTTTTTAAAGCTAATCAAGACATACAAAAGATACGACGTCGAATCGGGAGCGTGATGTCGTGTCCCGAAGCAATTTGAGGTCGTAGAAATATACGACGTGCATCGTAAAATGGTGATTAGTGATACGTCTTTTTTTGTGATGTGCCGACTGCTGAGCAGTGAGGGTTCAACCCTTGCAAGTCACAAAATGTTTGAGTGATCTGCAAATAGTTTTTCTGGGTCTAGTGTGATGTATGTGAGTTTCTATGATTGTAAACACACCCACAATAAAGGAGACATTTCTAAAGTACAGCAATGTTTAAAAAACTATAATGTACCATGGCAATATACAAATTATAAGTTTATTTTCCCTACCCAATAGCCTTCCAGATATCCCTGCAATCAGTATCAGCCTTCATCCCTATAGCCACATCCCCAGAGAAGTATGTCACCACCAAGTTCTCTGGTTTCAGTTGGAAAGGACCAAGTAGCAGCTCCCATGCCATCTTACATGCTTCTTTCTGTGAACAACATAATGGAATGATGATGATAGTTGTTAAAAAGAAAAGGATGTTTTGAAATTAAATATGAATGTGGTGACTGAAACTCAGAGCCAATTGTCATAGCCAATGTATTGAATGTTTTGAGAAAGAAGACTGAATATTTGACTAAACAATTCAAATATTTGTTTTATATTTATATCTATTGCTATTGTGCTAGAAGTTGCACTAGAGCTTAGTATGTTTTACAATGCAATAAAAACAAAAGATTGAAATGAACAGTTTTTTTAGCCAGGATCTTCTGTAAAGAACAGTATCAATGATTTAGGCATGCATACATTATTATTATTATTTTTTTTATACAGGCTTGAAAGGCATGCTAACAGAAGTCATATATACACTACTCCCGGTTTAAATTACAGAGCATTTTGACAAAAAGTCAAGTCAACAAACCCTGCTTTCTGACTTTAAGAGTTAACTCAACAACTTTAAAGCTCAATTCTTTTATTTTCATTGACTTTTCCCTTTATGCTGACAATTTTTCCCTTAAAAGGGACAAGCTTTACTCAGAAGTCAGTTTGCAATGTCAATTATATTTACCTTATAATAATCACCAAAAGACCAATTGCCGAGCATTTCAAAGAATGTGTGATGATGTCCGTCAGTCCCAACCACATCCAGATCATTGTGCTTGCCACCAACCCTCACACATTTCTGTGAGTTCACTACTCTTGCTGCAGGGGCAGTCACTTTGCCAAGGAACACGCCTTTGAACTGAAAATCAACATTGTTAAGGTTTATCTAAAAACAACTACTACAAAGTTGGCATTTTGCCGCTAATTTATGCATGTCGATTTAATATTATCATAACAAACTAATTTTAACTTCTCAAGAGTCAAACTAATGCGTAAAATAAGGGAAAGAACTGCGTAAATCACAACATATTGTGGACATACCTGGTTCATCCCAGCATTTACAAAGGGTACACTTGAGTCGTACAGCGGGACCACAGAGCTCGACTTGACATGTTTATGACCATGATTAGACTCAAAATATTCAATAAAAGTGCTCCTGATAGAACTACTCGAGGACTTTAACCGGACCCAGGGCTGGTGGAAGATGATACTACTTCGAACCGGTGCCCGAAGCATTTTAGGTTATGGAGCAGTTATACCCACTCTATTAACAGTTTTAAAGGTTTCTACAGTATTTACATTCGTCTTTACCAAAAATACACTGTAAACAATTAGTTAAACTGTTTTATATTTTTCGTAAAATTTGGCAAATAATATTTTTATCTGTCAAAATTGTCATTATTCTGTCATTGTCAAAACATAATGTCAAAAAAGTTTATGATTTTACCAAAGATTAAAAAGTTAGGAGAAAGTTTTAGTTTTAGGTTTGATTTTTGGACTAGATCATCTTACAACTCAATTATATTATTTATCTTAACATCTATAGCTGATAAGCTGATCTTTTGCGCGTTTCACATCTAGCTGTTGCATTTTTTTATGAATTAATTAATATTGACTTGTTGTAACGATTATTTTATCGATATTTTTAAAAGTTCGGATAGGTGGTGGAATCGGAATGCATTGTGACAGTTTGACATTGACAGCTGTAATCTGTAATTCAGTTTGACAGACGAGATAATGTAATGAATGCTATTTTTCGAGAAAAGTTGTGAAATAAATTCATTTAGTAGCAAATTATTTAACTTAATACGACTTTGTAGTATGCAAGGACACGTGTACGTTCGCTACAGGTGTTAATTGTTAGCTCTCTTTCATCAAATAAACAAAATTCAGCTTAATAAAAGTGTTGAGTTTAAGGACACGTAAGTCTTTTGGACCGATGCGTGATATTAAATTGAAAATATGAAGCGTTTGGAACTGTACATCTTGTACCTATGCGTTGTTTTGACGGCCGGTGAATTGTTGGGTCCGGACGCACGTAAGAAAAGCGAGAAAAATGATGAGGAAGATGAAGCAAGCGAAGACTCAAAATATCCTACGGTTGATGCCGACTACTTCAAAGAGCTGAAAGACGCTATGAACAAGGAGATTGTGACGCTGCAAGAGTACGCTGATGCTCTGAGGAATACCAAAGACGTGCCCAAGGATGAAGAAAGCAATAAAGGTGATGTATTGTTGATTATACTTTTGTATGTTTTTTATTAGATTTCCTTTGCCTGTTACCGTTTGTTTATCTACTTAATTGCCTATTGCTCGGAAGAGTGACTCTTGAGCATGAGATCCTGGGCTTTAACATTATTACTTTCTGAGTAGCAGCCATAATATCTAGATTTGTGCTTCGTTGATGGCATTAAGCTTTCTACCAATTACATGGGACCCCATTATGTAATGTTGTGTATCTTGTTTACCTACTTCATATAGTTAGACCTGCAGTGTAGTATCAGCATTCCATCTTACCTGAAAGCTGATAAGAATATCAATACCATTTAATTAATTAGGGAATGTATAATGATGTTTGTTTTTTTTTTAATTAGCAAGGACAACCAGTGCACCCTTGATGTTCGTATTAGGTAAATAAAATAGGTCTCATGGATGTCCAATTGGACACATTCCATAACTAGTACTTTATTTCAATGAATGTAAAATTTCACTGTTTAAGAAAACTTTGTAAAATCTGTGTAAACTTCAACAATAACGTCTAATTAACAGCATTGCTAGTAGTGAGATTAAGTTTTTCTTATTATATTTTATTTTTATTTGTTGATTGTACTTATGTATTCAGATGATGTCCAAATGCTGTATAACATTAATAATAAACCTATTCATTGCATTACAGATAGTCATCTAGACCAAATGGAGTATACCCTGAAACTATTGAAGAAGAGTTTACTGAGGCACACGGAGACTGCCTGGATACATGACCCAAAGGCTTCGGAAAATTCTGAACATGACATTGAGGTAAACAATAACTCAATAAGACAATTTTGGTATTATATGTATATGTATTATATATATATGTCATGTTGTTTTATTTCCTGTTATTAAAGATAAAGATCAATTTATTTGTTAAACATGTGTAACATGATACATAGATGCACATTTAGAT
Organism: Agrotis ipsilon; assembly: GCA_028554685.1. Classification (NCBI taxonomy): domain Eukaryota; kingdom Metazoa; phylum Arthropoda; class Insecta; order Lepidoptera; family Noctuidae; genus Agrotis; species Agrotis ipsilon. The sequence goes on along the minus strand of CM052973.1, from coordinate 14,106,073 downwards.
GGTAAAATAGTTTTTACAGAACCAACATGTTTTGCCTCACTCGGCGTACAAATATTTGGAATTATATTTTTAAATGAGAATAATAACGCAAATGTCAATTAAAATATGTCAAAATTATGATAAACAAAAGAAGAAAATAATAATAATGGAAAAAAATTAAAATTTATCATTTAAAAAATCAATTATGCTATAATAACATTTATCAGCCAGTAGGTTTTTTAGTTTTTTTTTAAATAAATTGAGATTCAATACTTTAATAGAATTCGGAACATTATTGTAAATTAAGGGTGCCATGCATACAACACTTTTTTTAAGGAGTGCTGTTTTGGCCGAGTGTGTCTGCACCCAAAGTCTATACTTCTCACGTCTATTTCTATCCGAATTATTTGATAAGAGATGAAACAACTGAGGGTTTTTTTTTACAAAAATGGCCATTTCCAATACGTAGAGTGACGGAAGTGTTAAAATTCTGTGCTTTAGGAACATTGGTCTGCAACTGTCTGTGGTTTGCAACCCAAACATAGCCCGTACACAACGCTTCTGTGCTTTGAACACTGTGTCTTTGTTCGTTGAATTGCCCCAGAAGATAATTCCAAATCTCAATAGAGATTCTACCAGTCCGTGGTAGGCTATAAGTAAGGTGTTTGTATTGACAGAAGGAGATAGTTTATAGAGGGCAAAAGACGAACTGCTTATTTTTTTATTCAGTGTTTCTATATGATTCTTCCAATTCAATCGTGGATCAATGATTAGTCCCAGAAATCGGGCTGTATCTGCTTCTTTTATATTATTGTTTTTGTAAGTTAAATTAAATTTTATTATTATTTCCTTTCCTTTTTTTCTAATAAATTATATTGGTAGTAAAATTCATACACAATCCAATAGAAAACTTTACTATCCATTTTTTTAAAGAAATATTTCCAGGATTTATTGACAGGGCAATAATCTAACAATCCTGATGAGTGAAAATATTTCACTCATCAGGATTTATTGTGTGGTGGAACACTGTCTTGTGGAATGCATTTAAACTCACATATACCAACAGCCACAGAACAATTGCTTGTAGATGATACAAGTTCCTTGTCACACGGCAAAGCAGTTGTTTACTTGGCCTCTGCATCAAAATTTGATATTATTATCCTGCCACATACAATATTAAAATTAGTGCTAATATCAATATTTATCTTCCTAATACAGAAACTGGATGAGAATCCGCAAGATATCCTGGACACACTGCCACCATTGCCTTCAGATGAAGAACCGGAATTGTCACCAGAGCTAAAAGAAGGTATGTTGAGAAGATGCTCATAAAAAAAGAACTTTTGGAATCGAACCACACTATAAAAACTTATGCATAATCATACAAAAAAAAAACAGATATGTTTCTGTGTTATATGGATTTTGAATTTGGCTTTTATTAATTTCTATAGCTCTACAAGTCGACCCGTGTTCTATAAATCGGGTACAATACAATACGAAAAAAGAAACATTGAAATTGAAAACTTATTTCCGAGAAGGGCAACCACAATCACTGTCACATCAATCTTAAGTTTTACTGTTTCGCAACCTACATACTATGGAGATATACACTACATACTAAACCTATGGAGCTTCACCCACTAGGATCCTTACATAATAATTTGGCCTCATCCACAATCATACATTACCATTTCTGAACCATATTTTGCCAAGAACCTGATAATTCGAGATTATTATTCATCAATGAATGCTACAGTTCAAAATATTATAGCAGACCTATAAAGAACATTTCTAGAACTAAATTCCAGTTAAATGAATGTTTTTTTAATGATTTATTGTTATAAAAGTCCTTATCATTCAGATGTTATCACTTTAAGTAGCAATTAAGTGTTGTTTTGTTATGTTATCATGTAAATACTTTTTGTGAAACTGGTTTTATTTCAAGTTCTTAACAATAAATGTGCTATGTTTTGCTAAATTCCAAACATTTTACAATTACAGTGCATATTTTGTTAGATTAGTGGTTGTTTGTCATTATGCTATATTTATTCGGTAATATTATGATGAAAATACAGGTCAATATTTACGGGAGGTCATCAGGCGTCAATCTAGATGTTTTACGACCGAAATTACTAATATTCAATCTCATTTCAAATATGGTTGCTTCGGTTTTGGAGGGTACTTCTGTTTGGACATCTAAAAGACTCTAGATAGTTAAATTCCACCGTTGATTCTTTACAAAGATCCAACCGAAGATAGCAAAAGGCCCAATGCACAATAGCGGAGGTGTGGCGAAGATACTGAGAATAAGTCAATTTAAAATAAACCTTAAATCCTATGACATGCGGTTGAATTCCACCGGTGTGCGTCGTGTGGCCTAGACAACCGAGGCCGCTTATTAATTTTAACAGCGTTAACAACAGTTGACAGGTAGTCAACTACTGTATTATTAGCCTATTGCCGTCCACTGATGAACTGAAGCCTCACCAAAGAGCGGCAACCCTCCTGTTTTGACAGCTCTACCATTTGGTAGCTCTGCCATTCAATACTATAATGTTGTAATACTATTCAATATTGGTCCTTACAGCCAAAGAGCTCTACGACACTGCAATGGCGAAGCTCAACCGTCGTTCCCCGGACCTCCGCGGAGCCATCCTGCAGATCAAACAAGCGGCAGACATCGGCTACGTGCCGGCAAAGATCAAGCTAGCCTGGTCGTACCTCTTCGGGGAAGGGGTCGAACTTGACCTGGATAAGGCTAAAGATATATTTGAGGTGTTGGCGGAGGAGGGGAATGCTGATGCTCATGCTGTAAGTTTATTAATACTTATAGTATATTTTGTCCCTTCTGTGGTAGTGATTTTGTCAAATGTGGAACAGGGTAGGTCAAATAGGGCGTGCGCTATTTTATTTGACCAATGAGTGCAAATAGTCAGCCGTTAAATACTCCTGCAAGATGGTAAATGTTGACGTTGAAAAATGTTGTTACTGTACTAAAACTTTAAAATTGTTGATGCATGCAAAAATATATGGTAGACGCAAAAAATATGAAATGGATTTTTTATGTACATATATCCAATAGGTTGATGTAGTTAGAGTCTATATCAAAGAGATATTGTTGCACGAAATTTCTGACATTTGATTAATAACTCCAAGTAATCTACCTACCCGGGTCGACGGCGCGTCGTGTTCCACGCGCGCCTCAAAGAGCGTCAGCATAATGACGAGGCCCCCTCTCAAAGGGCTAAAGCCTGCCGGGGTCGTGGGTCTTATACCATCACCGTGACCCCGGAACTTATAGGGCTATTGAAGGACCCCGTGGATTTTAGTCAGTACAAGTCTGACAGTAGGGGTGGGAGGACTCATTTGATGATTTTACCACGATTAAAAAAAAAAAAGTAATCTACGTACTCCTAAATCTATTGTATTTTGTCTCAATACACCTTATACATACCGTAAGCTGTAAGCATTCCAATTTTTCGGCACTTTACTAACAGTAACCGTATTCCAGGGCATGGGTTTCCTCTACGCGACTGGCATCGCGGTCCCGGTGTCTCAAGCCAAAGCCCTGGTACACTACACGATGGGCGCGCTCGGTGAGAGCGACTACGCTCAGATGGCGCTGGCTTACCGCTACTGGAGTGGTAACACTGTCCCTAGTTCCTGTCCAAAGGCCATGGATTTGTATATGAAAGTGGCTTCCAAAGGTAGGTTTACAGATGAAGTTGACAGGCTTGAATAAGCACGCATATTTTAAGGAATTTCTGCCAGAATTATTCCGATGTTCGCCTGAATTTACTAGCTGCATATATTTTGTATTTGATGCCACACACTGTAAGCAAAATTCTGACGGATCGTCCGCTTCTGATACACGTTGGACGCATACATTTTGTATTGTAAAAGTTACCGCATCAGAATTTTTGATGTGGGGTGCATCAGAATTTTTCGACATAAATCTATATTCATATTATAAAAGTTTGTTTGGTTGAACGCGCTAATCTCATGAACTTTAGTTGACTATTCAATTTGAACGTAGCAGTTCCTGAGATTAGCGCATTCAAACAAATAAACTCTTTAATTCTATAGTAAGCTATATATAAATTTCTGTCGCTCTTAACTGGACTTGGCTGTGGGAGTGAATATAAAATTGGTAATGAAAGAGCTTGTCTCTCGTTTTGAGTGCATTTTCGATATTCCATCCATCATCACATGTATCCATCCATCCTCGAAAACAATTTCGAAATTTTTTCTTATGTATTTTTGTTTTTTACTGTGTTTTTATTTCAATAAATGCACTACTCTTTCTTTCTATTTTGCTTTAGACTTCATTTTCATCAACCTGCAACTGTAAATATTGTTTCAGTTGCAAGTCAAGTAACATTCAGCGGAGGCCCCGCTATCCAGCGCACGCGGCTCATCGACGAGGCGGAGGGCGGCGGCCCTGGAACACTCGACACAGACCTCATCGAGTACTACCAGCTGCTGGCTGAGAAGGGAGACGTGCAGGCGCAGGTAACATAGTGATAGCATTAGAAATAGTGAAGAGCGGGCGGTTAGACTCATAATTTTAACAAGTGCTTAAATGAATTACTTTTGACATTGGCATCGATGAGAACTAAGTAGGAAAAAGTCAAAAAATCGAGTGTCCAACCAAGTTTGTGTACCATAATATGTCAGAGTGGGGAGATATACCAAACACAATATGTCCATTAGCTTGCGTTAAAGGGTATAGACAAATCGCCCTTTAATAGCCTCTTTCATGGACTACTGTGTGTGCGTCTTGCCATTTCTTTAACTTGTCTCTCCTGGAAAGACACTACTTGTCTCAAGTACCTAGATGTCCATCCATCTGCCTAGCCTTTTTCCAACTATATTGGGGTCGGCTTCCATTCGAACCAGATGCAGCTGAATATCAGTATTTTACATAGAGCGACTATCGGACCTCCAGAACCCAGTATCTGGGTAATACGATACTCCATGGTAAGACTAGTTTTCAGATTTTCAGAGCTTCTGACTAATAGTAACGACTGTCAAAGATCTACAAATGACAAGTGAGACTAACGGCTTTACTTGCTTTCTGAGGCACGGATGAAACTCGTTATGACAGATGGTATATGGTTAGTAAGTAACTTTGATTATCAGGTCGGCCTGGGCCAACTGCACTTCCAAGGCGGGCGCGGAGTGACCCTGGACATCAACAAGGCCCTGCATTACTTCCAACAAGCTGCTAAGGCGGGCAACGCCGTTGCCAACGCGTTCTTGGGCAAGGTATGTGTTTGTCATGCTAGTTTTGACTAATACTAAACGAAATATAAAATGTGCTGTAAAGTTGGTTTCTATCAAGACAAGAAAGAAAAAAATACATAGATACAATAATAACAAAAAGAAACACGAAGCAAAAACTAAATTATGAGCTAGTTGAGTTATCAAATCCTAGATTGTTTAACCTTAATTTAAGCGACATTATCGACATAGCCTGATATTATGACGTGTCAGCAAAAGAGTTATGATACAGCAGTTTTAGAACGTTTTTCTAATGTTGTGCTATAAGTTTCAATGAGTCTGCGTATCTAACTCTTCGGCTACATGTAGCATACAACCAAACAATGCATACAACATGCATGCTATACAGTACTAGTGCTCAAAACTTGCTGCCTTGTAACCGTTTAACGAAGTTATCAAAAAGTGTCTCCACACCCCACTTTCTACCATTCTCTTGTAGATATATCTGGAAGGAGGAGACGGCATCAAGGCTGACAATGAGACAGCTCTGCGGTACTTCAGGAAGGCGGCCGAGCTCAACAACCCCGTTGGACAGAGTGGATTAGGATTCATGTATTTACAGGTATATACCATACCGTCATAAAGTATATCGCATCTACTGCGATATAAATGCGCAACAACAGAAAAAACAATTTAAAAAAATCTTATAATGATTTGAACTGTTAGAATACCCATACCACGACAAAAACTGATCATCCTGAATAAGTTATCTAATGTTCCGTGAAAGCTCAATTTTATGATAATTATGATAGGGTCAATTTACACCGCGCTATACATCAAGACGTCAAAGGTACTTAAAGATGTGTTTTTAACTCTATATCGATAATCGCTATCGATTGTCGAGACAAAACAATGTTTTTCAATTTCGTTTTTATTATATTCAACCAAATAGATCATAGTCTAATAAAATCACTGGATAGACATTGAAAAGAGTTGAGTTCTCGTCATTTGTCTACTCAAAAATATTTTTCACATCAAAAGCTCACAGTGTTATCCAAAAAACAAAAAGGAATTAAGAAGACAAAAAGAATATCTTCCCATAACTTTAAAAACAAAAAAAAAACAAAAGAGAAAATTGTGGAGTCTCACGGCACCGCCAATCAGGCCTAATGACTTGACATTGTGATGTTCGCAGGGTCGTGGAGTTCCAAAAGATACGACCGCGGCGTTTAAATATTTCACGATGGCCGCCAACCAGGGCTGGGTAGAAGGCCAGCTACATCTAGGATTTATGTACTTTGGTAAGCATACGACCAGACCTACAAGTTTTTTCTAGTTAACCGCCTTCTAAAACCACCACAAAAAGTGTAACTTATCTTTTGGAAGTGGGGCTAGAAGCTGGCGAACTTTTTTTATAAGTTTTTGATCTACCCTTTTTAGTTTAAATATTCAACCCAAAGTCTTGTCAAATACCTACGTAATCCGTAGTACCGGTAATAACATCGTCCAAGTAAGTACACTCTAAGGCTGCGTTTCCCCTGAGGCAGAGCAGAGAGCGATTCACCAATCACATAGCTTGAAATCTGCATCTCTTCTCCACTGAAGCCAATGTGACTGGTGAACCGCTCTCTCCGCTCCTATTCAGTGGAAACGCAGCCTAAGAAATGTTGAAATTCAGATCGCAATCGAATTTTTATTTCAGTCATTTGTAACGATTTGTTATCTGATCTCCAACCAAGTAATAGGATAACAGAATATTCCTTTGTTAGACTGGATTTTCAGGCTTCTGATACATACTAATAATAACCTAAATATCCGTTCGACAGGTGGTATCGGCGTTCGTCGCGACTTCAAACAAGCTAACAAGTACTTCTCGCTGGCGTCACAAACAGGCCATGTGTTGGCGTTGTACCATCTCGGACAGATGCACGCTCAGGGCTTAGGGGTGCTGAGATCCTGTACCACGGCTGTTGAGGTGAGTTTTTTTTTTCAAACTTAATAGGATTCTTAGCCTCAATTACCTCAGAGGCAAAGATGGGGCCTAAAATGGAACTGGCTGCTACCCAGAAGTAATTCTTTTTATTGCTTAAAAAAAAAAACTTGCCCCCAAAACTAGGAGTTTCTCTTGTATTGTGGATTCGTTTACAAAATATAGAAGCTCACATACACAAACACCCAGAGGTTTTACTTTCCAAAGTCCGTGAACGAAGACACGGGTACTTACAGCCCGTTCACTTTGGTCTAAGCGGTGAGCTGAGCGACATTACTAACTTCATAGTACTCAAATTCGCTACAGGCGGTACCTCGTGGCGTGTTTCAAACATACAAATGTTTGACACCCAAATACGTATTTTGATCTCACCCAGGCCAGGTCGTGAACAGACCGTTATTGATGGAGGTGTTGCTGACGAAGAACCATGAAATATATTACGTTGGTTTCATTTCAAACAGTTATTCAAGAACGTATGTGAGCGCGGTCCGTGGGGCTCCCGCCTGATGCTGGCGCACGCGGCCTGGCGCGCGCGGGACTCGGACTCCGCGCTGCTGCAGTACCTGGCGCTGGCCGAGCGAGGGTACGAGCTGGCGCAGACCAACGCCGCCTTCCTGCTGGATACCGGTGAGTGATGGGGATATATCTGGGCCAACGACGATATATTACTAGACTCCTAATAACAGGCGACCGATGTCTGTCAACACATTAGGCAAAAAAGTCTTATATCCGTCTTATTTCGACCACTCCTGTGAGCCTTAAAAATACCTTGACACAGAACAGACCTTGAGTTAGCCAATCACAACGCAGTAACCCGTCCCCCTCGCTTACGTAGTACCTCAGCGAGTTGATAGAATAGTTTTTTGTTCCTTAGATCGTGCATGCGGAGTCTAGTTATATATCGTCGTTGATCTGGGCCTATAGCCAAACGGCAAGCGACAATCGTTAACGGTCAGCACGCTAATACATTTTCAACTTTCTACCCCATCGCATAAAGTTGAAAATCTATTGGCTATTGGGCCTGGTGCTAGCGCACGTGATCATAGAGTCGCCGATCATAAATGTAAAGGCATTGCGAGGCATGCGTCGCATATGCCTCGCGACGCACGCCATAATTTTGCAAGGGATTTTCCTGTCCACGTAATGCTAAATCGCCAATATCTGTATCCTCTTCAATATTAGCAGCATATAAAATTATGTGTGTTTATCTGAAAAAATCTTCCATCATATTCCAGGTGAAGTCCGTCTGTTCAGCGAAGCAGAACGTTGGTCTCGAGCGCTCCAGCTGTGGTCGCGTGGTGCTGCCCAGGGCTGCGGTGCTGCGCGGGTCAAGCTCGGTGACTACCATTACTACGGGCTCGGCACGCCGCAGGACCCTGAGGCCGCTGCTTATCATTACAGGTACTAACATAATTAATCGCTCAAAACTTCATTAAATTATTTAAAACTTCTTGCACATGGAAACAAAGGCGGACTTAAGTATTTTCTTCCAGTCTATATTAGACTTCATTTACGGTTAGTTTACGCCTTGGGTCTAAGTCATACTTGCGAGACGGGAGGCAGTGTTGTGCGCGACACGTACCCGCAGTAGCTGTTAACGACTAAACTCCTACTTCTGCATTTCTGTCCGTACTGAGTCTGTACCAAAAGTTGTCATTACGATACTTGATCATACGCATCGACCGCGTTTGGTGTTTTCATTGGTTGAGTTCATACAACCTTGGAGCGGGCCAATGAGAGCGACAAACGCGGTCGATATCGATGATCGAGTATCGTAATGACAACTCATGGTAAGGGTACTGGGGCCTTAGTCAAACAGCATTCGACAGTAAACGACAATCGTTATCGTTCATCAGTCACCAATACATTTTCAACTTTATACCCCAGCGCGTAAAGTTGAAAATCTATTGACGTTCTCAGATCGTTTTCGTTTGTTTCGTTCGTTATCGATAAGCAGTTTTTAATCTGTCCAATGCTGTTTGACTAAGGCCCCTGCTTTGTCACGTGACGTATAATTCATTCGTTTTTTCTTTTGTTGCTGCCGCTCCGAACACCGCACGCTGCCCAATTCACTCGGAGAAAATTGCTCGTATTGGCTATGGTTGGCCCATCGTGCAGTACTTCAAACATTTCACCTTGAACCTTCGCTCTAAGCGTTAATCCTCCATTTCTGTTGCAGGATAGCGTCCGAGCAGCTCCACAACGCGCAGGCGACGTTCAACCTGGGCTACATGCACGAGCGCGGCCTGGGCCTGGCTCAGGACGCGCACCTGGCCAAGCGCTGCTACGACCTGGCGGCCGACACCTCGCCCGACGCGAGGTTGCCGGCCGCGCTCGCGCTGGCCAGGTTGAACGCGGCGACCGCTATACATCAGATATTAGATGTGAGTATACCAAATGGCTATATGTAGCCGTGTTTCCACTAACGGACATTAAGACAGGAAGTTCAATGCCGCGTATGTTGTCGCCCAACTGTCGTGTGGGACATCTAAAGCGCAGACCACACAGAAGAGACGTAAGACGAGAAAGCCTCGCGGACTGGCACAGATGTACTAACGTTACGCCCGCAACGCTTCTATACATTTTGTATGAAAGGAACGCTGTAGAGACTAATATCCGCGCTCTGTCTCCGTCTTACGTCTTTTCTGTGTGTCCAGCTCTAAAGGTCACGAGACTTTCCGTAAGTCAACCTCATACTTCAACAGTATGAACAAGACAATTGCCGAGCGACATTGTCCCACTAAGTCCGGCAACATGTTTCTGAAACATATCCAATTTGCCCTGAATCTGAGGATTATGGCTATCCCCGTTTACGTAATAGAGTAAATCTAAAGCGTCATTAACATTGAAAATTGATCCTTAATCCCACATTGTAAGGCACATATTTAACTGAAAAAAAAAGACGCGGTCATTCCACAGAATTCGCGCGTCTGAGCACAAATCCCACTCATTTATATCGGATCAAATACAAGCATTAAGTTGTGGAAATAAGAATAATTCTGTATGTAATGTGGAGACGCTAGTAGATCTATCTACCCGAATCTATACAATTTTACCAATCGAACATTAACCTTCCATTATTGTGATAAGGTTGAAAATCTATTGAAGAAATTTAACAGATCGAGGTAGCTTGATGTGCTGGCGTCTACTATACAATTTGAATGAAAAATATTTTGCTAAATTTGACCAACTTTCGCCGTCCAGATTTTTATCTTCCGATACAATGAAATGATCCTTACACGAAATAGAGTCGAACAGCATTAAAAAAAAAAATTGGTCAATTTCACTCATTTCTGTGGACAGCTCACACTTGACCAAAAAAAATAAAAACGCCAAAATTTTCAGTATCAAAAAAGAGCTAAAGGTTCCTAAGAAAGTTTTCCCGTATCTCTTATGGATGCAGGTTTCTCCCTTTTGGCCAATTTAAAAGAAACACTCTATATTTTGATCCACTGTAAACACACTAAAGTCGATAATCATCAGTCATTCTTTCAGAGTCCGTTGGCAGTGCTATTCCTGTCGGATTCCACACTGCTGTCCAACTGGGACCTGTACCTCATCACGGCACTCCTGGGAGCCCTGGGTGTGGTGGTCTACCTGAGGAGACCGCCGCAGCAGCCAGCAGCGTAGACCATGATAGCGTCGGAAGGAGACGTTTTAAGAAAGTGACCGAACTTGATCGATAAAGAATCGGCTTGATCTAATGATGTATGTTTTTTTTTGTTGCATTTAAGTCAGTGCGTAAACGACGAGGGTAGTGGTCAGTTCAGACCGTGACGCGACGCGCGACTGCATCTGCAAAAGTGTATCTTATTGTATAGTAAATAAAGTTGGATTTTGAGTAGCTATTAAAATGCAGCGCGACGCCGCGCTCCGTTGCGAAATGTGTGTATTTTCGTGTAGGAAATAGAGTTCGATTTTGTGTGGCTCTATTGAAATGTGCGCACAGCGTCACGTCTCGGTCTCAGTTAACCCTAATTGGCTATTTGAAAAAAATAACTAATTAGTCCATCAGTAATATCAAAAAATATTCAAAACGTATTTTTTCTTTTTTGCACGTCAACCAAAATTGTCGGAGATACGACACTTTCAAAATTGGCATTACGTCACAGTTTAGCACAATTTCCATTGAATTCTGACGTCACCAGCCCCCACTCAAGTATTGATGCGTTATATCTTGGTAAATATTCATTGATTTTACAAAAAAAAAAGTGTCCATTATTTTTCATAACTCTACATTATGGACTAATTAAATTTGTAACTTATTGATATTGTCAAATAGCTAATCGTCTTCACTTTTTAACAATAGAATTAAAGTATGATCGGATCAAGTAGATTCTGCGTCGACAAGTATGGTTTCCTGGTGGCCTACCATCGTGAGTAGTTCAGCTGTGGGAACGAGATGGCGCTAGACGACTGGTATAGCTCCGTCTCTTTCCCTCAGCTGAACAACTCACGCTTTAGATAGGCCACCTGTTCTAAGTTATCTTGTGAAGTGTATGTGATGACAAGAACCGTGATTTGTACATAAAAGTGATTATTACTTGTGTAAATAAAATGTGAAAATGTTTTAATTAAATGTTGAATGCGTTTTATTCAGTATTTTTTAAGTCTGCTTTGATGAATAATTTGTTCTAGTTAATTTTGATTTTATGGGTTTTTTTTTAATTGTGTTATAGAAAATTTAGGGAATTTTGTAATAAGATAAACACTCAGTTTCATATTAGCGTCTATTCAACACACACACACACACACGTACCAAAACCACACCACGTCGCAGCGACAAAATGTGGTCAAGCTGTGGTTAGGAGTGAATAGTGTCGCGGCGACTTTTTGCAGTTGCGTTGTGGAAGCGACAAAATGTCGATGAAGTTGCGTTGTGGCTGTCGTTGCGATGTGGTAACCACGTGGTCGCGTGCAGTTATACTCCGGACGTCAATGTGGTGGCGATGTGGCCGCGGTGCCGCCGCCGGTGGTGGCGTTGCCGTCGCGATGTGGTCGTATTACACAGGTGGTCGATAACGGCGGCTAAATGTGGTACGTGTAAATTGTAATATTCATTTTCAATACAAAATATTTGCCCGACCACCCGGCTGTGGTGTGATTGTGGTACGTATGAATAGACGCTAAGAAATTCGTGCGACAGAGATAACGCTATACGAAGTCGAAATCCGCCGACCATCTCTTTCTAAAGGTCGATGTGCAAAACTTAATCGTAGAGATTAAAATTCTTTACAAACTGGGTGTAGATAAAAACAGTCTTTCGTTATAAAAAAAGTTTATTTATAACTAATATGTTGTGATTATACACAGTTGTGTGATTCCTACATTAAAGTAACTAAGTTAATTTTAAATGTGTTTTCATTTTAACAATGAAGGAATCCTACTAATATTATAAACGTGAAAGTTTGTATGTGTGGATGGATGTTTGTTACTCTTTCATGCAAAAACTACTGAATGGATTTGGATGAAATTTGGTACACAGACAGTTTATAACCTGGATTAACACATAGGATAGTTTTTATCTCGATTTTATGTTCCCGTGGGATAATTTTCGAGTTGTAGCGGGTGAAACCGCTGGCAGCAGCTAGTGGTACATTAAACGTTACCTACCGTACCCTAGCTTGACTTTTCCACTTTTTGTGACGTAAAGTAAACCCGGAAACAGGTTATTGTTTTGATGGAAACAATTAGTCCCTCGTTTGTTCGTTCCTAATTTTGGCGATTGAAAAAGAGTTTCCATGGAGTTTCTTGCTCATTCTTCTCCATAGAGATCTACGCTTTGGAATGAGCACCTACGGTACTTTCACAGTTTTTATGTCATGTGACTGGGACTGTAGCACCATAACTATTTTTAGTACTAGTTTTATTTTTTGTCTTGACATTTCATAAGTGCCTATATTTGGCTTAGTTGAAATATACGATTTGATTTGTTCACTAGAGGTACTTTTACCATTTTCCATACATACAAGTCTGCTGCAGTAAATATTTCAAATATGCTGTAAAAAAAATACAGAACTCTTGTGATAAGATCTTGTGCCTCTTAAAAACTATTTACTTCGACATATCAATACATTACAATATGTACCCACATGGTACCTATTCTCTGTAATGTCAGACGCTGGAAATTACGTATCTCGGTCGCAATCTTGATCCGGATTCGGTTCAAAGTGACAGTTTCGCAAAATGTCTTCTTTTATATGTCACATTAGCAAAATGATACATTCGCAAAATTTTACACTCTCAATCAGTCTTATAAGCGCGCGGGTTCCTTTCTTTTTTCTAATATAACTTCCATCCACACTGTAATAGGAGCCCCGCGGAGCGATGCTCCGTCAACCGGGGTGAAAACTTGTCCAGTGATATTTTCGAAATGCCATTTTGCTATGAGTCGTTTTGACAATGTGTAAATGATATTTTGAGTAATTCCAATCGTACAGCACATCTTCTCCTTTCTTGTGTAATATTTGATCACATCATGCCCTGTTCCAGCTGTTCTATCTTCCTGGCGATGTCGTCAGCTGAGAACGTGTAGTCCACCGCCCCTTCTTGTTTCATGTCTACATCTCTTGTAGTTTTCTGTCAAAAAAATGCTATTGTAACAAAATCATTTATATCTTTGGATAATACTAATAATTATAGCTAATGAAATGACATCCATGTGTATGGATAAAAAAAATGTTTTAACCAAGATTCGTTTGTATTTTATATTGTGCCAGGCAAGGTACCTACCAATTTTATTTTTCAGAAAATTAACTAAAATTCTTACAGACGGCTATTTCCAAGTTATACTAATATTATAAACGTGAAAGTTTGTATGTGTGGATGGATGTTTGTTACTCTTTCATGCAAAAACTACTGAATGGATTTGGATGAAATTTGGTACACAGACAGTTTATAACCTGGATTAACACATAGGATAGTTTTTATCTCGATTTTATGTTCCCGTGGGATAATTTTCGAGTTGTAGCGGGTGAAACCGCTGGCAGCAGCTAGTGGTACATTAAACGTTACCTACCGTACCCTAGCTTGACTTTTCCACTTTTTGTGACGTAAAGTAAACCCGGAAACAGGTTATTGTTTTGATGGAAACAATTAGTCCCTCGTTTGTTCGTTCCTAATTTTGGCGATTGAAAAAGAGTTTCCATGGAGTTTCTTGCTCATTCTTCTCCATAGAGATCTACGCTTTGGAATGAGCACCTACGGTACTTTCACAGTTTTTATGTCATGTGACTGGGACTGTAGCACCATAACTATTTTTAGTACTAGTTTTATTTTTTGTCTTGACATTTCATAAGTGCCTATATTTGGCTTAGTTGAAATATACGATTTGATTTGTTCACTAGAGGTACTTTTACCATTTTCCATACATACAAGTCTGCTGCAGTAAATATTTCAAATATGCTGTAAAAAAAATACAGAACTCTTGTGATAAGATCTTGTGCCTCTTAAAAACTATTTACTTCGACATATCAATACATTACAATATGTACCCACATGGTACCTATTCTCTGTAATGTCAGACGCTGGAAATTACGTATCTCGGTCGCAATCTTGATCCGGATTCGGTTCAAAGTGACAGTTTCGCAAAATGTCTTCTTTTATATGTCACATTAGCAAAATGATACATTCGCAAAATTTTACACTCTCAATCAGTCTTATAAGCGCGCGGGTTCCTTTCTTTTTTCTAATATAACTTCCATCCACACTGTAATAGGAGCCCCGCGGAGCGATGCTCCGTCAACCGGGGTGAAAACTTGTCCAGTGATATTTTCGAAATGCCATTTTGCTATGAGTCGTTTTGACAATGTGTAAATGATATTTTGAGTAATTCCAATCGTACAGCACATCTTCTCCTTTCTTGTGTAATATTTGATCACATCATGCCCTGTTCCAGCTGTTCTATCTTCCTGGCGATGTCGTCAGCTGAGAACGTGTAGTCCACCGCCCCTTCTTGTTTCATGTCTACATCTCTTGTAGTTTTCTGTCAAAAAAAATGCTATTGTAACAAAATCATTTATATCTTTGGATAATACTAATAATTATAGCTAATGAAATGACATCCATGTGTATGGATAAAAAAAATGTTTTAACCAAGATTCGTTTGTATTTTATATTGTGCCAGGCAAGGTACCTACCAATTTTATTTTTCAGAAAATTAACTAAAATTCTTACAGACGGCTATTTCCAAGTTATACTAATATTATAAACGTGAAAGTTTGTATGTGTGGATGGATGTTTGTTACTCTTTCATGCAAAAACTACTGAATGGATTTGGATGAAATTTGGTACACAGACAGTTTATAACCTGGATTAACACATAGGATAGTTTTTATCTCGATTTTATGTTCCCGTGGGATAATTTTCGAGTTTGTAGCGGGTGAAACCGCTGGCAGCAGCTAGTGGTACATTAAACGTTACCTACCGTACCCTAGCTTGACTTTTCCACTTTTTGTGACGTAAAGTAAACCCGGAAACAGGTTATTGTTTTGATGGAAACAATTAGTCCCTCGTTTGTTCGTTCCTAATTTTGGCGATTGAAAAAGAGTTTCCATGGAGTTTCTTGCTCATTCTTCTCCATAGAGATCTACGCTTTGGAATGAGCACCTACGGTACTTTCACAGTTTTTATGTCATGTGACTGGGACTGTAGCACCATAACTATTTTTAGTACTAGTTTTATTTTTTGTCTTGACATTTCATAAGTGCCTATATTTGGCTTAGTTGAAATATACGATTTGATTTGTTCACTAGAGGTACTTTTACCATTTTCCATACATACAAGTCTGCTGCAGTAAATATTTCAAATATGCTGTAAAAAAAATACAGAACTCTTGTGATAAGATCTTGTGCCTCTTAAAAACTATTTACTTCGACATATCAATACATTACAATATGTACCCACATGGTACCTATTCTCTGTAATGTCAGACGCTGGAAATTACGTATCTCGGTCGCAATCTTGATCCGGATTCGGTTCAAAGTGACAGTTTCGCAAAATGTCTTCTTTTATATGTCACATTAGCAAAATGATACATTCGCAAAATTTTACACTCTCAATCAGTCTTATAAGCGCGCGGGTTCCTTTCTTTTTTCTAATATAACTTCCATCCACACTGTAATAGGAGCCCCGCGGAGCGATGCTCCGTCAACCGGGGTGAAAACTTGTCCAGTGATATTTTCGAAATGCCATTTTGCTATGAGTCGTTTTGACAATGTGTAAATGATATTTTGAGTAATTCCAATCGTACAGCACATCTTCTCCTTTCTTGTGTAATATTTGATCACATCATGCCCTGTTCCAGCTGTTCTATCTTCCTGGCGATGTCGTCAGCTGAGAACGTGTAGTCCACCGCCCCTTCTTGTTTCATGTCTACATCTCTTGTAGTTTTCTGTCAAAAAAAATGCTATTGTAACAAAATCATTTATATCTTTGGATAATACTAATAATTATAGCTAATGAAATGACATCCATGTGTATGGATAAAAAAAATGTTTTAACCAAGATTCGTTTGTATTTTATATTGTGCCAGGCAAGGTACCTACCAATTTTATTTTTCAGAAAATTAACTAAAATTCTTACAGACGGCTATTTCCAAGTTAACAATTTTAGTTTTTTTTTTCTTTTCCGATCATGCAATCAATCCTAGGACTATAAGATGTTTCGATTATACCATTTTATTATTAACTAAATATTAAGTACTCAACATCGCGCGGAATCGGTGTTAGTGATTCCATACTTCTGCTCGAGATTGTGTTATGTTTAGCTTGCAGTTTTAGTCATCATCTGCCTAGCCTTTTTCCCAACTATATTGGGGTCGGCTTCCAGTCAAACCAGATTCAGCTGGATATCAGTATTTTACATGGAGCGACTGCCTGTCGGACCTCCACAACCCAGTAACTGGGTAATACCATACCTCATGGTAAGACTGGTTGTCAGGCTTTAGAGCTTCTGACTAACAGTAAGGACTGTCAAAGATTTACAAATGACAGCCGGGACCAACGGCTTTACGTGCTTTCCGAGGCACGGAGGAAACTCGCTATGACAGATGGTCACCCATCCACAGACCAACCTCAGCAAGCACGGCTTAACCCGGTAGATCGGCCTGTGCGGCTGTAATTATTAAGCCACGAGTTTTAGTAGCAGTTTTAGAATGACAAATAAATAAATCTTACCCAAAACTGAGCATACTCAGGCGAAATAGCCTGTAGCTCAGCTATTTTATCTTCCATGTCCTTCAATCTCCTGTATATGTCCTTAGACACGGGCCCAATGTTCAGGTACTTCTCGACGGCGATCACTCGCTCAGCTATAGACGATGGTAGGCCACTGTTGTCCGTCAGCTCCGGGTACATGTCCGCCGCTGAGACCGTTTGAGGACCCCATTCGTTGTTGACTTTTCGAACTGGAATGATGATTAAATTGGGTAAATAAAAACAGATCTTGATAATAGATAGTGTACTGATTTGCATTGATATTCCCACCCAGGACAAATGTTTGTGTGAAGAGCATGATCATTTGTTCTGTGTCTGGGTGTAATTTATCTATAAATGTATGTATTTAGAAGTATATAAGTATGTTTATCAGTTGTCTAGTACCCATAACACAAGCTCTGCTTAGCTTGGGACTAGATGGCGTTGTGTGATAGTTGTGGAATATTATTATATTATTATTATTTCGTTTATTCATTTTTTTACATATAATTTACATTTTTAAATATTTTATAAAACAAAAAATTTAAAAAACATTTAAAAATATAAAAATAGTTGTCCGCCGGCGTGGGAGCAGGGTCCAAGCTACCGGTGGTTAGGGTTCCAGAGACAGGAACCTCCTCACAATACGAGCCGTATCAAGGAGTACTGCCTTCTGAATCTGGCTCTTGATCCAACTACCCAACGAGAGCCTCGACAGATGTTCGTCGAGGCTCTTGGCCATTAGGCCATTGGCCGTTACGACAATCGGCACAATGATAGCCGAGCTCACATTCCACATGTCGACAACCTCGCGCGCCAAGTCAAGATATTTTATTTGTTTATCTTTCTCGGCTTTCACGAGGTTCTCGTCATGTGGGATGGTAACATCGATTATCATTGCGCGGCGCGCTGATCTGTCTATCACTACTATGTCAGGTTTATTGGCGACAATAGTCCTGTCAGTAATGATAGGCAGATCCCAGTACATCGTGACATGGTCTTTTTCGAGAACTGGGTCGGGCACATACCTGTAATACGGCACCTCAGAATCCACAAGACTGTATTTCAAAGCAAGTTGCTGGTGGATAATTCTGGCTACTAGGTTGTGCCTGTGCAAGTACTCGCCGTTAGCAAGACGAGAACATCCAGAGACAATATGTCTAATGGATTCACCTGGACGATGGCATGCCCGACACACGTCAATCGTCCCATCCCTTATAATATGTCTCCGGTAGTTGTTCGTCAAGATAACTTCGTCCATAATCGCACAGACAAAACCTTCAGTTTCCCCGAAGAGGTCACCGAATCGTAGCCAGGACACAGACGCTAGAAAATCTACATCGGGCCCATGAAGGGCCCGGTAGAAGCGTCCGTGAAGCTCCTTGCCTTGCCATACCTCATTGCGGTCCTCGGTACTGAGTACCACAGGTTTGCGCCAGTTCTCTTTAGCCATGGATAGCAGGGTGAGTCCGTTGTCCACTGCGACCACATCTCGGTGCATACCCAATTCCATCTTTAAAAAATATTCTCTGAGACTGCACACCACGCGGTTGTGAAGGGTCTTGGCATTTAAAAAGCCTCGACCCCCGCACTTCCGCGGGATGTACAGCCTCATCACCGATGATCGTGGGTGATGCATCCGATTTGCGGTCAACAGCGTACGAACTCGTCTATCCAAGGCGTCGAGTTCAGTTTGAGTCCATTTGAGTATGCCGAAAGAGTACATCAGGACCGGCATGACCCAACCGTTGAAGGCGCGCACCTTGTTTCCGCCTGAAAGGAGGCTATTTAAAATATTATTATTATTATTATTATTATTATATATTCTCTAAAGCAGTGCAGCGCGACCATTAAAAACATTTTGTTAACTGAAGAATTTCTTTTTTTTTATAATTTGTATCAATTATTTCACTTTTTTTATTTAAAAATAATAATTTCCGTTTCTGATATACAAACTGCAGCCTAGCCGTAATTTGATTTTGCCGCTTTGTAGCCCTTCTCTACCAAAAGGTTGCCAACCGCTGCTCTAAAGTGCGCAGCGCGGGCCCAATAGATTTTCAAGTTTATGCTGTAGATTTTTTTAATTTTTTTTATATATTTATTCTGCCAAACTGCAGTACAGTTTGTCGGCAGAGTATAAAGTTGAAAATCCACTAAAGACAAAATGCGGTTGCGAGAATAGAGAATAGCACTGCTGATGTGGTCTTATGTTTATTTTATGATCAATATCTGGATGCTTGACCAGGTCAAACGTTTTCTTTGTAAATGATTTTCCTACACAAGCTATTTCTCTTTTATTATTTACTCTCACATTTGTGCGGGAATCAAACCTCGACATGCAGCGCAGCAATAAATCAGTCAGCCACTGCGCCAAGTGTGCTGTCTGATCTTATATTTGTAACTTTTTTTTAAAACTTTATCGTTTTATGTTTTTGTTAAGAAATATTTATAAACTCACTTTTCAAATGCCCCTTCGAGTCACTCCTCCTAACAAACTGCGTCCTCACTCGAGCACATGTCTCGGTCTCTGTATCATCCTCCTTGTTGGGTATAAAGTCATGGATATTGCTGATATTAACTTGTTCCCTCTTCCTGTCTATGAAGTTGTTGATGCGCTGCTGCAGCTCTTCGCAGGAGACGTTGATTTGGACGAGGGACTTGTCGACAGGGGGCGCTGGGTTCGGCGCGGGCGTTGGTAGTGGAGTCGAGTCTGGCACTGTACCTGTAATAGGGTATTTTCTTGCATAAATAAATTGAAAATCTAATAAGTCCGTCTGTAATAATATTGAAAAATAATGGACACGTAACTTTTGTTTTTTTTTAAATCAATGAATATTGACAAAGATAAAACGCTTCCAAATTCGGGAGTGGGGGCTTGTGTGTGACGTTTTTACGGCTGTAAAACTGTAGCGACCGAGTGACGTTTTGTGATTTTTAGAAGCTTTCTATTCATCGTCGTTTATTTGGTTTACGTAACAAAAGAAAAAATACGGGTTTAATATTTTTTTTAAATTAGGTAATCTATATTTCGGACAAAAAAATGTTTTTATTAAAATAGCCTATTGTGTTTTTGGGTAAAATTTTTGGATTTTCTGACGGCAGTGCAGTGAGCGATCGACTCCTGCGCAACGTGTCGCGGCTTCGATCCCCGCATGGACAAATATTTGTATGATCAGCAAGTAATTTGTTCCGGGTCTGGGTGTTTGTGAGTTTCTATGTTTGTAAACGCACCCACGATGCAGGAATTAATTCAAATTGTGGGGCAACGTTTTTTAATTAATTAACTAAACTCAGACCTGCTAAACGTCTGTTCTTATTACATCTCAATAATCATCCCTCGTCTAACCATACACCTTTTTAAATTAGTTTGCAATAAAGTGAGTTTTGAATTTCTGAATATGCATGCGCATGCGACTATAATATTTATATTCTCAAAATAAATTAAGAAAAAATATGTTTCATACTCAGTGACTTTTCAAGGTCATTTGTGTTTTCGCTAGCCATAACCATGTATTTCAGTACAATTTCTACTTGCAAAGAGGAAAAAAAATGTTTTTTATTTAATTAAATTTATAAAATTACCAGCTATTGCTAGCGTCTTAATTTAACCTCTTTTCTTTTTCGATAACTTATCAACAGTATGCATACTGCACATTAACACATTCTTATCAATGTTTTCAACTGTTTTGTCTTTTTTACGACTGAGAAGTTTGGTATCGTGCCAATAGTCAATAATATGACTAGTATGGAAAATGAAAGATCATAAATGAATATAAAACTGTAAATTAGTTATGCTTTTTTATATCATCAGCTGTCTAGCCTTTTCCCAGCTATATTGGGCTTTCCAGTCTAACTGGATGCAGATGTACATCAGTACATTACATGGAACGACTGCCCATCTGCCCTCCCTGACCCAGGATATTTAGTTCTGCGATCTTAGCCAGTATTTTTCAAAGTTGATAAAAAAGCGGAAATGAAAAAGTAAATTAAGTACTGTAATATGCATTTCTTCGTCTAGGTAATTGAAATTTTGTTCATTTCGTAATTAGAGTAACTAAAAAGTATTCCGTGTGGAAGATAGACTTTGTATACCAATAAAATTGAAGCCGTAAACATACTGTTACTATTATTTACGCAGTTTTAACTATTAATAGATACCACATAGGAATCGAACCTATGACCTTGTCAATGTTATCACCACAGCGGTTCACTCGGTTATCAATGAAAACTACTAGAAACAATCTTAAACTTTATTTTTGATTACTGCATTGTTCACTTAAAACTAAACTATTGTTTTCAAACAACAAAAAAAGACTTACATTTTAGAAAAACAATAAAGAATAAAATTGCTTGCACCCAAAATTTTTATGAAACCTCAATGTAAATTATGTAAATAGAAAGAGATCTACATAAAAATATTTAAAAAAAGTAAACCTAACAAAATATGTTCGCTGTGAGAAAAATATACAAAAAACCATTGAGCTATTATTACTACGTATTGAGACGACATCACACATCACCACTGTGTCCCATCCAGGATGAGCGCGCGCGCCTATAACATGCCACTGAGCTGTCAAACAACTGTATGTACTTGCGCGCGTCTCTATACGTAGTAATAATAGCCAAATCCAAAAAACATGCATTTCATGCTGCATTGAATGCACTTCATAAAATTTATAAAAACAAAATTACCTATTGATATAAAACATTACTTATTTATTTCTATGTATATTTTTTTAACGAATTATTTTAAACAAAACTGTACATCATATTTTGTACAAATCACGAAGAATACATAATCATTTCATTTTCGTCTACAAACATATCATAAAGTAGGTTTTATATCAATTTAAAAATATAAATAGATACATTATATAAGTTATATATAAATAAAATAATATTGAGCAGCCATCCTTTTCCCATATTTAATATGATGGCGTTTATATGATTGGATATTGTGTCACTTGATCGTTAAACTCCTACAATTTTAATTCTAGAACAAATCGAACAACCAGTTACAATTTCCAATCATAAAAAACGCTCTACACTTATATATACGTTTTATAGAAAGACAGTTTTTGAACAGCTCCTTATGAAAAACAAAAATGAACAATCTGAAATCCTCCTCCCCCTCTGCCTAGCCTTTTCCCAACTATATTGGGGTCGGCTTCCAGTCGAACCAGATTCAGCTGGATATCAGTATTTTACATCGAGCGACTGCCTGTCGGACCTCCACAACCCAGTATAACTGGGCAATACCATATCCCGTGGTAAGACTGGTTGTTAGACTTTAGAGCTTCTGACTAACAGTAACGACTGTCAAAGATTTACAAATGACAGCCGGGACCAACGGCTTTACGTGCTTTCCGAGGCACGGAGGAAACTCGCTATGACAGATGGTCAACCATCCACAGACCAACCTCGGCAAGCGTGGCTTACCCCGGTAGATCGGTCTGTGCGGCTGTAATTATTTAGCCACGAGCTCCTCAATGAACAATCTGAAATAATTTTGCTAATAAGCCAATAGTTTTTTTTTTTTTTTTTTTATCGTGGTAAAATCATCAAATGAGACCTCCAGCCCCGGGCAGGGCGGGAGGTACTGTCAGACTTGTACTGACTAAAATCCACGGTGTCCTTCAGTAGCCCTTTATGTTCCGGGGTCACGGTAATAGAAATAAGTCCCGCGACCCCGGCAGGCTTTGACCCTCTGAGAGGGGGCCCCGTCATTTTGCTGACAGCTCTTTGAGGCGCGCGTGGAACACGACGCGCCGTCGACCCGGGCATGGTCCATGGTCGGAGAGCGAGTTGCCCTTTACTCGCTGTCCGCATGCCCGCGCCTACGGTGGCCGGAGATCGTCTTGCGACGTACGGCGCCGTGGGCGTACACCACTGCGGTTGGGGCGGAGGGAGGACGCTGTCCTCTCTCTCTCGCGGCCCGCCGCCTCCTTCACGAGCATTACTGCCTCGCAGAAGGCGGCGACCGCTTCCCACTCCGTCTCGCTCCGCAGCATGGCCGAAACCAATGCCGGGCGCGAGAGGTCTCCGCCTATCGCCGCCGTGAAGCCAATAGTTGGTTTACTTTTAGTAAATTTCACGAGTTCTGCATAAAAACTAGTTTTCGCCAGGGGCGGATAGCGCCTTTAGAGCCGTGGCCCGGGGCCACGTAGATATAAAGCGCTCTCAACAAAACCCACTGAAGATACTGGCCAGTGTTTTTCGTATAACATTATCGAACACAGTTTTTTCTTTGCAAACTGCCAATTACTTACGTAGTACAGGGTATCACAATCTCATGATCCAACCCGTGGTTTTTGCAAGTTATAACTTTAAAAAGTGGATATAAACTACCTATTTTACTATATATTGTATCACACTATCTATATTTTATAATTGCATTGTACGTATTTGCAACTTTTGGCAATCTGACAAATATTCTAATACCAGCTAGGTAGATCTAGACAGGAATTTATTCCATCACCTTTCTTGTACGTTGCATTTTTTTAGTTAGCATATTTCATTCTAAAAGAATAATTTATTTATTATTTCTTTTCAAAGCGCCATACTTAATAGTGCTAAAATACACCATTTTTCTTTATGGTTTATCGACTGTTACTCTTACTATGTCCCTTCAACCTTTGCGTTCCAATGCCGCGGTGCCGTTTTAAACATTTCCGGAACCCAAAAATACACTATCGTATTAAATCCAACGCTCATTTGCTCACAGCCTGATTTTTAAACATTTTACGTTTACTTTAGTTAACTTTCAAAGTTCAAAACGCTCTATCTACTATATCTAACACTAATCAACATTATTTAATAATATTCAAATTCTAAATAACGACCCCTAAACCAATAACAATAGCACTCTAAACTTACAGATGAAAACTCTTACTAATGTTTGCAGGGCTTCTTTAAAGCCCCGCGGAATCTAAC
This sequence comes from Agrotis ipsilon, assembly GCA_028554685.1. Classification (NCBI taxonomy): domain Eukaryota; kingdom Metazoa; phylum Arthropoda; class Insecta; order Lepidoptera; family Noctuidae; genus Agrotis; species Agrotis ipsilon. The sequence continues at coordinate 14,081,755 of CM052973.1, read as the reverse complement.
CAACCATAGATACCTGATGCTTGTATCAGTTGTATCCCCCGATGTGTTAGGTATGGCAGAGGTATATTTAACGGCACACCTAATTTCAGTTATGTTAATCAAAAGAGTACTCTAAAATTATATGCTATGTTTTTACGTTAACTTTGTTTATTCGGGATTAATTTGATCTAAATATCTAATAGTAACCTAAAACCTTATTTTGATTCCAGTTATAAAATATACAGGGAGATTTTTTCAACTGGGCGTGGTTGGCTATATCCAAACCGTTGAGGAATAACGAAAAACGTTGAAAGGAGGCCGATTTTGACGAAAACTAAAAATGCATCATTGGATTTTAGACATATCAATAATCCTAGCCAGGAATCGAACTGAATGAAGAAATGTGTTTAATTTAAAACAATATATTGTTCAATGCCTGGCTAAGAGTTAATTTTTTCAAAAAACCAATGTATTTTTCGCTAATCCTCAAAGATTTAGATCTGGCCATACACACCCACTTAAAAAAACCATCCTAAACAAAGGAGCTATTCAAAAACCTCAGCCAACGGTCTGACCGTTACAAGCTCTACGTTTAGAAGACCACGCACATTCCACGTTCTCCTTCCAGACCGGCGCGTCTCCTTCATACACCTCCTTCTTCCAGATGGGCACGCTGGCTTTCAGGGTCTCTATGCAGTGGGAGACGGCGTCCAGGGAGTCTCGGCGGTGAGGGCTGCTGACTGCGATGACGACTGAGGATTCTCTGCAGGGAACGAAGCCTAATCTGTGGAAGGAGACGATTGGGTAATGAAATTGATAGGAACAGTTTTCAGTATGTTTGAATGGCGAAAGTAATCGTTTTGGGGCAACGACGATATATTACTAGACTCCGCATGCACGATCTAACGAACAAAAACTATTCTGTCAACTCGCTGAGGTACTACGTAAGCGAGGGGGACGGGGTACTTACTGCGTTGTGATTGGCTAACTCAAGGTCTGTTCTGTCTCAAGGCATGTTTACGGCTCACAGGAGTGGTCAAAATAAGACGGATTTAAGGCATTTTTGCGTAATGTGTTGACAGACATCGGTCGCCTGTTATTAGGAGTCTAGTAATATATCGTCGTGGTTTTGGGGTCTGTCTTATGATATATATTTTTTACTTTTGATTTGATTTTATGACAGTTGGTTTAATAGGGTTTTTGACTGTTATCCAAATTTAATCTAAATCCGTTCAGCTATCCTGAAGTGCCTGTGTACAAACATATAAACCCACATACACAAACACCCAGGCCCAGAAACACTAGTTGCAGATCATCAATCAGATCATACAAGTATTTGTTTCAAGTAGGGATCGAATCCGCGACACGCTACGCAGCAACTGAATGCTCTGCCACTCCGCCAACCGTGCCATAAAATGTTACAATATCCATCCATCCAAACATTCGCATATTTATTATTATTACAGTGAAGTTTCCTATAAGGTCACCATATATTCTAAAGATACAAGGTTATGTGAGTTTAGTAGCTGTTTTTTAAAGTCTTCCGAAAAAAAAAAACACTGCCCTACTGAGAATCGAACCCATATGAATCAAAGTCATGTTTTTTAAACGTTTATTAACAACAATGATTTAACTCATTTTTTATAAATAACAAAAAATGTTAGCATCGAGGTCATATATCAAGTTGATACTGCATTCATACATTATTACAATTCTAGTGGCTTCTACCACGAAAACCTTCAACTATGAACCTTATGCAGACGGACTAGAGTTCAAAACAAACGATGCGAAAGTTAAAGAGGATGTAAGCAATTTTCTATTGATAACTACTAAATAATACTGTTTCTCTGGCCCTGGTAAACGTACGGTGGATTTAAAAACATGTATTTACTAAGCGTGGATTTATTACTCTGATTCTGTGTCTATATTTATTATTTACTTTTGCCCGCTCAGGAATAGAGAAGGATGCATCATTTGCCTAGCCTTTTCCCAACTATATAGGGGTCGGCTTCCAGTCGAACCAGATGCAGATGAATTTTAGTATTTTATATAGAGCGACTGCCTGTCGGACCTCCACAACCCAGTAACTGGGTAATACGATACCCCATGGTAAAACTGGTTGTCAGACTTTCGAGCTTCTGACTAACAGTAACGACTGTCAAAGATCTACAAATGACAGCCGGGACCAACGGCTTTGCGTGCTTTTCCGAGGCACGGAGGAAACTCGCTATAACAGATGGTCACCCATACACAGACCAACCTTGGCAAGAGCGGCTTAACCCAGAAGATTGACATTTGCAGCTATATATATTTAGCTACTAGCACCTCTCGGACTAGAGATGGGTACACGAGGGCAAATACAATTCTGATTACAATTGGTGTCAATATATTGGGCATAAATGAGTCTATGCCGTGCGAAAGCAGGGAAGTAAGAAGTTTATATCACCTCTATCTTTATTATGCGCTCTTTGATAAAATCAGACAGCTTCTTAAGGTGAATGCTTCAACCAGCCCGCGAAATTCTAAACATTTTTGCAATTCGCAGACTATTGCTAGGTTTTATGTTGATTAAAATATCATTCAGTTCATAAAACCCAAAAAAAAACAGAAAAGTCATTCCTAGGGTTTTATGAACTTGGAGGGTTGTATGATGATGATTTTGATGATTATAATTCTGTAACTACATACGTCTTACAACCGTGAATAATTTTTAATTAATATAAAACCCAGCAATAGTCTGCAAATTGCAAGAAACGCAAGAAATTTTGAATTTCGCGGGCTGGTTGGAGCATTCCCCTTAAAGATGTGCTCGACTGTTCATATTTATTGCCTTTCAATAAAATCGAGCATATTTGTTATCAGCTTTCTACCTTGAAGGCATGTGATAAAATGCACTGCCCGCTACGTTTTGAGTCTATAGATCGTACTTTTATCAATTGTAATTCTAATTGATGTGTCTCATTAATATTAATGTCCAAGAACTTGAAACACTAAGCGTGCACCTACAAACTGTTTAGCATAAGAACAAAAACGCAGAAATTTCCCGTCATCTATACAAATATTTGCGATCGAATAACTTTGAAGACATTCGTTTGATCAAGTGTTCAACAAGGCTTTTATTTATTTCGAAATGTTTTTTAATTACAAGTAAAGTGTATGAAAGAATATGATAACTGAATTGCTATTTTTTTCACTGCTTAGATATCGCCAGTTATAATTCGACCATTCATCATCATCTGCCTAGCCTTTTCCCAACTATATTGGGGTCGGCTTCCAGTCAAACCAGTGAAATCAATTCTAAGACCTAGCCACGGAAATTACATAAAGATCACAAACCTGTGATATATAGCTATATTGTGGATAGCGGGCCATTTTTCACGGACCTCGTCGCAGATAGATTTCATAGCCTTGATGGCCATGGGCTCGTATGCTTCATACTCCAACCTCACCACCTGGATAAACAAAATAACTGATTAAGGACATAAATTAAGATATCATTGAAAACTATTCGTGAATTTATTACGAACATCAAACAAACTGGGTAACATTGATTTTGGGCTATTTTCATAGCGTCATGTTGTATTGAATTCTGTTGTGGGGAAATGCCGCGGATTTCCAGACAATGTTTGTTTTATAGGAAAGGGCTATTAGGATCATTTTTTTACTTAAATACCAAACGCTCCGTCTGAGTTTAATAATAAATTAATATAATTACTGTGCCTTCACAATAATCACAACATATTAACAAAATCTTTTATAAACATAAAAATATCTTAAAACGGTTGTTTTATAGTTTCAGCCTCATTTCGCGGGTAAAGACTTATTATGGATGGATGATAATGGTGATGCTGGAAATGCAGGTTTTCCTTTTATGGGGTAGAATATCACCAAACGAGTCCTCCGAGACTGCGTGGAGCAGAAGGGACTTTCAGACTCGCTGTTGAATCCTCACAATTATTAGAATACATAAGCAAATAGAAAGTGAAAAGTAAAAAAAATTAAACAGTCGACTAATAAAGTATGTAAAAACATTTTGTGTTCCAAAACCTGTTTGTATTGGAACTCAATTAACTTGTGGCGTTGTATTTATACAAGTGATAAATGATAACGCTTGTGTTTATTCACAGTTTAGTGCAAAACATTAATTTCGATGACAAGCCCACATTACTTCTTATAGTCAGACGTTCGTTAGCAGGAACACTAGAATTATTATGAAAAACCTTCCTAGACTAGTCCTCTTTAAATGGGCGACTCGCTGTCCGACCATGGGTATCGTCGATGACCATGGGTGGTCGTCGACCCGAGTATGGTTACTCGGGTCGTCGACGACGGCGCGTCGTGTTCCACGCGCCCCTTAAAGAGCTGTCAGCAATATGACGGTGCCCCCTCAGAGGGTCAAAGCCTGCCGGGCTTGCCGGGCTATCGAGTAACAGTGGCCCCGGAACGTAAAGGGCTATTGACGAAACGGTTGCTGAGGTGGCCGAGTGATGAGGACTGCTGCGCTGCGTGTCGCGGGTTCGAGTTCCGCACGACACAAATATTTGTATGTAGGGACCCTATTAATATACCTCTGGTTTCGTCTATAAGTCAGCGGCATCTGAGAGAGAGTGTAGAAATCTAAGATAGAGGACTTCTGTATGTTTTATAAAAATAAGTAAATGGTGCGGTAAAGAACTGTTCATGTGCGAAACCAACTCGGTTTTTAAATTGTAAGTCTATCGAGATAAAAATCTATACTATAAGTTGAAGATATGTTTGTTTGTTTGGTTGATCGCGCAAGTCTCAATAACTACTGGTTCGTTTTTTTTTTTGTTTTTTTTGACGCTGACGTTGGTCAAAAGGCCGCTGCGCTGAAATGGGCTTGGGCCGGCCACGTCTGCCGCATGCCCAATGAGCTGTGGGCCAAAATAACCACTTTGTGGAGCCCTGAAACAGGCAGAAGGCGTGGAGGCAGACCTCGTAGAAGATGGCATGCCAAACCAAAGACCAGTGGTCCACTTTGGCTCTGGATCGTGAAAACTGGAGATCATGGGGAGAGGCCTTTGCCCAGCAGTGGGATGATGTAGGCTAACAGTATCAGTTGTATAGTATATTTAACGAGGAAAACAACAAGGCTATATAACATACAACCATGGGTGAAACAATGGAAAACAGCTAGTCTATATATATAAAAATGAAACCCGTTTTCCGTTGTCACGACATAACATGAAAACGGCTTGACCGATTCGGATAATTATTTTTTTGTTGTGTTTGTAACCAACGGGACCGGGTTTTAGAACGGGTCTTCCACCCGTGCGAAGCCGGGACGGGCCGCTAGTCTAAGATAAAATTGCACTCACCACTATTTATGTCTAAAATTAAATTATCTATAGTTATCAGCAGATTGCACAATGGCACACATATTGTTTGCTTCTTACAACATTCATTATCATTTATCAGGCAGTTGCTATGTTTTCACCGAAATTGTCTCGTGAATGACTTGCAATTTTTCAACAAAACATGGTTATTTTGTTGTGATATTTGTTTTTCATACCCCGTCCATTGCTGGGTTTGGGTTCCCAGGTCAAAAGCGAACGCCGGATAGACCAGTCAGTTAAGCCAGACATTTGGGGATCAAAAGATCCGAACATTCACTTTCTAGTCCTAGTAGGTACTTATAACACCGTAATTTTTTTCAATGAAAGCAAGAGTTGGTGTAACTAAACAAGGCAAAAATCATCAAAAGCCGTACACGGTCTAATTTGGTCGGACACGCAAATATAAGCCCGACTATGTCCGGTTTTATCCAGACGCCTAGCAACGCTATCTATTGCTTTGTTTTATGAGTGTTTTGGTTATGGGATGGGCAATGGCATTAAACGAAACTTACAGGTTTTTCCAAATGTATAGCTGAGTTTGAAAACAGAGGAACATCGACAAGAAATGCTATTCCATAAGGTCGTATCCTGGTAATAGATTTTCAATTTTATGTCAAGAGTATAGAGTTGAAAATCTATAGAAATATCGCAGTTTGGATGTTGCGTCCGTGTGGTGTGAGCTACTGCACGACAGTTGTTATTGGGTTTTTTGTAGATATAATTTCCTCATGGAAACCTTTGACCTTGGTGCACCTTTTTATTTTAGTTCTTCAATTGTTCTACAGGTTAACTAGCAAAGATGCGGTGTATTTCGGCTGTTAACTTTACCATAAAATTCCTATATTACTTTAGAACAGTCTGATTATTATTTAAAAAATTAAAACAAAACATTACCAACCTTCTTGCCTTCAAAATTGTCTCTGGTAGTGCCTATAAATACAGATATAGCTCCACATTTGTCGTCCGTCACCAGATCTGTGATCTCATCTACTAACAGCTTATCCATCGTCAACTTTAGGTGATCCATCTTGTCTTTTTAGCTGTTATCTTCAAGTTTAATATAAAAGTGTTCTTGTATCACTGCTATTTTATATATCAGTCTGCTAAAAGCTCTTCCACTAAATATTAACGAGAATACTGAAGTTTTGATATTCAATCTTCTCAGAAAAGGGCCCAAATTTTACCCCCCACTGATTGGAGGAATCACAGCAATGCTATCTCTTTCTCTTATATCAATATCTATATCTTCCTCGCACACTATTTCGTTTTTAGCCAATAGAATATTATCTTTGATAGATTGTAAGTTGTAGTTTTCACAAATTATGTTGAGTAGTTTCTGGTAACCAATTTTTGCTGGAAGTTGAATTGTGGCCTCTCTAGTTCCCGCCAACTCTTTGGAGCGCGCGAAAAATAATAGTTTCACAGTGACATCATGGTCTATTTCCATATTTTACACTGCAATAAAAGAAAAATGAGTTACAAGATAGACAGCATAAAACAAAGTGGGTGGTATTTTACAGTTCAACTAGCTATTGAATTGGTTGGTTGCGGGTCTTATCTCATTACCGGGACCCTGGATTGTAAAGGGTGATCCTGGACCCTGGGTGGGAGGACTCATTTGATGGTTTTGCCACCATAAAAAGAAGCTATTAAATTGGTTAAGTTGAGGTTTTTTAAAAAGAATATTATTCATTATAATTTAAACTTTCAGGTTAGCCTTAAAGTTTAATTGATAGCCAGTAGTATGTCAATACATATTTATCTTGAAATGAGAAAATAATATTTATTTTGTTAAATAAGTCCAAGATAATTGTTACAAAGCAGTACCTTAGTGATCTAGACAATCTTTGAAAGGACTGTACAAAGTATTTATGCAGTAATATACATATAAGAAAATTGCACTTTAAAGAGTTAGGTATTTTGCTTGACAAGCCATTACATCAGTCGTAATATTACACTCAAGCTAAAAATATGATGACATTCACAATAATTATGACCTAATAATAATCTATATTAATAACAGCAAGTCTTGAACCAGATTTCTGCATATAAAGTTATACCAGATATGCTTGACAAAAAATATACTTCCAATTATCCTAAGAATTAATAGACTAAAGAAGTATTTTCGGTTCAAAGTTTAAGTTGCTAATCAATAATTGCAGAAAATACCTTCAAAGTATATAGCATTATATATGATATTAATTTAATATAGGAACAAAAACTATACTAGAGCATGACCAAAAACTTTCATTATAGCGTCTCTTTGACCCTTGTCACTCATGAACCAGTTATTAAAAAGTAAAAAAAAAACAAACATACTCTACTGCTTGCACCCACGCACTAGTCTTCCAAGATTTAAATTTAGAACTGGATGGCAAAAATAAGTTAGTAGGCACTTATTGCGCCAAATAAATTGGCGTAATTAATATTTATTTTTGCGCAGAACGTGTGCCGCATGACACAGTCGCACATGCACTAAAAGTACTTAGGTAATGACTTGACAGCGAATACCAAACTAGTTTCTGTGATCCGTGAACCATGAACAAGTAGTAATTTAAAAAAAAAAACTGCATGCAATAATCAACAAATAATTATCTTCGATATTGGTGTTTGGCGTAAAGAGCCTAATTTACACGAATGATGTAATAGTGACGAAGTTTCTAAATAATTATATAGTTTTGTTATCATCGATGAGGTTATAAACTTAACCTTGACATTTTGTTAAGGTTCAAAACAAAGTAAACTTTTAAATATTTACTTACAATGTTCATTGTAATTTTGATCTATTATTACAAACTATGTCTATTCCTATTTTTAAAGTCTTCGTAGAGTTTTAAACATTTATTTGTTTTCACGAACATCACAGACGAACATCTGGGCTGCGTTTAAGTCAACCATACAGATAAAAATTAAATTATCGAGAGTTCGCTGAACGGAGTCATAGGTTTAACTGTCAAATTCAATTGACAGCCCAGCTTGTTATTAGTTATTCTATTTTTTTTTAATCTTATTTACTTGTCACACACAAATAAAGTTCACGGAGGTGATAAAATAAGTACTTGTTACAAATATTTGTTTCTAGAGAGCGAATTGAGCAAACAGCTCCATGTCAAAGTCAATCTGACAGCCATCTGACAGCAGGATAAAATTTAGCGAGGTAAAAAGGTCGCTAAGATTTATCCTAGTAGGCGAAAACTTATACCAGCGAACGACCGTGAACGGGGCATATAAAATTTTAGTCAGTTTAATTTTTCACCTCTCGGTGTACTTGAACGGGGTGTTTAACGTTTAATCCGTATAAATTTCAAACTGGATGGTTGACTTAAACGCACCCCTGATATAGTGACAAACAGTTTTGTTTAGTTCATGGAGTAAGTAACATCATCCTATCAAGAATATGTATCATGTAAAAACGAAATTGTACCTAATTCATTTTATTTTACTTATTGCTTTCAGAAAATCACACTAGCATAATAAAATTAATATTACAAATATTTGTAGATTACTGTTAGTCTATTCTTCGTGCGTACCTTAAAACTTGCTTCGTTAACGTGCCTTTCAATGAACTGACAATTTCAAAATAAAGGTACCTGCACGCTATTTATACGTACGTAGTATGCAGAAGTGGTATGTAACTGTTATTTTTAAAAACCCAGAGCGGCTTCAACCACTTTTTTATTTTATTTTCTTACATACCCTATTGGAATAAATAATATCTGATGTATTATTCCAGACAACCTATGGAACCTTTTGCATTTAAAATAGGCATCAGTTAAGATAAATGACAACGTTATTAATTAAAAATAGCGTGTGATTGTGTCGCATTAGCTGCTGTTGGTTGTCCATTGCATCATTATGAATAAATAAAGCACTGCTGTGTATTCTTTGATTTACGATGGCTACTTCATTAAATTAAATTAATTATTGGTTTATTGGCAGGCTACGTGCCAATATACGTTAAACAAAGGAGTAGATAAGTTAGTAGACTTTGTGCCAACTACGCAAAACGATTCCATCCATGTTTTGGTGGTGTAATTTCAGTCATTACGGCGGTTTAGACACTTTTTCCTCACAGTTCACAAGTAATAATTATTTCGTTTTTTTTTCCCGCGTGGGCTGTGCTATTTTTACTGTCGGTTTATTCGTAAACTTTAATAAATGTACTAATTTTTATTGGTTTAGCCATAATTATTTTTAGCTATTTTTGAACATGAACGTAAAGATTAGGATATTCATTTATTTAATTAAAAACAAAAAGTTACAAAGAAATTTCTTATGACATGACATAATCTGGAAGTAAATATTCGGCATAAATATAATTTTTAATGTAATGTTAATTATTTGTATAAATATAAATATGGTCAGAAATCGCCCAAAAAATGGTTTTGGTTTTTCGAATGGAATGCCTTTACCCAACTGGAACACCGAACACGCTATGAAAGATCAGTACATTTACAATTAAAAAACTGTTACAATAACAGTTATTTTGAGGGACCAGTTATTTTCCAAGTAACCGGTTAGGGCCGGTGAAGTGTGCACTCGCCTTTCTACAAACTGACATTTCAAATTATAAAAAGTTACCGGATTTCAAACGGTCTCAGATCGGGCGATGTATTTGTGTTTGGGTTCAACAGCTCTGCATCGCATTTTGGCAAGATTCCCTCGGGCGCGCGCGTTACATAAAATGAACGTCGCTTTTCGTGCCACACAAAAAGGATAAAAATAGATTTTCAGAGTGAGTTGCGTGTTCACTTCACCGACATTTTTGTTTTTAAATGACACACATACGCGCGTCGTCGCTTGTGCTGCGACGTATTAGAAATCTTAGTGAAACCATCTGAAATCGGCTAACTGTAAACATTGGACTGATTTTTTCTTTTGTGTCTCGCTCCAGATTGTCGCATCGAGGATCGAGTATCGAGTGCGGGTGGCATCTGTAGTGACTGAACTCCGTGTGGTGTGTGACGGGTGATAATCCAAGTGTGTGTCTAGTGGACGTGCGGGATGGCTCACCACGCTGAGCCGATGGACGTTGACAGTGATTTTGATAACAAAGAGAACAGTTTACATCACAACAATGTGCTGCCCTTCACAGAAAAGGGGTACGAAGAGCTGGACGTGTCGGAACTTAACATGAAACTCAGGTATTCTATCACTCCGGCGTCCTCGCCTATGTCTAAGAGCTACACTGCTAATTGTGTTGATAACAGGAGCCTTGAGTCGGGTGACGACACACTAAATGTCACAATTAATGAGAATACTACTTTAACTCGCTCACTTAATTCAAATTTGACTAAAAATGACAGTGTAGTAAAATCTCTTAAAGCTTTACCGCTCCAAGCAATCTCTACAGAGCAGTTTGGTGATACTAATAGAAATACATCAGTACTTAGGCCTCTTGATACTACTATCACTGAAGACAATGCAAATGTGACCGTCACAGTTAGTGGACCAAGTGAGATTGATGAAAACTTATCTCTGAGTTCATCGTCATCTATGGTACCCACTCCTGAAGCAACAACTCCAACAAAGGACAACTTAAAGAATGATGGTGGTAGTTCTCCTATTATGCGAGGGATCAAAACCGTCCTCAACATGTTTAGATCATCACAGAGTCCCATACCACCAGCTGACAATGAACAAAATGTAAAACCTGATATACTCAGTCCGTCAGAGGCAACTCTATCAGCAGAGGATGCAAATTCTCTAGCAATGTTGGCTTCAACTCCTATTTCTGCCCATCGGAAGAAGGAAGCGAGTCCCACTAAAAGAAACAGCCCTCAAAAAGAATCAGTTGTCTTTAATGAAGATCTTGAAAGGGAGCTGCGGTGGAAAGATGAAACGACCATCATATTTAGTCAAGAACGTATTCCGATACACAAACTATTCTTCCAAAATCCTCAAATTGAAAATAAAAACACCAACCAAGATGTAGCACTGCCTCCACAAGAAATACAAGATGATATGAATTCCACAGTAGAATACATGGATATTTCATACAATGATTCTTTCAGAGATAGAACTATGACTGATATACAGAATAAAATTGACTGCACTTTTACTGGTGAATCAGATGCTGAATTTGTTGACTGTGAAACAACATTTACTAAAAATGATTCCCAGCTGGAAGACAAAGATAAGACGCCAGTGAATGACAAAACACAAGATTTGGACTTGACAAAAGATATAGAAAGTACATGTGATAATACAAGTGCTTCCCGCCTGAAACAAATAATTTTGAATACTACACAAGATATATTAGATGCTACTTTATCAATTACGCCTGAGGATTTGCTACCTGAAACACTACCTAGAACTCAAGATAAACCAGAACAAGATATTTTGGACCAGAAACCCCAGTCTGAAAACAATGTAGTAACACAAAGTGGGAGCACACTTGAAAAAATTAATGAATCAATTGATTCTAGAGTTTATTTAGAAACCCAAGATGACTCTGTAATATTAAAAGAAAATGAACAAACAGTAGATGTTCCAGATTCATCTGTTGATAAAATTGAAGAACCAAATGTGACCATAACTTTTGAAAATATAATTCAGCCAGTATTAGATCAAACAGTTGATATAACAAATGCAGTAGCAAATGAAGACCAAGAAAATAATGAAACTGAATTAATGCAAAAGATTTCATCGTCAACTGTTACTTTTGATAGTCAACATAACATCACACATTCTTATGATGAAACAAAAATAATAGAAGATTTAAGAACACTGGCTGCGAACCACAATGACCATAATTTGACTCAAGATATTACCCAAACCATTGAAAATATAACTGGCTTTGATGTAAAAAATGTTATTGAAAATAACTCTTCAGAATTGGTTGACAATGTAAAGACAACAATGGATAATCTTGAAACTGTAGAAGAAATATCAAACAAGTCATTACTTAACTCTGATAATGAAATGAACTCTAGTCCTAAAGAAGCATCAATGACTGAATTGGCTGCTGAAATTCCTTTACCTGATGAAGATGACCTTGACAAGGAATTAATTATGCCTGCTGACCATACTGATGCTTCTGCCCAACCTACTAGTCTACCTCTTGATCTTGTAGACAATATCAAGGTTCAAACAGAAATCAATGACATCATTAACCTGTCACTTGAAAGAGCAAAAGAAATAATTGAACAAAGTAGTGGAGATAAAGCTGCTTCACCACAACCACATATAATAAACAATTTAAATTTCGAACGGGGCGATAACATACAAAATGTAGCAGAGAGTATGAATCCAGAAGAAATCAAATCAGTGCCAGAAGTTATTAAAGACACAGTTATGAATGAAAAGCCTTCATTGACTGAAGAACCGCAAGTGATTACTGTTGATGTAGTACCTGATACTGCACAATCATTTAATATTGACAAAGAATATGAGTTTGAAGTTTTGAATCAGACAGGAACTGTTACAGAGATCCTTGATGCAACAGTTACACAAAGTTCTGAAGAAATCGAAAGGTTGTGTCAACCCATGGATATCAATGAAAGTGTGATTGGATTAAAACCTTTGCCTGATATTATAAACCAGACGAATATTGTGCCTAATGTTGAAAGTCTCCAGTCGACTGAAACCATTCCTGATCCAATAATGCTAGAACAACCAACAGTTTTGTCTGAAAATACCGTAACTGACGTAAATGCTACTCCAGTAATTGTAACTGAAGTTACTCATAATGTTGTGCCGGAACTTTTATCAGATGTTTCTGAAATAGCGAAACCTGAAGATGATTTAACAAATGCTGTTGAGAAAGAAGTGCCTATTACTACAGCAAGTGATGAAACAGCTAAAGACTCTGTTATCGATGGTACCGCCTCTATTGCAACTGAAGATATCCCTATTGCTATGGATAAACAACTTAGCCATGTAGACGTTATCCCTTCACAGTCTGCTATTCCTGACAGTGAAAATAATCCTATCAATGCAAATGTTACAGTCAGGGAAACTGACATTAAAACTGAAGATGACGAAATCGTACTTTCTGAAAACAACAGTCCATTCGTATCAGTAATTGCTGAAGATATTCCAGCAATAGAACAAAATATTGACGTCAAAAATATTGACCATCGATTAGCAACAGCCGGCAAAATAGTCTTTACTCCACCAGCTTCACCGCCAATCGCTTCTAAAGGATACAACTTCAATTTTGATGAAATTGACGATCCATTTGCAACGAAAACCAAAATTAGAGTGTCACCTTCACTGGATACTCCAACCAAATCTGATGAAGCAGTAGTGAGCTCTAGAAGTGTCGAAAAGCCTGTGCCGAAAAAGGAAATGATAAATAGGCGCAAATCGCAACCTGAAAGGAAGAAGCCTGTTGCTCCTAAAAGAAAATTCAACTCTACTTTTAGTGGTGCAGTTAGGGACAAAAAAGCTGAGACACCTGTTGACGTGTTCGCTGTCGGTGACATAAACCTGGAGCCACCACCTAATGAAGCTTTAGAACCAAATAATGTTACTATTGAAGACAAATTAATTGAAGAATCCAAAATTGATCACGAAATTACATTAAATGTAGCAAAAGAAGAGCAGAAATTAGAGGAAGAACTGAAAACTAGCAATGAAATTGAACAACCGGTGATAGCATCCTCTGCTGAGGTTATTGAAACTGATGAATCTTCCACTACTATTTCCAAAGATTCAAAATCCACTTCCTCATCAGATCAGTCTGCATACTTTACAGCAGGCACATCATCAAATGAAAGCTTCCATTCAAGAAACGTTTTTAACATTCCTGAGATCGATGACAAGAACTTCAATCCATTTGCTACAAAATCTAAAATGCGACAGTCTCCAACGCCAAACCTTGACATTGAAAATCCTTTTGCTACCAACAGTAAAATGAGAAATTCTACTGACTCCCTCTTTATTTCACCTCAAAATGATGAAGCAGTCAAAGCGCAAGATGTCACACAATCTGCCTTACCTGACGACAAAATGGAAACTGAGTTAATGGAAAAAGATATATCTGGAAATCTTAGTAATATAACTACCTCTTCTAAAGCGGCAGATGACAAAAATGCCACGATTAGAGAAGTCAATACTGAAGACGAGGACACAATAGAGGGACCGTTCTTGGAAGCTGAGGATTTGAATACTGACGATAAAATGTCTGATTTTGATGGCGAAAACAGTGACATGATGCACTTTAACGATTTACCAACTCAAGGAAACGACGAGAATGGCGACAATGGTGAATTATTCATTGATGCAGAAGCTTTCGAATTCCTCCTAAATCAGAACAAGAGTAATACTGTTGTTGACAGCGGTAAAGAGAGTTTATTCCTGAAGTTTGATCCTCTCTTCGCAAAGAGGATGTCATCTATTACATCAGAAAGTTTAATAGCATCCCTAAATAAGTTCCAAAAAAAGCAAAGTACTCCCACTAAAGTGGCGATGCCAGAAAAGGATACTAAATCACCTATTGCTGGACCTTCCAACTTGAACACAACACAAGAGATGGACATCTCACACAATGTTGACATGACACATAACCTAAGTGAGGAATTCAACGAAGACCTTAACGTCACCGTCTCCAAGCCGATGATGGTTGTGCCTCCCGCAGTCAACCCAATAACACCCAGAAACAAATCAATTACTCCAAATAGATCAAACAGGCGTTCTCTTACATTCACGTCTCCTGCCATGGCCGTTATTGACAGACTACTGTCTTTGAGCGGCAACAGTTCTCTCCTGCATGACACCACTGTTACTCATGCCACGAGAGAGCAGAACGAAGCCGACTCAGCTCTTACACAATTACGAGAGCTATTAGCCGAAAAAGAAATTAACGTTTACAGTCTAAGATCAGAAAGCAAAGAACTGAAGGATAGATTAACTTCACTAGAATCTCATTTGAAGAGTTTAGAAGACGAAAGTCAAGATAGATTAAAAAAGATAAACGATTTAAACGAACGATTGGCTGAGAAGACTAAGATCAATAAGAGCATGGCGGCTGTAGTCGAAGAATATGAAAGGACGATAGCCAGTTTAATCTCGGAAATAGCTCAGGACAAGAAGAGAAATGCGGAGGAGAGAATAAAGCTGATCAATGAAAGAGACGAACAGACAGCGCATTTAGCTAGCATGGAGGTGTCCTTCAGCGACCTGCACAGCAAATACGAGAAGAGCAAACAGGTCATTCTCAACTGTAAAGCTAACGAAGACGCTTATAAGAAGTCTATTAAAGAGTTTGAAGAGAATCTTACAAAAATGCAAACTAATTACGAGTTACTGAAGCAGCATGCAACGTCTAAACTCAACCATGCCAACCAAGAGTTAGAGAAGTTAAACAGGTCACATGAGGCGGAAGTGCTGAAGCTTAATGCCATGATAAAGAGGAAGGATCTCCACATTACATCACTTGAAGAGTCTCTTGCGCAGAAAACGAAGGCAAACGAAGAGCTCACAGCCATATGCGATGAACTCATTAACAAGGTCGGCTGAACTAATTTTAGGCTTTTTTACATTTGTTGTGTCTGTGATCTAGGCGGATACTCCGAGACTCGCTTTTGTGCTTATCTTATGATAAGTAGCATTAAGTTTAAACTAGTCTCTACGATATTGTGCCAAATCATTTTAGTGTAACATTTTATTCCTGTTGTTCATTATATACTCAAAGACTGCAAAATGTGATAAAATTCGAGTACTTTAATCATGTTACAGTGTATACTTATAATATGTAATTCAATTGAGATCACGTAATATTTCAATCAGTACATCGTACAATTATATTATGCCGGCCATAATAAAAGTGTGCGCAGACGACAGTAATTCAGACACAAATCTTGAAATAATATATTTTTGCATGTATAACTGTTGTATTTAAAGTGCCCAGATATTTATTTTGTATGTTAAAATTTTCGTCGATATTTTTGGGAAAGTATAGAAGTTCATTTAATGATATTTTTGTAGATATATTCGTGAAAATTACGATAGATATTTAGATGTAATGATGTTTATACTCCTGTGTTTAGAAGACAGTTGACTGTTTTGGACTAACGTCGATAAAAAATATGTTGCATGTCACTTTTCAACGGCTCATCGCCCTCGCGTCATCTGGTATTCGTAAAACTTGCAGTGTCTTAACTGACCGCCTTATATTCCTTGTCTAATGTTTAATATCTCATTTTGTTCTGTGTATCTCATTTTGTTCTGTTAAAACCGATCTCTGACATTCTCAAATTCAATTAGTTTTAATTTTCTACCATGTTACAATAAATTGTTAAAAATTCTCACAGTTCGACTATCCAATAACGGGTTGTTTTGTCAGTTATTTTTGTACGATATTAGACTCTAGTAATTATTTTAGTTAATAAAGTTGACATTTTTCATAATTATGTTTTCATTATTTTACTAAACCCCTTGATTTCACCCTCGTCAACAACAATGGGAATGCTTTGTAATAAATGCATTAGGAAAGTGGCGACAAAATAGAGTTAAGCCCAGTGCAGTTATGGTTTAAGTAATTACCAAATCAACTGTCGTAACTGAAGTAATTTGTATTTTATAGCATCAACTCAGAAAATTTATATTCTTTGCCAATCTCAACTTTTCAAACATGAAACTTCCTTAAAATGCGGTGCACTATTATTTCGTCTACGGCGTGTCCCGAGCTCATCTATTTACGTACAGCTTTATGGCCTTTTATGTAGACATCGCATTTTATATTCCAATAGTTTATTTATGGACAACTGTAGTGGAATTCTAAAGAAAATGAGAATATAACCGTTTTTTACTGAAATTGAATTTTAAGTAGTCTGCAGTCTTAAAATGTTGTCTTGTAACGGCAGTGATTCTCGTAAATAGTTTCCTATTGATTTATCTTAAAATAGTTTATTTGACTAAAAAAACTGATTATTTCGTCAGTTAGATTACTTATGAAAATAATAATTGACACGATTTTATCATTTTTAAAATTGCCACAAGTACAGTTTTTACTTGCTTCTGACGTAACGAGGCTATATCGAATTTTGATGCGTTATATCTTTCTAAATATACTTTTACATTGATTTAACAAAAAAATAGTTTCCATTATTTATCAAAATTCCAACTGACTGACTAGATTTGCAATTTATTGATGCTGTTATCATGTCTATTCTTAGTTCACTGTTTTTCTACCTGTATAACTAAATGGGGGCTTAAACAGTAGGCCCTACTTTCAGGGCTGGGCAAAATACATGCTTTGCTTTAATTGAAATACAAAATTACAAAATACTACTATCGCAAGTAATTAAAATATAAAATACAAAATACTTAAGTAAGGTATTTGAAATATAAAATACAAAATACAGTATTTTAGCTATTTTTAATTAAAATACTAATTAAAAATTACATATTACAAAATAAATAATCTAAACCAGCATGAGCTGAATGGCTGAAAAGTAGAAAGAAGTTCTTAGCTTAAAGTACACAATTCGACGTTAATTTCTTTTTTTGCGTTTTTTTAGCCAAGATTTACCTACAGCAAAGAATAAATAATATTACCCTACAGTCATAGCGTACAGTGTAAAGACGCCAGCGGGTCAACCTGCCCGGATCTGTGAAATTTTATCAATAAAAATATAACCTTCCACTATTGCAATAACGTTCAAAATCTGTTGAGGAAATTTGATGGATTGTGGCAGGAAGCTTGATGTGCTGACGTCAGTGCGTAATAGGTGCAGTGTTGCCAAGTCTAATTAGCTGCTTTACCATCATTGCAGAGAGTGCAGTGACGGTAAATGAAGTTTTAAATGTATTTTGTAAAAATGTATTTTGGAGTCACATGTATTTGAAATACTAATTACAAAATACTTCGTCGTCAAGTATTTGAAATACGAATTACAAATTACATTTTAGGGAAGTATTTAAAATACAAATACAAAATACGTATTTGTATTTCAATTACGTATTTTAATTACAAGTAATTCAAATACTGCCCAACCCTGCTACTTATCTTAGAATATGGCTTCCTATTCTATTCCTAGTCAGGTTAAGGAATCTCTCTTCAATCCCAGCAGTGAGAACATTATAGGCTGATTATGTTTATTTTATTACATTGGCGATGTGATCATTTGAATTACAAAAAACACTACATAGGTACGAAGTACACATACATAACAGGAAAACATAGGAGGACAAATTAGGAAAAGGGGGAATCCGCAAACATAGGGCTGCTACGCCAGATTTTTATTAACATGTCATAACATCTGAATATTTGCCCGATCGCTGTTAACAAATGTCTCGCTTTGGGTTACACGAGTAAATTAAAACAACGGACGCTTCCTAGTCGCCCTTGAAGTTGGAGCCACACCGGGAGCACAGCTCAAAGAAACAGAATCCGGTTTAGGTGTTATTTTTGGTTTGCTCGTTAAAAAATGGAGTCTTTGGTGTTGTTCCACTAATTGAAATGTTTTCTCCGCTAAGATAATTAACGCGTCTGTGACTAAATAGATTTCTAGTAGGTAGGTAACAAATATCTTAAAGTACGTATACGGGTACATAAGTTGTTATATTATGCGAAGGTATGTATCATTACACCCTGTCAACTTGGGACAACAGTAGAATAAAATTAACATAAAATTGCACGCGAACTCAATAGAGCGGGGAAAACTTGGCAGAAATATTCACGGACGGCCCCGTAGCTCCTGCATACATTGATAGATGTGTGAAATATGTACTTTATGTCGTCCTAATCAGTGCCAGGCCGTGCCACGACCATTTTGACAAAAAAAGGCCATCTATGAGACTCCCGCCTTTCCTCGTTTGGATTCCAAGCGAGGAGGTTCTATATCGTTGCCATGGCAACGTGTGACAAACACTGCCAGACGTTTCCACTCAGTAGCGATCAAAACGGGTCGGCTAATGATTATGCACGAGTTATGTATGACGAAACGGTCACTGTGGTAAACGCCAGAGAGATAGACAGCCCGTCGAGTGAAGAGGAAGTGGTAAAAGCAACGATGTCCAAGTTTAACCCCCCGGTGAGGCATACAGCGAGGCATGACTTCGATTCGGACAGCGAAACTGAGTCGGAAGGTGACAAGTTTCTGGAGAATCTTTCTGGGGAAGATCAGGTTAGTATTTTCTGATATTATGTGTTTATTTACTGTAAGCTACCATCCGATTTCGGTCAATAAATCACTGTCCCATCCTATACTATCTTATCTATCATATTATGCTGGCATTAGATACTTTTGTAAATCCACTTTCTTTGTCATTTCCTTGTTAATTTTACCAAAAATTCACGCTGACCTTTCCGTATAAGTCCAGAAAAAGCATGAGCAGTCAAAGAAATCTTCGTCTTATTTATTTGTGCACTGACTAACAAGGGCATTATGATGTCACGCATACCTACCTTCATTACTTTGCCAAGAATTTAATTATTGTTCGTTTAATCCGATTAAATCTGACTTTTATAAATTACCAACAAAAAATAACATAATACACGCTCCAATTACTGTTCAGTCTTCTAATAGTTTAATTTCACCGCTAGGGAGTTATTTTTACTGTAGACAACAGTAGACGAACAAATGCATTTATTTGCGCCACGGCATTCAAGGAATTTAGATAGACAACGGCTAGAGAGGCGGCCATATTGCTTAGATTTCATTTCCCCGCCATAGTTTGCATGGCGCCACCTGTTTGCCGCTCTTTTGTTTACGCGCAATGTAAACAGACAATTTTGGAATGGGTTCAATGATCAAACGTTATTTATTCCGGGTATGGTTAAAAATGGTTTTTATGACTGAAAACTGTCGTAAAATGAGACTAGGAAGTTGGTAAGGGAAGTGTTCCTTGTACAAGTATATTTTAAGACATGAAAGTTTTAGCTATTCAGTCGTGTAGAATCTACTTATTAGTTGGTTGCGATGCATTATTATCCAGCGATAGTTGCGCGATCGTGCGAGCAAACTCACGACTATATTCATTTATTCATGGTATGAATAGCGTGTTGATTAACGCTAGCGATTCTGTGCCTAATTAGTCTCTTGAAGATATTTAGGCCAGACGTTTAGGTATACCTACTATTGTTTCGATTGAGAGTCGTATAAGGCGACTAATTAATTCCTTAAAACAAATACCTACCTACCTAATTTTCGGAGAGGTAGGGTGATTGCGCCGGTTAGCGACCAGTTAGCTGAGTTGCCCACTTAAGACGAGGAAAAAAAAATGTTTTGTTCCCGCAAAATGGTATATGTTAATGTGAATTTGTCCCAAATATAATGTAGTTTGTATACAAAACATAAAATAAAACACTTTGATACAAAAATATTTATAAAATGCTGAAAAAGTGAAAATATAGCAAAACGTCAGTTTGCGACCATTTTTATCAGTTTATGACCACCAGTGAGCTGGTTTGCGACCACTATTATAATATGAAAAATATGCCAATAAAACTATTATAATCGCTTTAAAAATATTTTAATTTAGTAAAAACAGAAATGGTAATCATTTGGTGTAATGTTTTCTTATAATTAATAAGTAAATAATAAGAAAAAAATAATTAATAATTAATTTTCTTACAGTTTGTAGAGACTTAGTCATAGTTGTAGTAGAATCAAAAATCATTTGTCAAACAATATCCATAATATGTAGTATAACATTTAAAAATAATTAAACCATTTCCGAAGGAAAACGCCTGAAGCATGGATCAGAGGTGAGGTGGTGCTGTTCTCCAAAAAAAGTTAAGGGCCTATTGAAGATATACACACTCGTCACGCTTATGAGTCATGTTTATAAGCTGTTTACGAGGGTTATGACGAACCGTCTCAAACACAGACTTGATGACTTCCAGCCTCCCGAACAAGCCGGTTTCCGAAGAGGCTCTAGTACCATAGACATCCATACGCTGTGGCAAGTTATACAGAAGACCGAAGTGTATAACTTATGCTTAGCGTTTGTGGACTATGAGAAAGCCATCGCATCGGTGGAAACATGGGCGGTACTTGAGTCACTCCAGCGATGCCGTATTGACTATCGGTACATCAAAGTGTTGATGTGTCTGTATCATAACGCCACCATGTCGGTCCGAGTACAGGAGCAGAGCACGAAGGCGATTCCATTGAGAAGAGGCGTAAGAGGGATGTTATCTCCCCGAAACTGTTTACTGCCTGGTTCCTGAAGACACTGGATGCAGGTCGCTTCCAACCGGCCATACGTGGAGATCTAAAGGGGAGGCCCATGTTTAGCAGTAGACGTCGTATGGCTGAGATGATGAGGTATCTACAACAAATAATTATGAAACGGACATTTAAATAACTGACGAAATTCAAAAAATCAGATGTGGTCGCATACTCAATGAATTTTCATACTTATTTCTCTCATACTAAATTATGGTGGCCGGAAACCAATGTATTTATTTCGCTAACTTTGGTTTACGACCTGTTTAGTGCCCAATTTCGTAGGCAAATTAAACAAACTTCTTACAAAGAAACTGGTGGTCGCTTACCAAAGAACTACAAAGAAAAACTTTTACAATACTACATTCAAAATTGTAACAGTCCTGTATGAAGCATTAGGATGATATTAGTAAAAACAAAATATTGCTGATCTCGTCGGTTTGCGACCATGTGGTCGCTATCTAACGTTTTCGATAAATAAGCATTTCGGTTACCGACCACTTGATTTTATCTTAAAAATAAGTTTAAAAAATGCAAAAAACAACTAAATTATAACCCATACTTATCGATTTTACAATTTAACATGGTAACTGGTGTGTAAAACATGAAATAAGTATTAAAACTTACCTTTGAGCGCCGCGCGCCGTGTTAGTTTTTTTTCAACTCGCGCTACGTCCACTCACCGCGGAATCAAGACGCGCATTTCACAATTTTTTTTCGGCTCTGGGTTAACCCATTTGTTTCAAACATTGCAAATTCTTATTTCATAATTACTTAGCAAGCACGTTAGATTTATTTTTTAAGTATGTTACCACTACAAATACTATTTTCTTGATTTAAAGAAACTTAGTCCGTCAAATGGTCGCCTACTGAAGGTGGTCGCGAAACCGGCGAAACAACCCTACTTTGGTGTTTTTGCTGGTTCTTGTAGAAAATATCCGAAATACCCTTATTTTTTGTTGTTACATATTTAATCTCCATGCAGATTTCTCACTTTCTGCGCGTAAATTATTTTTTATTTAAAATCAAGTTAAAAGAGCGTAAGCGCCGAAATCAGTGCATTTAACTGAGCTAATCATATGACCCGCACACGATGCAAAATTAGTCAGACCGAAATTAGGTCGAGTGTCGTTCGTAAACGATTGAATGTTTGTTTATCAGCGCATTTTTGTGACGCAAATTACGCGAGTTTACTCTCGCGTCTTATGGTCAGTACTCACTATCGGTATTAGTCGATAGTGTTATTCCAAATCGAATAAAAATTATCGTGTGGACCGCAAAACTACACAACTCGAAGGAAAGCTTCCAAAGCCCAAGCAGAGTAGCAACAGAGAGCTAGAGTAAAACCCACGTTTTACTCTATGTACGTGATTGCTCGATCGAGTAAAACCGTATGTGAGTACTGAACATTAAAGGTTTGATCAAACAAGAACTATGACTGGTCAGTTTCAGGAGAGTTCTAGTTGCGAGCATCTTCAGCCCGTTGGAGCTCGTCCAGGAGTTGAAACATTTTCTAAAGTGTCCAGGAGCTCCATGTAGAATGCAAAAGCAAGTTAAGTGAATCTAATTCACTAGCGACTGCTATGGATACGTTCTAGTTTTCTTAAAACGTTTCTACAAAACTGTTATTACAATCGAGCCAGGAAGCTTCTTATATCTTAGGATAATTCACGTAAATACATTAGTCAGGTCTTTCTTTGGAAGCCCCTTTAACATAGCATAACTCGTAGCGGCCAGAAACTAAGGTCTTCCAAAAAATGCGTCATTCCAAAACATGCCTAAAGCAAATAAGCATATTGGAAAATAAGTCCATTTTCACAGAAACTTCAGCACGTTATCTATCCAAGTTAGTCTGTAATATATTTATAGCAATATCGCAGAAACTTGACTTCTAATAACTTTATCTATATGCCACCAGTCCCCAGACAGAAAGTCCCTGTCCGTGCCGTTTGAGAAGCCCGCGGAGGTCCCGAAGATGTCCAGAGCCGAGATGATGAAGGAAACGACAAGCGGGAGGAGTAGACCCGCTGTAAAACGTGAGGACTCTTCCAACTCAGGTTAGTTTAGACTATAATTTTTAGGCTAACTCACTCACTTCCGCGGGAGAAGCCCACGGACTTTGCGAGCCGTTTTCTGGCCACCGTAGACGCGGGCATGCGGATCGCGAGTAATGGGTGACTCGCCGTCCGTCATGGACCATGCTCGGGTCGACGGCGCGTCGTAGATTCGGGCAATAAATAAAATTATTTCCTCGAAAAAAAAAAGGCACTACAATCCTGCTGTTTTGTTATGCCGATATGGCGCTTAAATGTCCGTTTCGCGTACCTTATCTTTGCAGCGACAATTGTGCGTTTGTCGTGGGTTGAATACCCGATTCAGGTATATCATCAAAATGGTAGGTTGACGGCCTAGAGTCGTTACATTACATACCATTTTTACCTACCTATGCATAGTGCTGGAATCATAAATTCATAACTGACATTTTCATCCAACTGAAATACCCCCTGTGTCCAGTTGCTAATGTGTCCACCTGGGAAACTGACCAGATGAGAATCTGTCCAGTTGCTGCGGAGGGGAAATATTGTCTCGTGTTCCCGATAGTTCAATGCAGTTCCGTTATGTTGAAACTCTAATTTTCTATCTGAAACAATGCTGTAATGCGTCTAGCTATTTTAGAACACGCGCAAACAGTCTTTGTTTACTTTAGTCTCTAGATATCGCGGCATTGCTGTGCGTGTTTTGAGTTATGGCCTACAAAATAATATATTACATTAACATATCATCACGGCTTTGTTGTCAGAAAGATAGGCAGAGTAGGTACCTACTTTGTATTTTTGAAGAAAAAAATAACGTTGTCCAACTCTAGGAACCAATCTCTTCTGTGTGTTGGTCTCGAATCCTTTCTAAAGTCATTTGTCGTCAATTAGATATTCCCAAGTGATTGTTTGATATTTTTTGCAAAGTAATGACGGCGGGTAATGGGTGACTCGCCGTCCGGTCACGGGTCATGTCCGGGTCGAAGACACGCGCGCCTCAAAGAGCTGTCAGCAGTCTGACAGAGGGCCTAACCTTTCAAGGGCCAAAGGGTCGCGGAAATGTCTCGGGTAACCGTGACTCCGGAACGTAAAGGGCTATTGAAGGATCACCGTGGATTTTAGTCAGTACCAGTACGATTCTGGAAGTCGCCCAGGGCGGTACAGGAGGACTCGTTTGAAGATTATACCACAGATAAAAAAAGACTAGGAGATACCTATAATAGTATCATAAATTACTGTAGCACACGTCCACCTTCCAATCCATTTCTCAATGGAAAAACCGAATAAAATTTTCAATGGGATAGTTGTGAAAATAAATGTAAATAGCGCTTCTGTAATGTAAACGTAGATAACGTAAGGTAACCTAACCATAACAAATGTTCGCGGTTTTGTTGAAACTGAGACGAATCCAACAATGTGCGGTAACGCTCTACTTAGCTGAATCTGTCACAAGTCCTTTTATACATGGTATAAGGGAAATTGTGTCATAAAATAACTGAATTGTACACCTGAAAAATATAAAAAGACTCGGTATTTCATCCAATGACTTCTCCCAACCTGTGTGTAGCGGAAAAGACTATCAAACTAGTACTGACTAAGAAAAAAGACTAACTAACTTTATATTCCGGGGTCACGGGGCAAGCTTTGGCTTTCTATGAGGCCCTCGTCAATTTGTTGACAGCACTTTGAGGCGCTTTGGAAGCCGACGCGCCGTCGACCCGGGCTTAACGGGATAAACCTAATGCCCAATGCCCATCGAACAGACTTCCAATCTGTCATAAGTCTTCCTTACTATATTATCCATTACCATTTTAAGAGCAGTAATAATAATCAAATAAAATACAGAAAATTTATATCGACTTCTAGATACGGAGTCAGGAGACTTGGAACCAGAGCCTGAGAGAATGGACCCAGTGGTGGGCAGCGGGCGCAAGCGGGGCGGCGGGGTGGTCATACCAGCGGAGGGGGCATACGACCCTAAGAATTTCGTCGACCTGAAGGTGCCTCCAGAAATGGAGAATATATTCCAGTATATTATGAAGTAAGTATTTCAAGCAGTTTTTTTTACTACCCTATGCTTTCCCACTCCTGAGCAAAGGCCTACCCCATTCCTTCCACTTCTCTCGATGGTGAGCCTCCTCACGCCAATTGACAAGGAAGACATCCAAGGTGTCCATCCATCTTCTCCTAGGCCTGTCGCGACCCCGCCTAACTATCTCAGAGCTCATTACTGTGATATTCGAGCCCACAGTTGTGACGGCATCCGGTAGAAATGACCTGCCCAGTCCCACAAGCACGCAGATACCGGATATAAATATGACACATAGGTACGCCTCAGTGGTATTGGCTTCGACTCACGAGTTGAAGGTCTATCTTGGCACATATACCCCAGTGGTATCGACAGACCCACGAGTTGAACTTGTTGATTCTAACCCAGCAAGGCGCGTTAATTGTTGTGTAATTTATTTCATCACCGAAACGGTAAAGGAAAACATCGTGATTAAACCGGCATGTACTAAAACCATGTGACATCTACCAAGGCCAACCCGCACCGGATCAGCGTGGTGGATTATGGCCTATTCCCTCTCACAGAGAGATCTGTGGCCATATTTTATGGTCTAGTGGATATGAGGCATGACAAACTTGCCGATATGAGGTCTCGTACTCTAGAAAATTTTGCTTCATTAATATGTATTTTTTTGCGTCAATTAATCTGAGAGACGTATGCAAAATAAACCGTTAGCAGCTTTAATATATATTTTTAAGACATGATATAGTAAACATTGCAGTTTATTGCGGAGAGCTATCTCCATGTAACTGAATTTATGTTACCAAGACCGGTTGCTACTGAGTCACCGACAAAATATGTGCTATCTCATGTTTGTACGATGCAGTGTTCAGAATCGGGCGTGATACTTTTTAGCGTGGTAAAATCATCAAATGAGTCCTCCTACCTAAGGCAGGGCAGGAGAGACTGTCAGACTTATACTGCCTAAAAATCCACGGTGTCCTTGAATAGTCTTTTACGTTCCGGGGTCACGGTATTCGTTAGTTTCGCGACCCTGGCAGGCTCTGGCCGTTAAAGGAGGGACCCCGTCATCGTGCTGACACTGTTTGAGACAAGTTTCAGCAACGCTTGTCTAGGTCTGTCTGTGGATAAGTCTATTCATCAATTAGTTAGGTATAACCAAGGTGACACTTAAAGAATGTTCAGTTTAATGGTACGTACCATATTTTTAGGTATAACTTCAAGTTTGTTTTCAAGTATTATTGTTCATACTGTAAAAAATCCACATTCTGTTTTGGCATTATTAATTGTTGTACAACAAAGTACCGCTTGAATGTGCCCAATAATTCGACCCACTATAAAAAGTCTGACGATTTGACAAAAAGTTAATAAGCAATTTTATATTTTTTTGTCGAAGCTCGTTTTTAATAAAATCAGTATAATTATAAATAGGTGGATAACAAGTGTTCTGCAATGATATTCTCTATGAAAGTTTACAGCTCTGCGTGCAGCGTCGATACCCAGTCCCAAATAGATTTTTAACTTTACGATTAGAGCATAAAGTTGGAAGTTCACTTAAGACAAACTGCAGTTCGACGCCGAGTCAGAGCTGTGTCGTTACAGAATAGCATTGCTGAACATAATCACATAATTTTTATTGTCATAGTCAGACGCCAGTACATCAATCTACTTTCTGTAATACATTTTCAACTTTATTACAATAGTAGAAGGTATGTTTTCAATTGTAAAAAATGCTCTCTGGTTCACACCCAGTCTTCTAACAAATCATAATTAGCAAAGTAAAGCTTTCAATAGATTTTTTCAGTAAAATAAGTATAAAAAGTTTAGGGTGTTTAATCAAGTAGGTAACCCAATTTCAAAACTATTGAAATCCTCCCAAAATTGTAAATTGTATTCAGCTTTAAACCTTAAAAACAACTTCAGACGTCACAGATTTCAAAATACCTAGGCCATGAATCTATCCCGTTACAAATCAGGTCATAGCGATCCTATTTCAAAGCAGTTGTGGGTGGACTACCCACCATCCAACCTTGCACTTAGTACATTAAACCTAGATCTTAACCAACATTAATTTAAACCTTATCTCTTAAAATTTACAGTTTATATTTGTACAGCAGTTACTACATTATGATAACTAGTAGATCTGTAATATCAATGAGGTCGAATGAGTCTAATTTTGTTCGTCATATTAAATTAATGGAACAGTGCTCAGCTGTTAAATATTGAATTACATTCGTAATATTTTGCCGGCGTTTTTTTGAGGTGCATTGTCATCAAATGAGTCGGAAAGTACGGAAGGGACTGTCAGACTTGACTGGCTGAACCTGGCACTGCTTTCAAGAGCACTAGTAGCCTTATTTCCCGTGACCCTGGAACATCGTTGAAACTGTTAGCTCCGATGAGTTTGGCAGAGGTGTACTTATAGTATAAGTAATCATATTTCGATAATTTTTTTACTAACTTACGCTCACAGCTTCGGTCGCGTATTAAGTACTCGAAAATCATCCCACAGGAATGTAATATTGGGATAAAAGTCCAGATTTTATATCTATCTTGATCTTTCGTCCAGATCCAGAGTTATTGAGTAACAAACACACAAATTTGCATATCTTTAATATTAGTAGCAAATAAAATTCTAGTATCTTATAGGAGTTCAGACACTATGACATTCCAGAGAAATAAACCCAACAATACTTTTCCCAACCTGGGTTTCGAACCCAATACCTACCTAAACTTCTGCAGAAGATTTTTTTTTTATATCATTATATTCCACAACTATCTTATAACGCCATCTAGTCCCAAGCTAAGCAGAGCTTATGTTTTGGGTACTAGACAACTGATAAATATACGTATATATTTCTAAATACATACATTTATTATAGGTAAAGTTCTCATGACGGTCAAAGTAGCAGTTATATAAATAAAACTAATCAACAACTTTCCAATGCTCAACTTTTAGATATTGAATATCATTATAATAGAGAGATCAAGTGACTCGGAAGTTTTGTGGCAGTGATTTGAAACCAGGTAGTTTTTTTTTTGCTTGTAGCGATCGCCTTCTGGCATTTAGAGTTCCGCACATGTCGGGGAACTGTCTTAAAACGCCAGATAAATGTAAATCACCATGACCCTGAAACAAAATCGAAGAAACAGGTGGATTTTTAACAAGAAAGTGTCTGACAGTCCCCACCGTTCCATTCCACCTTGGACTGTTTGTCGTCGGACTGGTTTGATGATTTGAGAACCCAAAAAAAGTTATTTGATATTGTAAGTCGGGTCGTTCCTAAAGGTTCATGAGTCTATTGTTCTCAAAAATTTAAAGTTCATACATTTGTTCCCAACAGGTCCACGACATTTATAGATATTAAAAATTTTGTCTACAACGGGTCCATGAGAATGTTTGATACAGTCGTCAACAACAAACTATGAAAGGAAGATCATTTAGCGTGTTTTTTTTTTAATTTAAGATTATGTTTGTTTACATCATTCGAGACAAAATCAATCTGATAGTCAGTTACATGGGTATTTCCCAGAAAGCGGTGAGATAGTTTGATTAACACTGAATACAATATTTTCATAAGCTGAACCACAAAACTGATAGATACAGAAAATCAATTCAAAACAATAGCTATCGATGACTCTGAAGGACTGTCATTCAACAGAGAAATCTACGACTCCAAAAAAAAAAACAATCCAACGTGATCCTAATTCAATTGTGAATTCAATTGAAAATCTATTAAAGAAATTCCACAGATTTGGGTAGGTTGATGTCTGTACATCACCATCATTGTGTGCATCTTTTCATCAATGCATGTTCGTATTTCCGGAAATAACCGAAAACTAAATGAACACATTTTCTTGAAAGACCTGGAGTGCTATTTCCAGGAATACAGTGTTGTGCCAGCGTTGCCCTAGCATTGAAATTCACTGTGATTCCATCGACGAGCTCGACGGCTTCTTCTTCGTCGTGTCGATGACTCCTTTAAATTCCCTTAGAGTGCAGGTGGAGTTAAACAAAGTAGAAGTGAGGAGATGGGCCATCGTTTGTGATGAGGATCCGCAGTCGCACCTTTCTTCATCAGAGTATCTAAACTGAACCCTGCGCCTATTTTTACTGTATGAAGCCGAGCGGCAAACCTTCTGTCATTACAACTTTTTAACATAACTGAACAATCAGAGCGATACCATCAGACTATTGTGCCGCCGTCGTTAACTCTATTAAGAGTTGTGAGCTTTCAAATTGCTGCCAATTATCTCATACATTTGAGATGCCAAGCGGCCGCTGTGGATTTATAATGTGGTGGTTATTCAGTATAATCAGTGTGGATGTTATAGAAGAGATAGGTATTCAAATATCGGGCTGTGTAACAAGTTTCTGTTAATTTGAATTGGGCAATCGCCCAGTTTTCACCGTTTTCATCAATCGTTGAAAATGCTTATTTGAACACCTCCTTGTGTTAGCTCGTTGCATAAAATAAGTCCACAATCGTAATTATTACGAATTTATTCCTCTTTTAAACAATGCATGCACACTAAAGTTCAAACAATTTTATTCCAACGAAAAGATGGATGGATTGTCTAAGAAATGATATGTATGAATCTAGGCAATGATATGAATGAAAAAAGAGTAAATGATACTGTGACGTCTAATAGGGGAGAATGGAAGAAAAAACGTGTTGCGACGAGTACATGTAAAATGGGACAACGCCAGATGTTATGCCAAAAAAAAATGCCTATATAAAACAAAACTGATGTTTTTAGATATGACATAAATGTAACAAAACTTTTTTACCTTATGACATGTTCACATTTTAATACTAGGACGAATGTTACCCTTATTATATATTTCTTTTATCCACTTTTCACAGATACACTCCTCAGAAGATCGACATCGACCTGAAGCTGCAGCCCTTCGTGCCGGAGTACGTCCCCGCGGTAGGAGACATCGACGCCTTCATCAAAGTGAGCACCCCAGCCTGCAACGTCCGAGCCGCGCCGCTACCTGAACATATCTTGGAGCATATTGATAATTTAGGTGAGATTCCTTTATTTTATTTAGCTATAAGCTATGTGCGCGATGATAATACCTCCCAGTACCGCATTATTGGGGCCATGATATCTATCAATTGCCAATTGACGATACGATTGGCACAGAGGCTGAGTGATCGACTGCTGCACGACGTGTTGCGGGTTCGACTCCCTCAATAATTTAAACAAAAGAATTTTTCAAATCTGTTGGTAAGCGACGGAGTCATGCGCAAATAAGTAACAAAAATATTAAACACCCGAATTTATAACCTCATTATTTTTGGAGTCGGTTAAAAAAATAAGAAATGTGACCAAATCTTAGTGGAAAATATACTAATAAAAGTACATATAAAAATCATGTTATCGATGAACTCTGACCGAAGATGTAAATGATTATTTAATTGGGTTAAGAAAGCCGAATATTATACCTCTTATCTAACACACTAATTGGTTTTGATAAGATACTCCTATTAATGCCGTACTAACTGTCCGTCTTAAAGCTAGAAAACATATACCAGCAAGCAAAATTATGTAATCAATCACTTGGAAAAGCTCCTTAAATAAAGGCGTGATATGAGTGAATTTTTAAACTTTACAGTTAAACCTTTAAATGGTACCATTTTTATTATCCTGTTGATCTAGTGGTTAGTGACCCTGACTGTTATGCCGGGGGTCGTGGGTTCGATTCCCACCCAGGACAAATGTTTGTGTGATAAGCA
Organism: Agrotis ipsilon; assembly: GCA_028554685.1. Classification (NCBI taxonomy): domain Eukaryota; kingdom Metazoa; phylum Arthropoda; class Insecta; order Lepidoptera; family Noctuidae; genus Agrotis; species Agrotis ipsilon. Next base: position 14,050,486 of record CM052973.1, on the reverse strand, counting down.
TGATCATTTGTTCTGTGTCTGGGTGTAATTTATCTATAATATGTATGTATTCAGAAATATATAAGTGTATATGTTTATCAGTTGTCTAGCACCCATAACACAAGCTCTGAGACTTGGGACTAGATGGCGTTGTGTGATAGTTGTGGAATATTATTATTATTATTCTATCCGAACCGGAAACACTGCATCAATCAAATCTTTAGCCAATACGCCAAGATTGCGACTGAGATAATTAGTTTCCAGAATTAAAAAATAGTTTAACATAATCATTGCACGTCATGTTCCAGGTTTAACAGTTCTGGACGAGCCGGCAGCTGAACAGAGCGACTCGGCGCTACTCCACCTGCAGCTGAGAGCCATCTCCAAGACTAGCAGTGCTAAGTCCACTGTGGTAAGTGCAGTATTATCTAATAACTAGCTATTCGCCACGGTGTTACCACTGCTCATCCCGTAATGCCCCACATTTATCGGCGCGTAGACATTACTATACTTATCGCCGATCATCTGTAGGCAAACGGCTCGTTTCGCCGTCGGCCGGCGTCGCGCCGCGTCGTCCGAGCCGAGCCGAACGGTATTAATAACACCCGTATTACGTAGCCATAAAGGCTTTTTTGACCGGCGTTAGCCGATTTCGCGTCTTTACTACCCGAAAAGATATTATTATTATATTTCACAACGCAGCGCGGTATCGTTTAAATAGCGACTCACAATCTAACTTTATATACTACACGTTAAGAAACATTTGCAGTATCGTTGCGTCACGTCGCCGATGCGCCGCATCGCGTCTCAGTGTGAGCTGCATGTTGAACCTTTAAGTTTCTTCGTGACTGCGTTTAAATTAATACCTACTTCATCTACACTAATATTATCAAGAGGAAAGATTTGATTGATTGCTTGCATTGAATAGGCTCCGAAACTATTGGACCGATTTCAAAAACTATTTAACCAGTTGAAAAAAATTACTAACACTAATTTCAACTAACACAACAAAAAGAGATGTATCCAATTTAGTGCAGCAGTTCGATTTGCAATTAAGGTTCAATAATTTTAGCTGTATCTTTACTTAATTATTGCAAGTTGGACCTACTTGTAAACAACAGATAAATAATATTATATTTATATACTTACAGTTAACGAAGAAGATAGAGAATGCGGAGAAGAACTCGAAGGCCATAGAGCGCTGGATCAAGGACGTCAGTGAACTACATCTGTCCAAACCTGCGCCCACTGTCTCTTATACTAGGTAGTGTGAGTAAACCGTAATAAACCATCTTATTACTGTTAAAATAAAGTCCACAATCATATTTTCACGAGTTTATTCCACTTTTAAAACAATAAGTTCACACTTCTACTGCTAAAACAATTTTATTCGGTACCAGGGATTAATTCGACCTGCTCGGCTTGAGGCACAAACTAGACTGACTATTTGATCTAAAATTCACAATAAGCTCAACTTTTACAATTGTCAAATGCAGTGAGGGTAACATGAAAAAAAAACATATTTAGATCAAATTAGTCCTTTTGAATAGATATCGTTTCAACCAAAATGTTTAAACACTTTTTAAATAATTTTTTTTTTTTCATAATTATTTCTACTAGCATGGTTACAAAAACAAACTAAAAATTTACGTTAATGTTACAATAAACAAAAATTATACCAGTCTAAAACTCATTTTTAACCCCCGACGGAAAAAGAGGGGTGTTATAAGTTTGACGTGTCTGTCTGTCGGTCTGTCTGTCTGTCTGTCTGTGGCATCATAGAGCCCGAACGGATGAAGCGATTTGAATTTAGTTTTTTTTGTATGAAAGGTGACTTATCTGCGACTGTTCTTAGACATGTTTGATGAAAATCGGTTGAGCCGTTTAGAAGTTGTGGGGGTGAAAGCGAGGAAAGGTAACCGAGGGTCTGCAAATATACTCGAGTTGGGTATCAAATGAAAGCGTACTGAAAGGGAATATTGAGGACTTAATCGGGAGTACTCTTAGCAACATAAAATGATAAAAGTATGTACCTATAAAAAGGATAAAATAAAAATTAAATTAAAAATTAAAAAAAACCCCCGACACAAAAACCAAGTTCGCTTTAAAAAGTAAAAAATAATAAAAATACGTCGCGTTGGGGGACTACAAAAAAACAGGAGATGATAAATAATTTGGAGCAGTCCCCCAACGCGACGTATATTTATTATTTTTTACTTTTTAAAGGGAACTTGGTTTTTGTGTCGGGGGTTTTTTTTAATTTTTAATTTAATTTTTATAAGTAAATCTATTTAATTATTTTGTAGACTGGTAACACCGTTGTAACATTTCTTGGTAACATTATAAAAGTAAAAGTTTGTGAGGATGGATGTACCAATTTTCTTCTACTTAGATTTGATTGTTTCGTTTTCCCCGTTATATGATTTGTAGTGTAGGATAATTTTCGAGGTGAAGAAATCTAAATGACAAACTATTCTTGCTTTTTTTTTTCCACCACAATAAATTGTCTTGATAATCTTTGTACGAACCGGTTGGCGCAGCGGCTAAGCGATTGGAATGCTATTGCGTGTCGCGGATTCAATTCCTGCTCGTAGTAAATATTTTTAGGATATAGAAGTATTTGTTCCGGTCTGGGCGTTTGTGTATGTGAGTTGTAATGTTTATAAACGCACCCACGACACAGGAGGAATTACTAGTGTGGGAACAATGCTTAAAAATCGCTGTTCTTCACTCCATTGTTTCAAAACAATTTTCTTCACTAAATAGAACACCTTCCATTCCAGTAAAATGCCCGACATCGACACCTTAATGGAAGAATGGCCAGAATCAATGGAGGAGACACTCAACGATGTCGGCTTCCCTCCCGGCACTCTGGACTGCTCCCTCTCGCAGTACGTGGACCTGGTCTGCGGCCTGTTCGACGTGCCCATCGCTGGAGACACCCTCAACGACAGGATACAAGCGTTACATCTGCTGTTCAGCCTGTACTCCGCAGTGAAGACTTCTCAGCTGTATGCTGAGCGGCAGAAGGAACGAAGTGACAGTAACGCGTAGTGAGATAGGAATAAATTATGGTTTTGTTTGGAAATGTGCTGTTTTTTTTACCGTACAGCCTCCCTAGACACGTGGCAAACGATAATCCAAAAATGTAGTCGTTGATAGATTTTCAACTTTATTCTAAAGAGTGTAAAGTTGAAAATGTTTTAAGGACTACAGACCGTTTTTGTTTAGAGGTACCGGCAATAAATACTAGTATTGCATGTCGACTGTTGGAAAGAGTTATTGTCTATGTGTTGTTTGTGATTGTTTGTAGTGTTTGGTTATTGCGAAGAAATAACGTTCTACAAAAATCGTACCTGTCCGGTTGTCTGTCTACATGATTTGTATTTAATCTGTATTGAAATTAATATGATGAAGTTATGACGTTTAACTAGGAGGGAAAGAAGATGAGGAGAAATAGAGTAGTATCGCAGGAAATGACACGCAGCGAAGAGTTTCAAAAGAATTGTCCTATATGCCACGAAGTTGTTTACGTTGCTAGATTTTCAATTCTTGGTAAAAAGTTGAAAATACAAGGAAGCGTTTTTTCGCGTCGCTTCGAGTCAGATAAAATATATAAATAACATGAAAAAAAAAACAAATAAAATTCGTATTTCATGTAAATTATATTTATTGTAACTCAATGAGATCTACATTAGGGTATCTGGAAGACTACATAGGACTAAAATATTACAACTACACTACACATGTACCATAGAAAAATATTTTATTTAAATATTCTATGATTATTTCATCATTCATTTTTTATTCACAATTAATTATTATATTACATTTTTCTAGTACATGGCTGTGTTACTAGTATCCAATGACTTCTTGTGATATTATTATTAATAGTAATTAGATATTAAGAGCTAGGTAAGTAATAATGCTGAGATTATTAAACGTTACTTTATGCGTAATATTCTTTTGTAAAAAAAAATGTGTCTTCCCGCCGTGAAGGGACTAAGACTTGACTAAAAACCAATCAGTTCCTTCAGTCCCTCTTTGCGTTCCAGGACCGTTATAATCTGTTGAAGCTGTCCCGCAATCCTACTTGGGGCTAATTATACCTAATTGTTTCTTTTGTCTGGGCCAAGGCCTGTATTTCAAAGTCATCATCTGCCTAGCCTTTTTCCAACTATATTGGGGTTAGCTTCTAGTCGAACCAGATGCAGCTAAATGTGTCTCAAAGTAACGTTTATTAATCTCGACATACGACTTGAAGAAGAAAGTCCCACTTTTAACAAATTGAATAAATCTGAGTGAATAGAGACGCAGGGGTCAAACAAAGCAAAACTTTGAGATGTTTTGTTTTATATTTTTCCGTTGAATTTTTAGGAAAAGTGTGTTACCAACAATTCACATTTTTTTTAAATTTATTTTGCAGGCAAAAAAATTGTGAAAAAGCTGGATCCTGGATGGATTCAGCACAACAATTTTTTTACATCAATTTTTTCAGATGGATTTTTACAAGTAACATTTAGCATGTTACTTGTTGTTCACGCAAGAATGGATAAACGGATTTAGGTAAAATTTGGTAATCGGATAGATTCCTTATCTTATGATCCTGTGAGGAATCTGCGATCAAAAGTAGCTATTTTGAGATCCTGTTGATAACATAATATCATGAAAATTGGCTCTCCCCTGCGTTTCTATTCAACCCGTTTTACGTTAACTCCTTCTAAACAATTTTTAGGCAATATTTGTCTAAAATTCATTCTAGTCAGTAAGAAATATGCAGAGGATATAAAAACCCCACTTTAGCAATATTGCTAATGAAATTGGAATAAAGTTGTTTTTTATTTGTTTATCAATTAACTAGGTACTCTATTGCTTGCGCAATAGAATACAATATTCCATTTTACGAATTTTATCGTAATGCTGCTAAAGTGGCTTTTTAAGGCCAGCAGGAGTCGGCTTCATTATCAGAGGTGGGATCCTCCTTTAGTAACTATATTTATTTTGACCCCTTGAATGTCAACATTTTAATAATTGAATAATTTTTAGTGACTCCTTCAATTGCATTCGTACATAATATTGTAACTAAAATTTTTATCAATTTAATGGATTGTGCCAATGATATAATATATATTTTTACAATCCATTTAAAAAACATATTTAAATACAAAACCTATTGTCGCATGCAGTACAGAGCATCTCTTTAGGATGACTCGACCTATTCAGTACCCTTAGCACGAGTTTTCTGTAAATGAGACGTAAACTGGAACTTTGACGCTTTCAAATTGACAATTTTCAAGGAAAAAATGGAACAGCGCCTCTGGTGTGCGAAGAAGGAACTAATTTTTTCCTTGAAAATTGACAATTTGAAATTGTCAAAGTTCCAGTTTACTTTACGTCTCAAATACTGAAAACTCGTGCTGAGGGTACTGATTTTTTCCTATTTTCGAGTTCGTACATTTTTAGTTTGACTAAAATATGCATTTTTTTTTCATAATTACCTAAAATTTTAAACAGTCGACATTCAAAGGGCCTAGCGTCATCGACACAAATTTACAATAAAACCTAAATTATATTATTTTTATTTACACATTTTACAGCAAATTTACAAAGCAATCTTTATCACAGTTTTCCATAATTTGCACCCATTCTTACATACAAACAAAGAAACATTAATATTTAGTGAAAACTAGATGATAATATTGATAAATTCTGAATAAAATAGCATTAGGGAAGGTTCATATCTGACGGAATATCCGTCGCGTATTATCGGTCGCGGAACGCCAGAGCAGAGAAATGTATAGAAAAACAATTGACCGTTCACACTCAACCGATGATACGTTAGTACGTCAAAGAACATTCGATGATACGCTCAACGTATTTTACGTCAGTTATGAACCTTCCCTTATTTAATTTTCAACCCTCGGTTCAAATTGATATTTCACAGCACTTTTAGCACAAACGGGAAATTGCATAGTCGACACAATCAAGTGAAATACTTTTTATGGACTGTTAAAATACGATTACCTCTTATGGCACATTTACACGGGTCGATTTGCCTGAGAGTAGCCGTGAGATATCTGAATGACAATTCGACTAGCTTTGGGACTGGAGACTAACAGATCGACCCATGTAAATGCTCCCATAGATGTAGTTTAGTAATAGCATTCTGAGAGATCATTAATCTCCAAACTCATGGCTCAACTGTGTATTTTATTGATTTCAATGGTACTGAAAGTCTAACTTTACGTTCTTTTTATAATAATTTCTCTTTCTCAATATTCTTCTTTACTTTATATTCTTTGAGTTTTTGAGCCTGAATTTTCGTTATTTTTTTTCGAGAAATCGTGTCATTAAATAATTGTTTAATTTCTTTTAGATTACATGAGCCATCATTGTCGTGAGATCCCAAACATCCTTTTTCTTGATAACTTTGACATCTGGCGTCAGGCTTTTAAATTACACACAAACAAAAATACTCAAAACCCTGAGGGGTTCCCTAGGACGCGATGACAAGGGTGATAATTAGTCAAGAAAACAAATAAAGTAGTCATCTGTATTTAGGCCCAATTGCACGACAAATTATTTAAATCGACTGCTTGTGCAGTTCAATATTGACTGCTTCAAACACTCCGTGTATGGCCGGACTTACGGCCCGTTCACGATCTTGCCGCTGTAAGCGGTACTTAGCGCGTGGGGCGAGCGGTACGATCTGATGTTATGTTTGAAATACGCCACCTGTGGGTATTACCTACCGCACTGCTCACCGCTTAGACCAAACTCGTGAACGGACCGTTAGTATGAAAGTCAGAGAGTTTTCATACATATTCTGAAAAACGCCACCTAGTGACATAATTTATTATCACATCCACAGCAACTTTCAAAATAATATCAGTATGGTATTACACTGATGACTAAGAATTTAACTTAACAGTATGACAATAAAGTTGAAACTTCAATACTAGTGGACATAGCATGTCTCGGGAAGCTTCGGACTTGTACGCCATCCTTCGGGAGACTTCGGCAGTTTTCGGGATGCCCGGCAAACAAGACAGCGCCCGCGCATGCATTGTTAAGTAGCTTCCCGATGACGCGATGCGATAGATTTTAACTACAAATGAAAATCATCCTTACCACTACGACATATGACATAAAACGTGCGGTTGTCTTAGGGTAGATGAAAAACAAAACACGCTCGTAACGACGACGTAAGTCAGTCGAATTGCATCATAATATCGTAGTAGCAAGGACGATTTTCATTTGTAGTTAGTAGAAATTGCAAATTGAGCCAATCTCCCTTATTTACTCAGGGACGTTTTGTGATGTCATAATGTGTGTTATTGTTACCGTGAGTGTGTGCTAAAGGCCCTATCTCACCACGATCATTCACCTGTAATGTAACGTTACAGATTCGAACATTTCATCGGTGAGGGAGAACAATCGAGCATCACAATGCGCACCTGTATCAAATCTATACTAAATGTACGCGAATGCTCGTCTGTCAGGGAAGTAGTACTGTATTGTAACGCTCAAAATCGAATCTATAATGTTATATTACACGCGAATGCTCCCGGTGAGGGAGTGCCTAAGTTAAATACTAAAGAATCACCTGGATTGTAATGCCGCTAGTGTATCAGGCCTACGTCGTCACTCAACAATCTCGCTACGATAGCATAGTGCAGGGGACAGGCAGTGTTGTACGTCTATATTAATTTTTTATCACTTCATCTATTCTCACATATCACACTTAAAATTTCACTTAATTAAACAGTCTCGAAATCGTGTCTTTTAATCACTTTTTGAAAAATATGTATTTTACGTGTTTTTTCTTCAGTTTTTCATCGTCATTCGATAGTTTTTACGTTTAAATCACACTGTAATTAGTGGCAAGTCGCAATGATATTAATTGTTAATGTTCTTGCACGTTATAATGTACGTCAGTCACTGTCTTCATTATCTGAAACAAACAATAAAATATTTTAATAAAAAAATGTTTATGTTAGTCCACGAAGGAGATGGCAATGCGGGATTTTTTTTTAAATAAAAGCGTTCCCCCACACTAGGAATTTCTCCTCAATCGTGGTGTTTACAAACATAGAAACTCACATACACAAACACCCAGACTTGAAACAACTACTTGTAGATCATACAAATATTTGGACCGTGTGGGGATCGAACTCAGGACACACTGCAGTTAATCGCTCAGCCACTGCACCAATCGTTGGTTGGTTAGTTACGGTTAAGCTTGAAAATCTTGCAAGGCAGCCCGTATCGACACTTTTTCAACTGGTAATCTTGGAAGCCTACTTTTTTTAAACGTTGACCAAAGGATACCGATGGCCCTGTCTCTGAATCGCAAAGGCCAACTAAAGGAACAAGATGAGCTTTTCAAGTCAAGGTGTCAGGTAGGATCCTTATTGAATAACCAACAAAAAACGCAAGTATAGGACCGAGAAAAAGCTTTCTGTGGGGCATAAAAAAATATTTGCTCCATGCTGGAAACGAACAGGTGGCCTACAGGCCTCTCAGAACAAGGCCTGCGTCCCAGCAGCGGGAAAGTAATAGTCTTACCTCGCTAGTGGTAATGGAACAGGTTGAACAGTCTCCGGTTGAAGAACCGCTGCTGCTTCAGCTCGGACAGCTCGCGCTCGTCGTCGTTGCGGATGCAGAAGTAGCTCGTGATCACGCTGCGGCAGATCGGGCACTTGTCTAGTTTCGCTGGAATATGGAGAAGATATTTTTTAGATGTATAGATAACTAGCTGACCCGGCAAACGTTGTTTTGCCATATAAATTATTTTTACACTTAGGGGTATGAAAAATAGATGTTGGCCGATTCTCATAGATACCGGATAAGCACAAAAAATTTCATCAAAATCGGTCAACCCGTTTCGGAGGAGTATGGCAACGAAAACTGTGACACGAGAATTTTATATATTAGATAATATCTGGTACTAGCTGAACCGGCAAACTTCTTACCGCCTCAGAAACAATAAAAAACTTTTTCATCCCCCCATCTCGGAAAGGGTACTTTTGCTCTTCGATATCTGACCGTAAAAGCCGTTTTTATCCTCAAGTGAGTAAAAGCCTTTTTTATCCTCTAGTGAATAAAGTAAATTTGAATTTAGAACATCGTATGAACAAAAGAGTAGTAGCAGTAATGGCGGCCGGTGACCGCAACAGCTGATCGCTTGCTGTGGTGCCCACTTGACGTTCGAAGGTTGTCGAGGAAACAAATTCTATTTTTAAAATTTGATGTATTTGTTTCCTCGCCTTAGGTGGGAAAGCAGTCCTCGGGTGTAAGGCTGCGTTGCCCTGAGGCAACTTGAATCCCTCGCTTCACTAAGGATTTTTAACTTTATTCCCTCGTTTCTTTCGGGTATTAACACTTGAACCTCCTCGCTGCGCTACGGACGGAGGTTCACCCCCAGAATCCTTAGTATCGCTTCGGAATTCAATACGCCTCCCTTGGAGCGTAATCTACAATAATTTTGTTAAAATCTCAGACCCGGAACATTCTTGGCTCAGTACTTTGTTTTACCTTTTTTTATTTGCTTTGTGCGGTTTTCCTTTCACGTCTTATTGTTATGTTATGACAAACCAAGATAAAAATAAGCAACTTAGGTAATACTTAGATATTAGTTTTCAACTACTACCTAAGTATTATTTGTTTTAATTTAAAATTTATTCTGTTCTATAATAATGTCTTAGTTAATACCTAAACTGAAATAAAAGCCTATCTTGTGTTTGTACAATGTACATCTGTTTTTATTTGTTTTTGCATTTAGTCATTTCCTCGCTGAGGTGGGATGAAAAGTTACGTGTTGCACTCGAGTGCAAAGATTTTTCACCTTGTGCTCTTTTGATTCCCTCGCTATCGCTCATGATTCTAATTTTGAATCACTCGCTGCACTCGTGATTCAATTTTAGAATCATTCGCTTGCTCGGTCATCAAAATTGAGCACGCGGTTAAAAATCAACTTTGCACTCTTGTATAACAAATAACTATTTAAACCTTCCTGGACTTCCCAAATTAATACAAAACCAAAATCGGTCCAGCTGTTCTCGAGTTTTAGCGAGACTAACGAACAGGTTTGAAAGCTTATCTATAGAAAATATGCCAAACCGCTATATTAATTCCTTAGATAAAAGTTATCTGCCTATAGAATTTGAATTATTTTATTTAATTACATAATTGAAAAATCAGCCCCAAGAGTATTGTAAATGCTAAAGATTGTGAGGAATTAATGGATGTTTGACTCTGTTTCACAAAAAAAAGTCTGCACAGATTTTTTTTTTTGAAGGATAACATATATATATACAGTTTATAAACTGGGTTAATAATTGGGATACTTTTTACCCCGGTATGATAGTGCCGTGGGATAAATACTGGAGATAGCGCGGCGCGGGCCCCGCTGCAGTCATAACTGTTTTGTTTATTAAAATAATATTCCCAAATCGACGCGATTTCCAAACATAGAAGGGACTAATTCTCCAAATATGCATATTATTACTGCATGCGGGCGGCGAGTAATGGGCGACTCGCTGCCCGACCATGGACCATGTCAGGATCGACGGTGCGTTGTGTTCCACGCGCGCCTCAAAGAGCGTCAGCAAGATGACGGGGCCTCCTTGAGAGGGCCAAGGCCTCGGGGTCGCGGGACTTATCTCATTACCGTGACCGTGGTATGTAAAGGGCTATTGAAGGACACCGTGGATTTTAGTCAGTACAAGTGTGACAGTCCCTCTCGCCCTGCCCTGGGTAGGAGGGCTTATTTGATGATTTTCCATGAAAAAAAAAAGTATGCTTATTATTATATTCCGTTTGGGAAAAACCGATTAGCTTACGCCAATTTTATTATGATTCAAATTCAAACAGTAGGTAATAATAGTGGATGCCGAACCGATTTTTCCGAACGGCACATACCGATTGCCTAATATTTATTGATTTTGTTGATCGTACAACTAATATTATGTACAAGTTTTTTGTAGTATCACAAAAACCCAGCTCCTAAGAAAAAAAACCGTATCCTTGATCCAAAAAGGTTAAGATCCGCCTGAGGTCGTGTTCTCAAGGCGCCAGTAACATTGACAAGCACTGCATTTGTATTGATAGCCTGAACGCAGATGCGGCAAGTGCGATCAGAATAATAATCGATTGGGAATTGTCACAGTGGAGGTTGTAAGCGATGCTATTTGGATGCTATAGTGAAGCGATTGGTGGCAAACGGTGTATAATTTTTTTTATGGTTTGTCCGACACTAGAAATCTCTCCTGTATCATGGATGTCTTTAAAATTATTTAAACTCGCATACAGCTGGATTCTAAACCACTACTTGTAGGCCAGCCAAGTATTTCTTCTGTGCGGGGTTTGAAACTGCGACGCGGAATCGGTTAGCCACTGTGCCAATTGCTTTGTTAAATACCTTTCTAGGACCGCTTGGTGGCCCTTTTAAGACAGCCAGTATGGAAGAAATATCTGCTCATTACTTTTTACTATTTGACTCCTTGGTCAAATAAAAGATAATGAATAGAAAATTCTTCCACACTGCTTAGAAAATAAAATACTATAAGACGCCTTGTCATCGGTGATAACAAATCCCACGCTTGCAATTATACAATTCCATTAACCGTTAATAAATCTTTTATAATGCAATGGTTGCAACGATGAATAATTATTCTTGTTATATCGCTATGTAAACATAAAACAATGGGTAATAAAATTCGATTATCCTTGATCGTATAAATAAGGATGTTAGGGTCAAAGTTTTTTACTTGTGCATAATTTATTCACTACATTCAAACTTAATCGATGAAATGAATCAACGTATTCATGCCTTGAAAAAAAAACTGTTAAAATATTTTTTCTTTCAGAAGTCGGTAACTTTGTTATTTATATTATTGAGTTTCTGGACTTTCGGTCCACCGGTTTCCGAACATACAGATTACAGACAGGCGAATTGAGAACCTCCTTCTTTTTTGAAGTCGGTTAATCGGTATCGGGTAGGTAATCCGAAACGAATTATGGCTCTTGGTAAGACTGAAAAAAAAAAATCGACGTTTGACAAGGGCTTTTTTTTTGTCAAGTAAACTATAAAATATATCTTCTCTTGAACAAGGAGGCGGGATTCAAAATTAATTGTTCATCGCATACCGTATAAATCACAGTACCGTGACCGGCATAGACAATAGCATCTATAGACTAACGCCGACTGACTGTAACATCAATATTTATGTTTGTTATTGACATCTTGTATTGTTGACTTCAGAGATACATTTAGACCATGAATGTTTTATGTCAACTACTGTATTATGTCTTAATCCAACAAAACTGTCTTTTATTTGAACTAACAATGAATGTAGTGTATCTCAAACTTATTAGCATATTTATGGTCATGAGTATGAATGTTGATGGATGGAGATGAAGAGGAAGGCCAAAGAAAAGATGGATGGATTTTATCTAAGGAATGATATGAAAGAAAAAGGAGTAAGTGATACTGTGACGCAACTTAACCATCATAATTTATTGTAAAAATCCCTTTCAAAGTATTGACCCGGTACTGTATTCAATACTCACGCAAACAGTCGGCACAGAGACAGGCATGGCGGCACGGCAGAAGCGCGCGCGACAGCGGGTGAGCGGCGCACACGCAGCACAGCGCGTCCGCCGCGTGCGCCGCGTCGTAGCCCTCCGCCGGGTCGCCGCACTCGCCGCTCACGTATAGTTGCTGGAATATCACAATAATAGCTGGAATGAAATATCAGTAAGCATGCATCAGGCTGCAAGTTGCATACTTGCTTGCATACTGCGGGCCTGCTTGCATGCATATTTGTATATCTATCTACCTAATATAATAGATGTACCTAATATGATGAACTTCATTATCTGCCTGTCTTTCCCCAACTACGCTGGATCGACTTCCATTCGAAGTGGATGCAGCTGAATATCTGTATTTTACATGGAGTGACTGCCATCGGACCTCCACAACCCAGTAACTTGGCAATTCAATACCCCATTGTAAGACTGGTTGTCAGACTTATGAGCTTCTGACTAACAGTAACGACTGTCAAAGATCTACAAATGACAGCCGGGACCAACGGCTTTACGTGCTTTCTGAGGCACGGAGGAAACTCGCTATGACAGATGGTCACCCATACCACATACCCTTATCGGAAGGCTGTAATTATTTAGTCACGAAATAAAATTTTCATAACACAGTTTCTTTTATAAAGGTTTGTTCTTGGAATTATGCTAGAAACTTTGAGCTTATCGATGTATTTTTATAACTTTCCAGGGTTAGCTATCACCCTGGAAAGTTATACAAATACATTGATAAGCTCGAAGTCACGATGATCGAAGCATTCTCTACTAAAATAATTCTTTAAACAAATATGTTTAGTACTAGATTGAATAATAATATTTACATATAAAATATCGTTGTTATTTACGTATAATATTATGTTTTTGTTTGCATGTTTGATGATTTAATGCGGAATATTTATTTATATAATAAATATTATATTGCGACGGAATATAATTTATATGAAACAGCAAATATAGAAAACATGACAAAAGGAAATAAACAGTTGTCCCACATTTATTTATAGCAGTATTTAAACTCACATAAACAAATAGACCTGATTTAACTACCTGTAGGCCGTACAAATATTTGTTCAGTACGAGAATCGAACCTGCGACACGTAGCGTAGGCGACAATCGCGCAGCCACTGTGCCTACCATCATGCCACCCAACCCAAGTGGTAAGTTTTATAAAATTATGATCATTGACAGCATGCGGCAGCGGTATGTGCAGTGGGTGAGCGATTGACAGCTGTGCTGCGTGTCGCAAGTTCGAAATACGCACGAAAAAAAAAATCGATTTACTATGTAAGTACACTTAGTTATTTCGGAGCTGGGTGTCTATATATTTATTAGTTTAAACGTTTGAAACCACAATACAGGAAATAATCGCAGTGCGGAGAAAGATTTTAAAATATCTCTAGGCTAAAATAAGAAGTAAAAAATAATTTATGGTCTCTGTCAATAGTATATTTATTGCAATATACAATAGTGTTGATTGCCTTTATTAATTACTATGTGTGACTTGGACTAACGCGCACTCGATCTTTATCTATAACTAGCGGCCCGTCCCGGCTTCGCACGGGTCCACGGGTGGAAGACCCGGTCTAAAACCCGGTCCTGATGGTTACAAACACAACAAAAAAAAAACTGCCAAATCGGTCAAGCCGTTTTCATGTTATGTCGTGACAACGGAAAACGGGTTTCATTTTTATATATATAGATAGATTAGCGTGTTATTAAACAACAAAGTTTATTTCCCTTTATGACAGTTAAATAGTTTCAACCTTACTATGTTTCAATTTACTGTTAATTGCTGTCAAAGTGGTAAAACAAATTACCAGGTCAAGGTAAAAAAATCATAGATTTCATTTAAATCAAATGGATATTACTTTAATCCAATTTTCTTATGTCAATCCAATTTCTATTTTTTTAGGTAAACTTTCAGATTTCAGTAATTTTTGTCAAATATACCTAAGTTCATGCGGGCGGCGAGTAATGGACGGCTCGCTATCCGACCATGAACCATTTCCGGGTCGACGGCGCGTGTGTGATCCAATTCATTTCGACGTCTTTCTTTTTTCATGAAGGACTGGATCACGGTCGCAGATAGCAAGGACATATGATAGGTTATGGGAGGCCTTTGCCCTTTTATTACGTAACAAAAAATCGTGTCTAATGAGTTTTTATAACGAATTTTTTTTTCTGTGGTATAACCGTCCAGGTGCTAAACGTATCGTGTGAAATAGCACAACAGTCTTACCTTCAAACAGGACAGGTGTCCGTTCGCTTGCTTCAAGTACTGCGCGATCACACCGCTCGGTAGTGGACACTGGTCATCTCTGATGTGAACTACGCTTATTAATGCCACCTGCAAAAGAAAATGGAGATTAGGTATTGTATAACGAGTAGTTAGGTATTGTATAACGGGCTGGTATCCGCAACTCCACGTCACATGCGCGTTTTTGCGTAAATGGAGATATTTATCGAACTATTGGCATCGTTGCTCGAAAATCGGGCGGGGCGCTAAACAACGTCTCAGGACTAAATAAGTTACTTTCACCCTTTCACCCCGAGGGTAGTCGCAGCGCTGCCTAATGTAGCCACAGCCTAAGTGCAAACGAAAATCTATCAATACTGATATAATAAAACACAAGAGTATGTTTAGTTGAATGCGTATATCGCAGGAACTATTCCTTCGAATTAAAAAATAAACATTTCTCTGTTGGATACGATCGAGGAAAGAGTTATAAGCTCGTTACGCTGCGACCAAAAGTGGTTAAGCAGCGAGTTCGACCGCGGAACGGCTACTTGCTACATCTACAGGTTTTTACGAAAGGAGCCTTAAAATATTAATACGACTGCAGTGGATATGAAGCACACGTGTTGGCCTTAACAATTTTATTTGCCAAAGAATTATTATTGAAAAGGCCTTGGGCTCCGGTTCAGAACGTTTATTTAGGTTATTTTTTTTTGCAGAATTCGCACCTGAGGCGAAACCTTGGAGGGGTTTAACATCGGTCAGAAAATATTGGCATTGCCGGACTGAGCATCAATATAGCTATCGGTGTGTTTGTGTGACAAGATATTTATGTACGTGGAGGATCTAAAAGTGCCAGCAATGCTGCTAAGAGGATGGTTCTTTATCAATTATTTACTCTATTGCTTGAGTTATAAAGTAGAATTTTTATATATTCCTTTTTAGTTTTTTTTGGAATGCAAAGATATTTTCATGTGTCTAAAGTGCTGTTAAGACCCACTGTAGTTTCTGCCTACCACAATGAGGAAACGGCGTGAGTGTATTAATGTATTAGCAAGTTTCTGATAGTATTCCAGTCTTTCTCTCCAAATTAGTACCGTTGAAAATTCAAGAAGAGGTAAACGTTTTCGTGTAGTCAATAAATATCAAGTTCAAAGTTACTTATTTGCTCAAATTGAGGAGAGTGAAGAAGTGCTTCAAAAGTTGTGAGTTCAATGACACAATACCTTAATATGGTGCACTATATGGTAATACAAATAATTATACTAACAAAAAAGGGTGCCAATATAAATTAGTAACAATTCTACCTGCATACCGTTGCTTACAATTATATTGTGCTTATCGTCAGGACGATGAATCAAGAAGTAGGTATTAGATCCCATGATATCAGAGACATATTTAGGTTCCAAAATACAAGGTGCATGAACCAAAAAGGTTAATGAAAACAGTACGACAATATCGTATTTGAATTCCGTCAATTGATGAGTCCTCCTGACGGAGGTGGAACTAAAGGGACTGCCACTCTCACTGACTAAAATCCATCATTTTCCTTCAAATTATCATTGCCCTTTACGTTTCAGGCAGGTTAGACGTTTGGACAGTTAGCCCTCTGTGGGGGCTCCGTCAAATTGCTGACAGCTTTTTGAGACACGCGTGGAACACGGCGCTCCTTCCACCCGCGTGTGGTCCCTGATCGAATGTCGAGCTACCCATCACTCGCCAACCGCATGCCCAACGTAACCTTTGCGATACTACCGATGAGATGGCTTCTTCGTAAAAAATATGGCACCTGCTTCGGGCGCTAGCTTCTGGAGACGCCAAAGGATATATTTTAGGAGCTGAAGACGGGGACGCCACTATCAAGTTTAACTCTTTTTGACTTGTAGCCTTGTGTGTACTATCAACTGAAGCACAGTACTGAGCAAGCCATGTATTACGAATGCCATACAATCGCTGGGCAAAACAAACAGATTGGGTGCTAGAAGCGAGATCTTGACGTCGTAGCAGGCCTAAACGAAGATGGCGAGATGACTTGTATCGCTTTATGAAGTGAAGGACTCGACCACGGTCGCAGAAAGTCGTGCGAAGTGCCTTGGAGGGAGTCCTTTACCCATCAGGGGAACACTATGTGCTGATATAACAATAATGTAATTAATACTCACCGTATCGTCAGGCCTCAGTTCCCCGGTGTCCCGGAGATCTCTCGCCAGGATCACCACGAGAGGGTAGCAGGACCGAGGAGGTGGTCCCAGATGGAGAGGCTCCTCCGTCGATAGCCTGAGGGGCTTCTCATCATGAGGGTTGCTCCTGAAAAGAAGATAATGGTCATCATGAAGTTTATAGACATAATATCATGGCTGTAATAACCGGGTGTTTAGGTAAAGGTGTTATTAATAATTAAGTAATCCAGTTATCCAGGCTGTTAGGATTTTCTCATTGCACAGCAACAGGAAATGTCAATTATTTTTTTCCTCGGCCTGAAAATCGAAATTACGAGGCTCTGGGGCCTTAGTCAAACAGCATTCGACAGTAAACGACAATCGTTATCGTTCATCAGTCACCAATACATTTTCAACTTTTTACCCCAGCACGTAAAGTTGAAAATCTATTAAAAACTGCTAATCGATAACGAACGAAACAAACGAAAACGATCTGTGAACTTCAATAGATTTTTAACTTTACGGTCTGGGATATAAAGTTGAAAATGTATTGGTGACTGATGAACGATAACGATTGTCGTCTACTGCCGAATGCTTTTTGACTAAGGCCCCTGATTCGAGAAGTTTCTGTGTTGTGTTCGAAGCCATTTTGTTTTTATTTATTTATTGCAATCCAACCACTTATTAATAACACACAATAAATTTAAGAGCTTAGAAAAAATACCATACCTAAGTACAATAACCCCTTTTTTGCACAACGAAAGATCATGGTCGACTAGTAATTATGATATTCTAAATATATAATATTCTATTAAAAGATGATAAATCGATTGCCACTAAAATTAAAATATTCCATTGGCTCAAAATAAAACTAATGTTTCTTTTATCAATTTATAATGTCTTTATTTTATTGTAATTGACGTTTTGCTAATAATATTTTCAAAGATATTATACCTACTGATATTCTCAGTCAACTAGAATTAATATTACTTGTCTGGGTATAAATCAAATTAATAACTGAAACGTGGACGATTATTAACATAGTAATTCATACATTTTCAGATTTAATAAGTAATGTAAATGATTTTGGAGAGTTTCATATCGTAACGGGATACTCCTGTTAAGGCTCCGCTGATTTTTCATCAGTCACAAGGACTTTTGAAGTGTTGCGAAGTGTGTATTACAAATACATTAAATTAGAAAAGTAAGGGTTTCTGCAAACAAGACCAACGACGATATATTACTAGACTCCTAATACCAGGCGACCGATGTCTGTCAACACATTAGGCAAAAAAGTCTTATATCCGTCTTATTTCGACCACTCCTGTGAGCCGTAAACATACCTTGAGACAGAACAGACCTTGAGTTAGCCAATCGAAACGCAGTACCCTCGCTTACGTAGTACCTCAGCGAGTTGGCAGAATAGTTTTTGTTCGTTAGATTGTGCATACGGAGTCTAGTAATATATCGTCGTTGCCTATTACGGACGTACTATTTGGAACTATACAGTGAAATAGTCAGTTGGTTTTTGGACAAAATGGTAGTGACAGAGACTCCTTCGAATTTAAGGAAAAACAATTAAAATTCCTTTTATCCTATTGGATTAAGGAAAAAGTTAAACAATAGTTAGTTTTGTAATTAATTTCGGTTCCAAACACAACATCAGATTACTTATTAAGGCCTCATAACGAAACAGTTCGTACATACCCAGCGAATATTTAAGCGGCGATCCGACGACGGCACGATTCATCGGACCTTAGGGACTTAGGGCGGTCCCACTCTTGACCGCCTGATTTAGGGACACTAACAGCCTAACAGCGATCATACCACCCAATCCATCAGAACTAAGGGACTTAGGGCACGATAAATCGAGTCGTCTGATCGGTGCTTTATTATGTGCGCATTGAGCCCAAATTGGTATAAAAGTAGCAAAATAATGACAGCTGTCAATTGAAAAATAAAGTACTAACCCCAGGGTTTTTTGTAACTTACAATGTCACCTTAATAAATATTTCAAAGGCAAGGCATTGACTAACAAATCAATAAAAAGAATTTGATATTGAATAATTTAGTTATATGTGATCACAAAACAAAGGTTTATCATGACATTGACTGTACGTCCTATGTTTTTCTGATAAATTATGTACTTGATTCAACGTATGTTAAATTCTGATTAAGAAATCCAATCACGATTTTGCTAGTTGGCAACGCCTTAAACAGCTGTCAAAACATTTTGATTGTGTTGATTAATTTATCATTCTAAATAATAATTACACCAGTATAATAAGTACTTAATATTGTAATGTAGCATTAATGTGTTGTATGAATGAAATAGTCTTTACTTTGAGTTGTAGAATTAACTTTTCTGTTATCAAATATGTTTTACACTTTAAAGTTAAATATTCGCTTAAACGATATTTTAAGTTGTAATAACTCAAAATCAATCCATATTCATTTCTTTATAACATTTTTATTAAAATAGTGAAATATTTGACACTTAATTGCAACGTTGACAACTTTCAGTCAGATGGTACAGTCTTAAGACGCACCGAAAAGCGACACACGTTTCAGTTCACTAAGAATCGCGGGTGTTACAATTTCAATTCATAAATCGATATTCATGATATGACAATAATTCTGCTTAGTCGAGCTCGTCTTTCAAGGTGTGAGAACGAGCCAGGTGTCAGTTCCATCGAACCATTAAATCCGCAAACATCATCGCTTCATTCGTATTGTCCGATTGAGGTCATAATTTTTCTCTATACAATGGAAAATTCTAGATTATCCTTAGTCGTGGTTTTTGTTTATAATTTATCTCAAGTTCAGACGCTTCACTTTTTTACTGACTTCAAAAAAGGAGGTTTCTCAGTTCGACAGTTGATATATTTTTTTGATAATCATTAAAGTTTATGAGGTACCTTTAAAATTCGCCCTGAGTGTGGGGATCAATGGTAACGGGTTTCCTAAAAAGCTTTTGCCCTGCAATGCGGCTGTAACGCCCGAAATCGACAAGGAATCAAAATTTATACATGTGTTTAGAAGTGAATTGATATAACGACATCAAGTTTTAGCAATCAACTACCTTTTTTTTTTTTTTTTTTTTTTTTATCGTGGTAAAATCATCAAATGAGACCTCCAACCCCGGGCAGGATGGGAGGTACTGTCAGACTTGTACTGACTAAAATCCACGGTGTCCTTCAGTAGCCCTTTATGTTCCGGGGTCACGGTAATAGAAATAAATCCCGCGACCCCGGCAGGCTTTGGCCCTCTGAGAGGGGGGCCCCGTCATTTTTGCTGACAGCTCTTTGAGGCGCGCGTGGAACACGACGCGCCGTCGACCCGGGCATGGTCCATGGTCGGACAGCGAGTTGCCCTTTACTCGCTGTCCGCATGCCCGCGCAGCAATCGACTACCTAATGTTTGAACGAAATTAAAGAATTAGATGCATATTTATACCTATGCATGTATCGACGTCGTGTGAGCGTAGAAAAAATTAACAGTCACTCGAGTAAACTGTTGACTCGGGTTGTGTCTGATATCGGCTTCAGGAAAACCACATAATTAACATCTTAGCTATTCATTAATATTACTTATATCAAGTTAATTGGACATTCAAACCAGAAACGATAATATAATTATTCTTACTTTACTTTTAAATTTTAATTGCTGCTGCATGTGCGTCATATAAGTCCTAAAATGTGATCTAAATGTCAAAACAATAAATAAAATTTTTAATTAGATAAACAAAATAAATATCCAATTAGAGTCCGGTTACACGAAAAAAGTGGATCAAATTGTTTTGTTTGACACACCCTGTCACACTGGTCTACTTCAACCGGACCTTAAATTTTGATAGACACTTCATGTCCAAAATTGGCTCAGTAGTTAACAAATATTTATGTTGGAATACTTGCATCTCAGCGTCAGATTCTTAACTAGCCTTTTATGCGCCCAGTGCAAGCGTCTTTAACTGCGCCCTGGTCTGGGCCATTGTGGTTCTGGCCATTTGTTGGACAGTTTGGACATTTCTGCACCAATCCAGACGCATTGTTAGCACCGCCCTATTTTTGGCACAGCACGACATCAAAGTCGCAAACTTATGGGCTTTTTCGAACGATTATGACTTAGATTGGCATGCAAACATTTAAGTTCTTATAAAATGCGGGAAAAACATAAGTATGAGGTTAAGTACAAAATCCTCCCGTGGCGTCTATTTGTCCGTCAACATCATCATTCAGTGGGTAGAATCCACCTCCTAACGGTCCACCAAAACACTTGTAATCTGTGATGACGACTTAGCTATACCACTGACAGTAGTATGTCTTATCGAGTCCGTCGTGCTTCGCGAACATAATTCCGCCGGAGTCAGCGCTAAAAGTTTTTTATAGACTTCCTACTTTCAATTCCTTCTGGATGTGACTGGGTGTCATCTTCTGTTCTGGGATAGTTTGTGATAAAAATAACTTTTCGGTGTGGCCGAGACACACGGTGGTAGACGTGCATTGAAGCAATTTTCGAAAATACGGAGGATTTTTTATGAATTATAAACCTAGGCAATGTTTGTTCATTTTAAACTGGGTAATCAGATTTCAATTAGTGGGTCTTAAGACGAAAATTAATGGTATTTCAAAGCAGGAAGTCTAGTACTATTTACTGTAGTGTTAAATATTATTTTAGTGCCCAAACACAAGTGTAGGTGTAAAGTAAATCTTTACCTGCAAACAATGTTGCATGCATTTAATTTTACCTACTAGTGATTTGCCGAACAGTCCGCCATTATATTTGCAGTCGGCAAACAGCTGGCGATTCGTCGGCTAAAAACGCGGACTGGGGTGATTTAAGCCTCATTTAGACGATGCAACAACTCGCACGCGACTTGCGTTACATTGCGGACTTTATAGGTACAACGAATTCAGTTGATCAAACAAATACCGCAATGTAGTGTAACTCGCATGCAAGTTCTTACTCCATATACTCGTAAATGAGACTTAATGCGAGCGCCTCCGAACGCCACGCCAACGAAAAAGATGATCAAGTTGGATGGGAAAGTCTTAGTGTGGGGCAAGGATATTTTTTTTTTAAAAGAGGATTATTCCAACTAGTCGGAGGTTGACAGGCCTGATGGTCTAGTGGTTAATGACACTGACTGCTATGCCGGAGGTCGTGGGTTTGATTCCCATCCAGGACAAATGTTTGTGTGATGAGCACTATCTTTTGTTCTGTTTCTGGATGTAATTTGTCTATAATATTTATGTATTTAAAAATATGTAAGTATGTTTATCAGTTGTCTAGTACCCATGACACAAGCTCGCTTGACACAAGCTAGCTTGGGACTAGATGGCATTGTGTGTTAGTTGTGGAATATTATTATTATTATTGCCTAGTGGGCTAAGTCGGCAATCTCTAGTTTTGACCTAAAGTCAAACTTTATCCTTAAGTCCTACGTGAATTTTAAAGCCTATTATCCTTCGAATTGATCACAGATAGCTATAGGGAAAGTCCATTTTGGTTCGAAGTTATTAGATATAACGACTGTCGTTTAAACTGTCGTGTTGGGCGAGGTCATGGTCGATCGTACAATGACAGTAACACGTATGTTATTAGCGTTGGTACGTGACAATTATTGTTTATTTTCTTTGAGGGTTCCGTTCGTAAATTATTGTTAAGTAAATGGAAGACTTCCTGTTCCCCGCAGTTTTACCCCCGCTGCTCAGCTTCTATTAGACGTACTAAAATGTTTTAAAGCCAATAGTTTTCCTCGAATAATGGACTATCCAACACAAAAATCATCTTTAAATTCGAACCAGTTCCCGCGGCCAACCAAACAAAGTCTTTTAGCTTCATAATATTGGTCGCGGGACTCCTTCCATCACCGTGACCCCGGAACATAAAGGGCTATTGAAGGCTACCGTGGATTTTAGTCAGTACATGTCTGACAGTCCCTCCCGCCCTGCCCGGGGTGGGGTCATTTGATGATTTTACCAAAAAAAAAGCTTTATAATAATGCAGATTACGTGGGTGAAAAGACCGTGTAGATTCAATGATGACGGACGGATTAAAAGTTATAACATTAAGCTGAGACAACTACTTACGTAAAATTAGTCAAAGTCGAATGAAACTTCACTTTTTATTTACCTACGTGGTAAAATCGTCAAATATATCTTGCCGCCGTGGGTGGCGCGGAAGGAACTGGCAGACTCATACTGACTTAAATCCGGAGTTCTTTTAATAGCCCTTTACGTTCCAGGGTCACGGATAACCATGGAGTTTCTTGCCGGTTCTTCTCCATGGAAACGACCAACCCGAACCGTGCCAATTTTTTTTTTTCTTGACGTTTTATAAGTGCCCATTGAGGCCCATGTAAAATAAAATATTTTGATTTTGATTGATATCTGCTTTGACAGTCCCGCGACCCGAATTAACTGGTAATAACTCAAACAATTTACATTTTGCAGAATTTGTTGTACTTCCCTTTCTACGACATAAAAAATATTATTTCTTTGATCATTTACATCATAATCCTAGTGTAAGGCTACAAAACAAATTACAAAGTTTAATGGATAAAGTTTAATCTTAACCTTCCAAAGGTCATGGCGCGAGAAAGGTTACGCTAAGGGTTGAACAATGCTTAGGAAGTCTTCCCTTACCCTTGCCCTTTTGCTTGTGAATTTTCAACCTTGATGGTAGGAAGTGAAGTCATCAATCAAGTACTCTACAATAGCTCTAGTTAGTTACTTGCTTAACGAGAATATTTTACCTAGAGGTCCAGACATAGACAAGAACAGTTAATCTACACTAATATTATAAAGATCTGGAGCAGTGGTGTCGGTCCCGGCTTATGAGTTGTAGGTCATGGGTTCGAACCCCGTCAGTCCCGCATTACTTTGTGTAATTTATTTCATCATCACTGCTGTCAAAACGGTGAAGGAAAACATCGTGAGAAAACCATTTGAGAAGTCCATTCGAAGATATGTGACATTTACCAATCGGCACTGGGGCCGCGTGGTGAATTATGGCCCACACCCTCTCTCCGAAAGGAGGCCTGTGTCTTTGGAGTGGGGACATTATAGGCTGATGATGAAAATTATTAAGAGGAAAGATTTGTAAACTCAAAAACCACTAGATCGATTTAAAAAATTCTTATATCATTTGAAAGCTGCCTTGGTCCTGAGTGAGGAGGTGAGCGGGCGAAGCTGCTGGCAAAAGTTTATCGATGAATAAAAATTCCCGAATGCAAAAAAGAGCTGATGGTAAGTGTAGTATCCTATGTTTACTGGGATTTATCTATAACTCACTGGCTCTCAATTCACATCAAGTATTGGATTACTTCTTGATCTGCGTTCGCGCCATACCGTAACAACTGACAAACGTCATTCGTGACTGAATACTTATGTGTGAGAGATAGTGTTTACATATCTATTAAATAGATACACTACAGTAAGTAATGGATGACCAACACATATGCCAGTATCAACCCATCCACAATCAGACCTAGGGCAGAGTATCTTAACCTTGAAGATAGACCAGACTGTTCTAACCTATCCACGAGCTTCTCAGACCGTGTCGTTACGCGTAGTACGTGGATAAAAAACAATGACCTCTAGGTCACGGGTGATGGGTCCGTATGTTGACACAATCAAGAATGTTGTGAAACAATGGAGTACGATGATTCATTGTGTCGTGTGTAGTCAAAATATTTTTGTGATTATGGATTCAGATTGCAAACACGTTTGTATGCATATTAAGAAGTTGCTGAGTCTTTAATATTTTGAAAATTGAAGGGTTTTTGATGAAAATTAATACAGTTAACATTATCATATACTTGGTCAAAACGAGTTATTCCACTCTGATCCCCAAAAGCTGATCCCCTAGAAGTAAAAATATATGAAAGGGGATCGGTTTGGGGATCAGAGTGGAATAACTCGTCAAACTTAGGATACACATAAGATCCTCATTTCACTTACAACGGAGTACTTAGCTGAAAAAAAACGTGGGTGATAATTATCTAGTTGTAGCCTGAGGCACCGCTGGCAGCAGCTAGTTAGTAATAATTAACATAAAATATTTGACCCACGACTAATTTTATATTTGTTACGTACCTAAACCAAAATTGATAAAAATACAATGCTTCTAAAAATAAACTAAACGTCACACGGTTGGTATAATTTTACAGGCACTATGACGTCATAAGCCCCCATTCCCGAATTTCTAAGTGTTTATTTTTTTATAGTGGTAAAATCATCAAATGAGTCCTCCCATCCAGGGCAGAGCGGTAGGGACTGTCAGACTCGCACTGACTTAAATCCACGGTGTCCTTCAGTAGCCCTTTACGTTCCGGGGTCACGATAATTCGTTAGTCCTGCGACCAAGTGTTTTATGCATAACCAAAAAATATACGTATCCATTATTTTTAAAAACTCTTACTGACAAACTAATTAAATAAGCGATTTGTTGATGTTGTCAAGCCTATTATTTATTTAATAATCCGTTCCCCTGTCCATACAATGGCATTTGTTTACAAAACTCACTGGCATGGTCTTGCGACGACCACACAATAGAAGATAGAAAGATAATGTGTGTCGCAACATGGCCGCAACGGTTACTGTAGCAATTACCTTTACCGTCCATGCGCTTCTAGTGTTTCTAAGTTGACAAGCTTAAGAAATAAATTACCTCATTCTATTATCTTTAGTAATTGGCAACACTGTTTATGGTTCATTTGAGTAATAATAAAATTGTGCTAAATTAGAAGTCGCTCTTATTTCAAAGTACGTCGTCGTACATTAAATTGGTGTTTATTTAAATGTTTGAAATCGTACAAAATATTGCCACAATTGCTACTATCTTCAGTGGTTTCGGAAGGAGATGTTAGTAGGAGGTACCAGGTACTTCGGAAGGAGGTGTAGTAGGGTCTCGGGGTTTGTTACCGTGAACCTGTAACGTAAAGGGCAATTGAAGAAACAGGGTGGATTTTTAGTCAGTGACTGACAGTCCTCCCACACCGGGAGGTCTCAATAGATGATTTTACCTATATTTATTTTTGTTTCTATGCAGTTTATGACATCTATTAAATCCGTTTCTAATCTTTAATTAAATACTAATCGCGAAAAATCTCCGTCACTCCAATAACGGGAGTTTAATCTCAGTCAATAACAAAGTTCAAGCAAGTTCCATTCTATATTATGTCAATACATAGTACATACTAATCAGATTATGTTTGCTTTTCAATTATCGCACTTGTGCGTTAAGTAAATACGGGAAAACCCGTAAATAAACATTTTTTGGGAATCGGTTATGAACCGTTATAGGTATGTGAGTTTTGCGAAGTTAAGTTTCTTAGTAAATGTCTCATGTTTCATGATAACATGAACTTGGGTATATTTTTAGGGGTATGTATGAGTAATTTATTTATTTATTTATTTAAGCTTCATGTACAAACAATGGTACATAGGCGGACTTAATGCCACAAGGCATTCTCTACCAGTCAACCTTTGGGTTAAATAGGAGAATATTATGGTAGGGTACAAAAATAAATAAAAATTACCGAAATTAAGCAAACAGAAAAATATATATATATAAATATATACTATCATTATTATGATTCTAATACATATATACAGATAAAATAAACAATATTAAAGTAACAACATAAAAAATAACTCAATAATAACTATTATGACTTGACAAAGAGAGCTATTTATTGTGACTTAAATAGAAATTACGCAGTTTTCTTTTAAAAATGATATCGCTTTCAGCTTTTTTAATGCTAAAGGGAAGCGCGTTCCAGAGTCTTATAGATGATATTGCGAAAGAATTAGACATAAAACCAGTGCGGTGTGCAGGAATTTGGAGAAGTAATTTTTTGGAAGCTCGGAGGTTACATCTATGAGAACTGCCCAACACTTTAAAATGAGTTTTTAAATAATCAGGAGTACGTGGATCGTTCAAAATTTTGAAAAGCAAGCAGAGAGATCTGAGGGATCTTCTGAGACGGATAGGCAACCATTTAAGCTGAGAACGAAAAGAAGAAATGTGGTCGTATTTACGAAGACCAAAAACGAAGCGAATACAGTTATTGAGAAGTCGATCCAATTTGTTGAGAAGTTCTTGGGATAGATCAGAATAACAAACATCAGCGTAGTCGATAATGGGAAGCACAAGAGACTGGACCAAAATGAGTTTGGTGCTAGATGGGAGGAAATGCTTGAATCTATAGAGAGACCGCAGCGAGGACGTGACTTTCTGACTCACTTGAGCAACGTGTTTATCCCAACTCATGCCATTGTCAATGTACAGACCCAAGTCTTTGACGTGAGGTGAAAGAGGGATTACAGTGTTCTCATACAACAGAGGCATAAGCTGGGTAGTATCCACGTTTCTCAAAAAGTATGAACTACCAATGAGGATTGCCTGGCATTTCCCGACGTTGACAGAAACCCCAAATTTGCCAGACCATTCTTCGATAGCTCGAAGATCAGCATTCAAAGATGAAATGCAATCGCCAAGGTTAGCAATATTTGAATGAGCGTATAGTTGCAAGTCATCAGCGTAGAGATGGTAAGAACATTTGAGGATGGTAGTAATGGAATTTATGAATAAAGAAAATAAGAGAGGAGAGAGTATACCGCCTTGTGGAACCCCAGTTGCCAAGTCGCACCAATCAGAGCAAACCCGATCAGCACGCACCGCCTGCTGGCGACCACGAAGATATGATGAAAACCAATTCCGTGACAACGAAGAGACTCCAATTTGAGACAGGATGGCTAGGAGGATATCGTGATCAACTGTGTTGAAAGCATTAGAAAAATCGATTAAAACTAAGACCGTTAACATCGAATTCTCCAAGCCATCCCTAATGTCTTCAGTAACCTTAAGAAGAGCTGTGGCTGTGCTGTGGCCAGGCCGAAAACCAGATTGATAACTGGACAACAGATTATTTTTAAAAACATATGAGGATATTTGCTTAAGGGCAACTGCTTCTAAGATTTTGGAAAGGAAAGGGAGAATGGAGATCGGTCGGAAGTGATTAGGTAAACTAGGGTTGGGGACTTTGGGAAGAGGGGTGATGAAAGCTTTACGCCACACTGCAGGAAACACACCAGTTTGCAAAGATGTATTAACAATATGCGTAAAAACTGGAATAATGTTCTCAATCAAAAAAGATAACATAGTTCGACTGACCCCATCACAGCCAACAGCCTTAGACTTAATTGAGGTGAAACATTTAAGGACCTCAAGGTTTGTCACGGGAGTGAAAGAAAATGAGTCAGGAGGAAACATTGGCTTGGAAGTAATATCAAGGATGGTTTTATCCTTGACGTCAACTGCAAGCGTAGCAGTCGTTGAAAAATGTTTATTAAGACTATTTAAAGAAAGATTGAGAGAGACTATACTAGAAGGGGATTTAGTTATGCCAAGAGATTTGAGAAACTTCCAAATATCAGCCGGTGAAGAATTGAGGACATTCTCACAAATGTATCGGCGTTTAGATGCTCTTACCACCTGGTTGCAGCGGTTCCTAGCCAACTTGTACGTGTTCCAGTACTCCTCACTACGGTCCCGCCTATATTTATTAAAAGCCCGGTCACGTCGTCTCATTGCCAACCTAACTTCAGGGGTTATCCATGGAGCCGGGGGGCGCTTGACACGAACAGCCCTCAGCGGTGCATGAGTGTCAATGAGCTGGAGTAAATACCTATTAAAGATCTCTACTTTCTGATCCACTGAAGTTGACTGAGAAATTTCGCCCCAATCAAGAGCTTGTGCATCAGTAATCAGTTTATCCCTATCTAATCTTGCGAAATTCCGAATATGGATAACTGCTGGTCGCTGCCTAGGGGGCTTAATTTTGTAACATAAATAAATCAGATCGTGTCTAGATAATCCTGGCGCAGCAATCTGACCATGGCTAGCAACGAGATCCTCAGAAGATGTGAGCATGAGATCGAGCCAGGAATCACTCGAGTCAAAGTTATGATGCGTTGGATTAAGTTTAAGGAGTGATAGACTCGAGGACTCTAGGATCGCACTCAGCCTACGTGATCTTGGGTTATCCTTCAAAAGGTCTGTGTTGAAATCACCCATGACTATGTGATTTCAACACAGACCACAGACAGTAATGTTATTCTTAGAGCAATATCAATGATTAACAGTTCCCCGCTTCCCAAATCCTATGGTCGTAGCTTATTGGTATGTAATCTACAGTAGCCTTTCTCTATAAATGGACTATAAAACGCAAAGACATTTTTTTAAATAAACAGTAGTTCTTGAGATTAGCGCGTTCAAGCAAACAAACTCTTCACTTTATAATATAAGTATATGTAGATCATTATTAATTCGAAAGGGCCCTGTCAAAATTCTGTTTCAGAAAATCTGTCTGACTA
The DNA here is from genome assembly GCA_028554685.1 of Agrotis ipsilon. Classification (NCBI taxonomy): domain Eukaryota; kingdom Metazoa; phylum Arthropoda; class Insecta; order Lepidoptera; family Noctuidae; genus Agrotis; species Agrotis ipsilon. The sequence goes on along the minus strand of CM052973.1, from coordinate 14,021,129 downwards.
AACAATCTGTATGTATAACCAATATTGACCGACAGAAATTGTAAATTGTATTAATTTTTAGTTATTTTGGTCAATCAAATCAGGGACAATACAGAATTAAATTTATTTTAGCTTTAGGTTTGCAGGGTTTTTCTGGTTGTTGTTGGGAGCTGAGATCGTATTTTCAACGATGGCTCAATAAAATCAGTCAGGAGGAATATTATTTTTATATTAAAATCCGAAAACCCATAATCTGTTTATCGAAGTATTTTTGTACATCACCCACAATACAACAGGCCGGTCAGTTTAAATTAAATAACGCCTACACGCTGCTATAATAAAACGTGCTTAAAATAGACATCATCCGATAATTTTCGCGATGTTTTGTCGGGCCAGAAGTAACTCCATACTCCTGACATGAGGTCATTGATCCAGTAGACAAAGGACATTCTATAAATAGCATGTACTGTACCAACATTTTCATTTAATTGGTCTATGAGGAACCGCAGGCCGGTGGAGTAGACCCTGGAGGATATCGTGTATCGGACGCATCCCAGCTAGAATATGGGCGGATGATTTTAAGTTGACTGAGATAGACTGAATGCGGGAGGCAGGACAGGGTGTGGAAAAGGCCTTTGTCCAAGAGATGACTTACTTATGGACTATATTGGTCTGATAATAAACATTTATTATTATTATTTATGACAACCAGGGTAAGATTCTCGATACTTCATTGAAAATAGCTCTCCTACCAGACGGGGGTTGAGCCTGAATGGCGGGGTTACAAATGGCAAAACATAAGGAAAAAATACTAACTTGATAATTATGGAAATAGTATCCTCTCCCTCATATAACAAGTAAACTACCTAGACCTAACCAAGATAAGGTAATTTACGTCTAACTTAATATCTTCTGGGAAAAATAAGCGGCGCTTAACAATCGAGGGCTGCCCAAAACCAGGTTACGTTTACGATATATTCGGAGTCACGGTAAGCACCAAATTAAGGGACACACTGGACTATGGGAGATGGCAGAAGATAGGAGAGGTCTATTAACCTTGTAGTGGAACTTGGGAGAATCCAGGTCATTATAAAATTATGATTCATAAGGAAATGATATTTAACACATCTCCTTTACACGTCATAAAAGAACTAAAATAAAAGATTTCTTGTAAAAGTGACCGAATCAAAAACCCGCAATGATACATAAGGTGTTATTTTGAGGAATTAGGTCGAAAAAAAAATCACACCTTCGAATTGACCGTGATTCACGGCAAGTAACAGATTCACCATTATTTCTAGAGGTGACAAAACAGTAGTTAATTACTCTATATATTGATCGATGTGTAGAATAGCCTTTTCTTTATTTATTATTCGGAAATCAAGACAGAATACCTAAGTGTCAATTCAATTGTTTTTCTGATCGTGTTTGAATCTAATTTAATTTTTTTTTATTATTATTTACCGGTATTCTTGCGTTTAGTTCAGGAGCTTCTGGCTAAATAATAACAGCCGCACTGGCCGATCTTCCGGGCCGGCTTCACTTGCCGAGTTTGGCCTGTGGATGGGTGACCATCTGTCATAACGAGTTTCCTCCGCGTCTCGGAAAGCACGCAAAGCCGCTGGTCCCGGCTGTCATTTGTAGATCTTTGACAATCGTTACTATTAATCAGAAGCTTTAAAAATCTGACAACCAGTCTTACCATGGGGTATCGTATTACCCAGTTACTGAGTTGCAGGAGGTCCGATAGGCAGTCGCTCCATGTAAAATATTGGCATCCAGCTGCATCTGGTTTGACTGGAAGCCGACCACAATACAGTTGGGAAAAGGCTACAAAGATGATAAAGATGTTATTGGCATCCTTGCGTAGTGTTTTTTAGACATCCGGTACTCTAAAAAACGAAAGTATACTAATGACATAAAAATTGTAAATTGACATACACACCGATGTGTGTTTCGATGTCAATGTAACGGTTCACTTTGCAAACAATGTTCATTTACCTATCTGTTACGGGTGACCGTGAATCATATGAGGTGTACTAGTTTATGAATGGTGCAAGTTATGAGCGAAATAATGTCCACTTCTTCTTTTTGAGAGCATTCGTTGACTGGCCCGTTGGTCTAGTGGTTAGTGACCCTGACTGTTATGCCGGGGGTCGTGGGTTCGATTCCCACCCAGGACAAATGTTTGTGTGATGAGCATGATCATTTGTTCTGTGTTTGGGTGTAATTTATGTTTAATATGTATGTATTTAGAAATATATAAGTATGTTTATCAGTTGTCTAGTACCCATAACACAAGCTCTGCTTAGCTTGGGACTAGATGGCGTTGTGTGATAGTTGTGGAATATTATTATTATTAGTGACCCCGCGGTAATGGACCCTAGAAACTTGAAGATGTTTTTTTTTATGTGAGATGGGTTTGCTCTTGACCTTAGTCTAGGTCAGGAATGACTAAGAAAAGGTCGACGATGGAGCGAGCTTACCCAGAAGAAGCCTGTTCACTCTAACTTAGTGGCTGAGTCTGGGATTATTCCCGCGGGGTACAAATAAGAGGTATTCCACATAGGGCACCCGCTGCCAATGGCACCTGAGCTACTAGCACCTTATCTATTCCACATAAGGCTCCTGTCAAAATTTTTCGCAGGTGCCAGGTGCCCTAAGTGGAATACCTCCAAATAATTGTAATGGCTTACATTTCGTTGTTTCGGGTTTGGCTGTGTCTGTGTGCTTGTTTTTGTAACAATCCCCCCGGAGTAAAAGTCATCGTCAGAATTTAACTGACTAAAAGCCCACCCTGTTCATTCAGTAGGTAGTTCTTTGCATTCCAGGCTCGCAACGTCTTTTACTCTCAAAAGAAAAGAAGCACGAGGTTTGACCTTGTCAATTTTGCAGTTTTCCTCAAAAAAGTTTTCCTTATGTGCCAATACTATCAACTATTCATGCAATATACCATTTTTTTGCGTGATAAAATGACGCACGTGAGTCTTTCCTCTCATCACTCATTTTCGTCTCTTTCAGAATCGTACTTCACCATTTACGGTATTCCTTCAATAGCCCTTTACGTTCCAGTGCCACAGTTCCCTGCTTGCATAGTCTCGAGACCCTGGATTAATATAAAACCTGACACCAATAAACACTGAAAGGAAGGAAAACCTACAGAACAGCTGCAGTTGCGCTTGCGTCAACCAAAGGACGTAGTTACAAGAAACCAGTCAAGCGGGACTTACTGACTTTTTGAGGTCGGGTTACGAAATTGAATATTGAGGTAAATAGTCCAGTATTCGATGTAAATGAAGCGACTGAAACAACAGGGCATTTAAAAAGCGAGTAATTCCACTCTGATCCCCAAACCGATCCCTCGTCAATATTTTTACTTTCTAGGGGATCAGTTTTGGGGATCAGAACGGAAACATAGCTAATAAAGAAATGAATTGTAAAAAAGACGGCTCTAAGGATAAACTACTCTAGCTGTGTATGCCTGACGACTGCGCTGACTGGTTCAAGCTGAGACTCCTCTAGTAGTCCATGTATGCCTGGCGACTGCTTCAAGCTGCGACTGCTCTAGCACCCTGTGTATGCCTGACTACTGCTTCAAGATGCGTATGCTCTAGGAGTCCGTGTATGCCTGACTACTGCTTCAAGCAGCGATTGCTCTAACACTCCGTGTATGCCTGTCGACTGCTTGACCGCACTGACGAGACTGCTCGACCATTCCCTGAAAACGATGACGACTGCTTGATCGCACCGAACGACCGAAGTAGCTCGACAGCTAGAGAAATCGATAGTGATTGCTATAAGCATTCAGTAAATAAGCCGGCCTAAGCGCAAGAATCTTCAATTTTGAACGATCGTCTACTGTTTCTGTTGTCATAGTAACCGCACCTCGCCATAGTTCACACTTCACGCCCGTAAAGTAAATATGCTCACTTATGTACACTTGTATATAAACAGTATCTATCGAGAATTTGCGACACGGTCAATGGGACTATAATGTCAAGACAAATCACATCATGTTTCTAATGAGAAAGTGTTATAGAGAATATAAAAGATGTACTACTTTTTCCTACTCCTCCACTATTCTTTTCTGATTAATTTCGTTGTAGGATCCAAGACAGGTAAATTCATTCTCCGGAACACGTCGAGCTTCATTGGCTCCCGTTTTTATGGTGGTTGCCACTGTTGATTCTGGCTCTCAGGAGTTGCAGTGATTTGGGAATAGTGTGATGGGTTTGTCCCAAAAAGAAAAAAAATGCGACCCACTCCGGCTCCGCACGGGTGCAATCTCTACTATATGATGCATGTTATATACATAAAAACCTTCCTCTTGAATCACTCTACATATCTATTAAAAAAAAAACCGCATCAAAATCCGTTGCGTAGTTTTAAAGATATAAGCATACATAGGGACAGACAGAACGAAGCGACTTTGTTTTAAACTGACTTTTTACCCGACTGCGCCAGAAGGAAGGTTATGTTTTTAATATCATATTGACGTCAGTGAGACTGGGTCGAGGCAGGGCGTGAAGATGTCGGGACGATAGATTCCATTGGAACTGGAAGGAGGACGCACAGGCTCGCGAGAAGTGGAAGGAGTGGAGGCAGACCTTTGACCAGGAGTGGAATAAGAATGAAAAACAAAATGACTTTTAAAATATGTTTGTGATCTCATCTATGCTCTTGTCACGGGGCCTAGCCCAGAAATCAAATCTGGCAGTCCAACAGGGTTCTTAACTGTCGTACCTATTAGGGTAAACCCAGTAATTATCGATGAAGTTGTGACAAAATAATAAACAAATGAAAACATTCGGGTCGTATGCGTTCTTCCCGAGAGGTATTCCACTTAGGGCACCTGGCACCTGCGAAAAATTTTGACAGGAGCCTTATGTCTAATAGATAAGGTACAGGTAGCTCAGGTGCCATTAACAGCGGGTGCCCTAACTGGAATACCTCGTGACTTCCACCCTTTTGCTGTGCGCATTAAGAGTGGCATTAAAGTTTGTATGACAAAGACAGTCTCTAATTAAACCAATATAAAATATCAAAAGTTAAAAGCTTCGTCTGACGTCATAGGAAGTGAGACAGACTCATGACATTTAGTGCTAATGAAATTCTATCGCTTAAGTGAGCTTGTATACCTAATACAACCGCTAATGTAAGAGACGCTGTTTTGATAATGATTCATAACGGTATTTAGATAGAGTACATAATTAGTTTATCAAGTTACCTTCTAAATACAGAAAGTGGGTTTTTAATGACGTTTATTATAATTTAAGACGGCACGGTTTGCACAGTGGCTGAGTGATTGGACTGCGCAGCGTGTTGCGGATTCGATTCCCGCACGGAGCAAGTATTTGTATGGTCTACAAGTTGTTGCTTCGGGTCTGGATGTTTGTGTAAGTGAGTTGGTGTGGGGCAAAGTTTTAAAGAAAATAGAAAGCATAGAATATGGATTTGTTATCGGTTGATGGCAAAAGTCTCGTGAGTCGTGCTCTTTAAAAAACTGGCCCCCATAGAGGGCTAGGCTAAACAGGTAAACATGGCGATGGAACTAAAAGGCTATTGAAGGAAAATCGTGAATTATAGTCAGTACGAGTTTGACAGTCCCTCCCGTCCCACTCTACGCGGGAGGACTCAGTCACGAAAAATAAACGAATGCATTCTGCCTAAAATCTATCCGTGATTACAGGATTTTTTGTTAGTTTACACAGTAATTAACTTAACTATTATGTAACACTAGCTGGCCCGGCAAACTTCGTACCGCCTCAAAAACACCTTTTAAACCTTCCCTGGACTTCCAGAAATCGTTCAAAACTAAAATCAGCCAAAACGATCCAACCGTTCTAGAGTTTCAGCGAGACTAACGAACAGCAATTGATTTTTTTATATATAAGATTTTAGGAACATTAACTGGTTAAATATAATGTTTAAATTAGTTAATGTGGTATGTTTCTAACAAAAGTGATGTATTTTTTTCAATGCCAAAATATTTTTGTTAGGTACATAGATTGAAGTGTAGATTTCAAATACAAATTAATTATGAGATAAGATAATTGCCGCTTCTTCAATTAAACGTAAGTATCTGATAATATGTTATGTTTATTTAAATATAGAGTGTCTGATTAGATTAGATTATAAGTATTTAATCTTTGAAGCTAATTAGCCGCCGGATAATTAACTAAAGACGTTTTAAGCATATTATTTTTCTTTTTTAACTTTGCCACTAGAAATTTCTCCAGTGTTGTGGGTCCGTTTTCAAACATAGAAACTGACAAACGGAACAAATATTTTTTTATGATCTGAAAGTAGTTTTTCCGGGTCCCCCGACAAGGAAAACCCTTTGCAGATCATAAAAATATTTGTTGCGTGCGGGGATTGAACCCGCGACACGCTGCGCATGCGCAGCAGTCGACTGCTCAGCCGCTTCTATAATATGGTTAGCATTATTTACATAAACTATAATAAAATTAAAGAGAGTTTATTGCATAAGAGGTGTTAAGTTGAACTTAAAAAGAAAATGGGCGTTACAGGTATTTTCTGTCCAACCAGTATCATAACAATAGATATATGTAAACAACCATTCTAGAATCTTTTATGAATCACAGTCGACCACATGTTCTAAAATAATTAAATTATGTTATTGACTTCTGAACTGATTGAATTAATTCTACAATAGCCAATTGGTGTCATAACTACTAATGTGTAGGTTTTAAATGAATCATTTTCAATAATAAAAATAACGTCTTTTTAACATTGCACAAGTAATTAATTAGCGTGTAAACACATAAATTACGTGTTACATTACACAGACAAACTATTGAAATAATTCAATTTCTTTTGTATGTAAATAGTTCTTTCTTTAATACGTTTTAAGGCTGACGAAATGTGGGTGTAATATAGGAAAATAAGTCACTAAACCATGTAATGCATTTTATTGGGACAGCCCCGCTCTATTCCCAAAACCACTGCAGGTCCTGAAAGTCAGAGTCAACAATGGCGACCACCAGAATAGCGCCGAGACGTTACAAGAGTTACAGGACCCGGAGAGTGAATTTGACTGTTTGAATCTTGCAATGAAATTAATGAAGAATAGGAGGAGTGCAAAAATTGGTAATTTCCGTTTTTTTTTACGTGAAACAGGAGACATAACAAAACAATTCAAATCTCGGATCTTAACAAAACATGCCTGAAACATCGCTAGAAAAGGAGCTTTCAAATAAAATAAAAACAGCATTTGACTTCGTTCACCGTTTTAAGAGCTACGACGCCTCAGATATACACACAAACATAGTGGTCAACTTATAATACCCCTCTTTTTGAGTCGGGATTAAAAATGTTTCTAGAACCATCTGTTTGTGTTATGAAAACTGCAAAAATCACGTGAAAAACAACTTTATTTTTCTCACAATATAACGCAAAAGTTAAAAATAAAACAGTAAACAATAATTATAATCTACCGTTAATATGTTAAGAATGTCAAATATACATTATTTTTTCTTATTTACTATCTGTATGTGTTCAGTACATGTAAACAACGTAAGTAGGTAGGTATGTTTATATTTGTTTATTTGTAGTAAACCAAAATAGATGATAATTTATGATCTTCGCATGAGTCACCTTAATAATTTTCCTGTTTGTAAATATATTTACAGTTTGTTTATGAGCTTATAAAAGATTTTATCGTTATAAAATGCACTAATTGCCAATTAATTTTGAAATATGGACTTTTCTTATACAAACACTCAGACATAAGTTTTAAGGAGATCTAGTTAGGACTCGGCTGTAGTTTTACTGTAAATAGCCTTAACTATTACCGTGTTTAGTTTATTTCCAAGATAAGGCCAATGAATGCTTGGTAAATTGATGGCAGATACATAAAAGCACAACTGTCTCCTCAGTCAGTGTTATATTTAACGTATTGTGTCCCTCAGTGTAATAGCTAAAGCCAAAAGTATCAGTACTTATCTTATTTGGGGCATTGGCATTGGCTTGGTTTGGCTAGGTTCGAACTCACGAAAAATTAAAGGTAAAAATTTCATTGCTCTTTACTAGTTATTAAGTACTCATAGCGCGGAATACTTTCAACTTTTATAAATTTGCTCTAGAGTGTATGTTTATGGTCCACCTGCTTCGATCAATAAATAGTATTCCACCTGGCCGTTTTCACTCACGGCAGCGCTTAAGCTTATCGGCGCTTGACCTATAGTAGACCTATGTGTGCAGGCGCAGGTGCATTCTCTGTTCCTTTATTCTCATAGTTGAATAATACGGTATTCCGACACGATCCTTTCTTTCTACAGAGATGATTTATTCGCTATGTGCAAACTTTGTGGAAGGGCCTGTCAAATAGATCGCAGCGCGCGATGTGGCAGACACGTGAAATAACTCGGGACTCTCGGTAGCGACGTGTGTCATGTTCACAACACAACCTTTTTAACGTGTTTACGTACTTAATAGTTTGATGAAAAACAAGGCAAAATTGAAAAATGTGATCAATAGGAGACGTCGTCATCACGGAATCGACGATTAGAGGGTATGACTTACTTTGTGAAATTGAAGTGACTGGAGGCTAGGATCTCAGCCAGGGATCCCCACAGCGTCTTGTGCAACTCCCGCACTGGAGCGCCCCACCAGCTCGCGTGCCAGTACCGCACTGTCGACGACACGCAGCAGTTCACACCTGGAACAGAAGAGAAACAAAATTATATAACAGTTACTTCAAAAACTGTGTTTGGGTGGTATCATCATGAAATGATTTCTCCCGCCTACTTTTGATGGAGGGGAAGGATCTGTGAGACTCTTCATCATCATCAGCCTATAACGTTCCCACTGCTGGGACACGGGCCTCCTCTCATGTGGGAGGGAGTGGGCCATAATCCACCACGCGGGCCCAGTGCGGATCGGCAGATGTCACATGTCTTCGAATTTGATGGTTCTAGGACATGCCGGTTTCCTCACGATGTTTTCCTTCACCGTTTTGAGAGCAGTGGTGATGAAATAAATTACACAAAGTAATACGCCTGGCGGGGTTTGAACCCACGACCTAAAACTCGTAAGTCGGGACCGATACCACTGGGCAACCACTGCTCTTACTCTCTGAGACTCTTACTGATTTATAATCCGAACCTATTGCTACCCCTGTCTCCCAGTTGCCCTTTTCTTTCCAGGGTTACCATTACAAATGGTTCCCCAATCAATTTTTGAAACCTTGATCTGAATTTCTTTAATTGTGTCTATATCATCATCTGCCAAGCCTTTTTCCAACGATGTCGAAAGTTTCCAGTTTTACCAGACACAGTTGAATAGTACATATTTCACATGTAGAGACAGCCAATATGACCTTCACAACTCAATTAAAACTGAGTAATACAATACCCCTTAATAATGGCAGCTACACACCTTACGAAAAATCGTTATGATTTGCAACGATAAATCTACAAGAGAAAAATCGAACAAACTGTACAGTATTTCTCATACATACTTGTAGATTTATCGCTGCAGTTTGAACTGTTCCGTCCAATCGTAACGGTTTTACCGCCATAAGACTGACTGCCAACCTTTCAGGTCAATGACTACTTGTGACGATTAAGATGTACAATACTGTTGACAACTTTATTTGTTTACTATCAGACAAGATAGTGATCAAATGCGAGCTAATCATAGTTTAATTTAGGAAATGACAGCTTGAACCAACTTTTTTCACACCCACAAAAAGAGGAGAGAAAAAGTTGCAAAAGTTCGGCGTTCATAGTAGACGAACGCCTTCTCATCAGGCAGGTCGTGTGCTTGTTTGTCATTTGTCACGTTTATGGTTTAAAAAGTAAAGTTGTGTGCCCATAAATTATCCAAGTAATTAAAATTCACCATATTCCTGCAATACCTCTGATGTTACATTCATAGCGACCTTAACCACGGATTAAGTAATAGTTAATGAAATAAAAACCAGTTTTTCAACCTCCTAGCAATTGCAAGACTATAAAAAATATTTATAAATGGCTTTTGGCCGCAATCTGTTCAGTGTTATTATATTCTATAAACAATATTTCTGCAAACCTTGAAGCAAGCCAGGCGACATAATTTTTTTTTTGTACTGATTAATTTTCTTTTAACCCCCGACGGAAAAAGAGGGGTGTTATAAGTTTGACGTGTCTGTCTGTCTGTCTGTGGCATCATAGAGCTCGAACGGATGAAGCGATTTCAATTTAGTTTTTTTTGTATGAAAGGTGACTTACCTGCGAGTGTTCTTAGACATGTTTGATGAAAATCGGTTGAGCCGTTTAGAAGTTGTGGGGGTAAAAGTGGGGAAAGGTAACCGAGGGTCTGCAAATATACTCGAGTTGGGTATCACTCGGTTTACTCGGGTTGGGTGGGGACGGTGTCCATACATTTTTGAACCTTGTTCTTTAAAATTTAAAAACGCGACGTATTTTTTTATTTTTTACTTTTTAACGGGAACTTGGTTTTTGTGTCGGGGGTTTTTTTAATTTTAAATTTATTAACTTTTCAGGAACCCTTCAATGACCATCTGTCTACTGTCACCTGAAAATAACGTTTAACAATAAAACATTTGTGCAAATTACTTTATTAACATGTTATAGTTAATTTCATATGATAATTGGTTACTTAAGAGCGTGCAACTGTTAAAAAGAGGTGCATGACGTCTCAATATGGCGTCAACATAACTTCCTTGTTAATTGAATGGCATAGTGCGTCTGTCTATTTCGTTCATGGAAATTGCCATACACGTATGTATATTGGCGAGTTAATGACTTTTGAGATTATACGGAAGAGCCAAAAAGCACAAATAAAGCCTAATTAAGTGGACCGGTATTTGGTGAACTTTAAAGACAAAAAAAAATCATTTTTATTTCGTGATACTCAGTCTAAAAAAATAAACTAGTATTTCTACGACGTGCCTAGAACAATAAGTTGATCTATTAAATAAAAAAAATTAACAAACAGCCAACGCATAACAAAATAGCTGATAACCTTGAAACAGCTGAACCTAATTTGATAAAACATGCGTAATAGCAATCGCTAGAAAACCAGCTTTCAAATAAAAATAAAAAAATATTCAAATTGGTTCATCGGTTTATGAGCAACGGTGCCAGAGACACACCCATAATAGCGGTCAAACTTTTAACGTACTTTTTCATCACATCTATTCGAAAAGGACGACTTGGTTGGAGTAGGTGGAGTGGGTGGTTGGGTGGAGTGGAGTTTTATTTTCTCATAGGGTGATGAAAAGCAGAGGGTATTACTCGGGACAAAATATATTTTTGACTCGGGCGACGTACGTTGTCCCTCGCTACGTTCAGGATTCTACTGTAGAATCTCTCACTTTGCTCTGGATCCAAAATAGCGCCCTCGCCGTAAAAATATTATTTTGCTCCCTTGTTATACAATCTACTATTGAGTCAGTGTTAAAAAAATTGCGACGAATGATGAAGTCCTCCCGCGGAGCAAAGTGCAAACTGGTACTTTTTAAGAGTGGTAAAATCATGGAATGAGTCCTGCCTAGGTGGAGCACAAGGGACTGTCAGAGTCGTCCTGACTGAAATCTAAGGTATTCCTTCAATTGCACTATACGTTCAAGGGTCACGGTAACCTTAAACTAAGAACGCTTTTTCGGAAAGTTGGCAACGTCCCAAAAAGTTGTCAAATATTAACAAGTTTTAATTCATTTTGCAATGCTTCCGTATGATAATATATAAATTATCAATTTTTAGTGCACTACAGAGCCATACTTCTTATTTTCATAACGTTTTGCCAAATTAATTAAAACATGTATATATTTGACATCTATTTGCGACTTTGCCAACTTTCAGAATACGCACTCTTAAGACAATCTCGCGACCCAGTACAATGACCCAATACATTTTCTCGTAAATAAAAACTGAGGTTGCACATAGTATCAACAATCTCTATTACACAAATCACGTGTTTGACCTATCAGGCAGAAGCCAATCTGACACGGCGCGTGCGCACCTGACATTGAACGTTTCTTTCGTCACAACTCGTCGCCTACGCAACGAATCTGAGAGTGTTTTGTTATGCAAAATAGAAGATAATATTTACCTGGTTTTAGACATCGAATGGAGATTTATTTATTGGTGTTTTTGGTCATGGTATGCTCTCTTATGGCGAAGGTATTAGGGAAATGAATGCAAATTCAAGCCTTAATAGCTTGCTTTACATACATATACAAAAAAAACTATTTAAGTACCATTAGCTGTTTCTCGCGGTTTCACCCGCCGTAGGCGTCGCCACGAGAAGCTGGAAGCGGCTAGCATGTGGCGGCCACCGACGTCAACCGTGTGCGGCGAATCCATATAAAATGTATGAAATGGTCGTAGCGTGATGTTGTACAGCCTATAGCCTTCGTCAATAAAAGAACTATCCTACATAAAAACTAATTTTACAGTGCCTCGTGGTTAGCAATAATATGGTCGACGGTGAAGAACGCATGCCTAGAAGTATCCTATTCACTCTAGACTTAAACACACCAAGATTCTTAGTATCAGAAAATACTTTTCAAGTTGAGAACTTCCTCCTTTTGAAGTCGGTTAAAAATAATTAGATGAATCCTCCCATCCCGGAGCGGAAGGGACTGTCGGTCTCGTACCTACTGACTAAAATCCACAGTGATCCTGCAATACCCCTTAACGTTCTCTAGAGTCATGGTAGATAAGACAGTCCCACGACCCTGACACAGTCCCGCGACCCCACGCGTCCATTACATGACTTCGGCTAACCATTTTTACACTAAATTGTCGACTATTACGATGTTTCGTTTTTTTATCAAAATGACAAATGTTAGTGATAAAAATATTCGCGCTATTTTAGCCACAGGCAAAACAACACATTAGTTTATCGTTTGTCTGTCTGTCTTTGTTGGCAAAACTTCAAACCGGCTGGGCTTTTAGAGATAATGTAACGAGTACGTGCATAATCATAATATTTTGACGACTGTTTCCGTTGCCAAATTGATTGTATGGCTTAATTAATTAACTGTATATGGAATATGATTTAAAAAGGATCCATGGAGTTTAATCTCTATCGTCTATAATTAATAGGATTTTAAAAATGGAATAGGCAACTACTTTTTGATTTTTTTTCTCAAAATTAAAATGGTATTTTAAATTATGTACAAAAGCGACTTAAACTAGTTATCTGTGTTTAAACCCAGAATTGGATTCTCTTAAAACAAACCTTTATTGTGGACAAATAAATTAATCACGGTTTTAAAAAGGTGTGCAACCAATTTGTTTGCAGTGCTAATTTAATTAATTTTATATTCTGATTGTTTTATAATTTTATTATTACAATCAGCATGCTTGAATCATAATAATATTTGTGCGCCGATGATCATGGCTAGACATAGCGTTAATTAAATAATCACAACACCGACCTGTTTAACAACATAAAACAATTGTTTTTGATAATAAGTCTATTGCAAAAGCTTCAATTTTTTAGGGAACGGTCTAATTTTGTCGAAATTCATATTGTGATTTAGCATCCTGCATCCCTTTGTCTACCCTGGCCGGCCCTTTTATTCATTTCATAATGCTGAAAAATGACAAATTTCATTTAGGAAAAGGCTAGAAATGTAATGAAATTTATTTACCAAGGTCAACAATGAGATGCCAAGTGATGTCCTTACACTCACTATTACAATATTAGCAAGTCAACGATAAAAATTTAAATATTATTTTAAAACAGACAAATGTTGTAATGTGTGAATGTAAAAATTACAACTTTCAGATATAATTTTGAAGGTCGTCTGTTAGCTGGAATTTTTGACTAGTTTCGATTTAAAAAGTTGATTTTGGTCGACTTTCAAATGTAGCATTATGAAAAAGTTTTTATAATTTTAGAAGGTAATGGCGACATCTACGTAAAGGGGCATTTACACGAGTCGATTAATTTCGAACTTATTCCTTTATTAATATACTGTTTGTAATTGCTTCTGGCCAAATATCATGATTTTAGGTCAACGGTAATAAGTTTTGATTACGCGCCAAATATGAGAGGAAAACACAGGTTAAACGGCCGTATCTTTAGATTGCGATGACTTAAAAGACGTTTATTTTTTACGAGTACTGAGTAGTTGATATTAATTTCAGCATGTTACCTACACGCATTCCTAAGAAAAATAGTCTTGGGTGACGGACAGACAGACGTACACCAGAGTGATCCTATAAGGGTTCCGTTTATTTTCTTATGAGGTCTAGGCCCTAAAAAAAGTAAAAAAAAAATGGAATTTTCATTTAGAATGTCAATTTTTGGCTTTTTTTTTAACGTGATAAAATCATCAAATGGTTCCTGAGCCCAGTGTGGGACTGGCGAGACTGTCAGACTACTGACTAAGATCCACGGTAAGCCTTCAATAGCCCTTTACAAACCAGGTGAGACAACCTGGTGAGACAGTCCCGCGAGTAAACTCCTAACGGCTAAGGGCCTTCGTACACAAGGCGACTCCAGTATCCGATACCTTGCGACTTCGGTATCCAAGCGACTATCGGAATACAAATCCATAGAGGTTCGTACACAGTCACGCGTCAATGTATACCAATATCCTAAAGTATCGGAGACTTGCGTCGCCTAGTGTACGAAGGGGCTAAATGAATTCGTGTAAATGCCCCCATAAGCGTGTCATATACGCACATAAGTACAAGCGTATATTCGCGACAATTGTTCAGTCGGTACAGTTTGGTCTAAAAATAAACCTGTTTCGTGGGCGAAGAGGCGACCTAGGGTTTGTAAATATTTGCCGTAGATAAATATTTATACATACGAGAAAGTCACTTTGCTTTTTTTACAGGGACATTTGTGTCTACAGCAAACATGTTGGGTACATTGAAAAGGCAACAATGAAGAGTCTTTACTGACATGAATGTTAAAGTCAAGGTATTTATGAAGTAATATTATAATAAACAGGTAATGTTTGTTCTGTGAAGTAATCTCTGGAATTATTGAACCGATTTTGAAAATTCGTTCACTAGTAGAGAGCTACATTACTATTAAATGACTTACGTTATATTTTATTTTAAAGTTGCACCTGTGCAAAATTGCACGCTAGTTTTCTATAAAGAAATTGATTGAAAACTGTATTTTTATCGGGAAATTCTTCAATGACCAGGCTGGTCCATAATTCCGAGAGTGCTGAAAGTTCGACCTGCTTCCCTGAAGCAAATATTTGTATGGCCTACAGATATTTTCTTCATGGATCTTGCCTTTTTCGGCCAGTCTTTCAAGAAGGAATCTAGCTCGTCCCGACACTGACAGTCCCGTCCTGTTTTAGGTGTGACTGTGTGAGGCACATTGGATGATTTTACCCTCCTCGGCCACGTCTTCAGGCACCCACTCAGTTATGTTTATATACTTTTTTATTTTCTAGGCAAAGATGTCAAATAACTAGGATGATGTTTTTCACAAAGAGAATGTGAATTTTTAGAAGTGTTTTAGCAAGTTATTTGCATTGCTTACTTAGAGATCAAGGTCACTGGCTCAATGAGTGGAAAGTGTTAGCATGTCTCTTCAACCGTACACATTGAAGAGGTGACATATTGACTTAAGTCCAATGAGGATCAAGGTCACGAAACCCAGAGGATTTGCGAACGGATTCGCTGCCAATATCACCAAATTATCTTATGCTAGCACAGGTATACAACACACAGTGGTTTCCAAACCATTTTTTAGCATAGTAAAATCATCAAATTAGTTCTGTCACCCCTACTGTCAATCTCGTACTGACTAAAATCCATAGTGTCCTTTAATAGCACGTTCCGGAATCACGGTAATTTGTTAGACCGCGGCAGGTTTTGGCCCTCTATAGAGGATCTCTATCTCTTTGAATCGCGCATGGAACACAACGCGCCGTCGACCCTGGCATGGTCCATGGTCGGATAACGAGTTGCCCATTACTCGCCACTCGCATGCCCGACTGGTTTTCAAAACATAGTCTATGTTACTCGCTTATAATACAGTTTGTTTTTTGTCTAGCCGATGCTGGCTCCCGCTGGCCAAAGCCCGTCCCCCCGAATCGGGTCGCAAAAATATGGCGAGACAACCTGAACGAATACCGAGAGAGCTGATTCAAAGATGGTGCAGATCAAGAGCTCTTGGGAAGAGCTTCGCTTTTTTTAATCAGTCGCGTAGTTTTTCAGTTTACAAAAAAAAACTCATGCATCAAAACTGCTTTGCTCTATATTTCTTAGTTTATTTTATTTATATATTATTTAGTCCTTCTTAAATTATTTAATTACTAACAAAAAGTAGAAGAATATTCAGATTATAAACAGTAGTTCCAAAGATAAACCCCCGTATCCTAAATCGAGGTCAAAGCATTACCACATTTACCTCTACTGCGTGGGCAAGGTAGGGCAATGATTTTTGCAATCATGGCAAAATCATATTAGATTTTAGATAAACTGGCCTGGTTGTTTAAAGTAAGCGTAAAACCAAGGATATTAGAGTAATACGAGAATGCTCTTTCCATAGTCGACCCCGAAGATTGATAACATCGATATAAAAAGGGTTGGGCAATATTGGGCATATAACGTTTCATTCGGAAACATTTAATTTTTCCCTGGGAGGAAATTTATTATCATCAGCCTAGCTTTTTACCAATTATGTTGGGGTCGGCTTCTAGTCGAACCAGATGCAGCTTAAAATCAGTATTTTTCATGGAGCGACTGCCTATCTGACCTCTGCAAGCCAGTTACTGGCTACTATACTCCGTGGTAAAACTGGCCGTCAGACTTTCGAGTTTTTGTTTCGACTGTCAAAGATCTACAATTGACAACCGAGAGGTATTTCACATTGGGCACCTGATAAAAAGGCACCTGAGATAATCTACATTTGGCACCTATCAATTTCTTTGTAGGTACCCTAAGTGAAATACTGAAATATGTCACAACCGAGACGGCTTTTCAATGTGCGGAGAAAACTAGTTGTGGTCACCCATCCAGTGACAAACCTCGGCAAACGTGGTTTAACCTCGCAGATCGACCGTTGATATTTAGCCACTAGCTCCTCGTATTTTTCCCGAGAAATTACCTATAAATAAGTCCAGGAAATGAAACAAAACGATTCGACATATAAACATGCGGTAGAATGAGGTGAACGCACTTAACATGGTCAGCCAGAGGCTTGACGATAAGAGTGGGCGCGCATTGCGGATATCTTGCGACAATATGGTGCGATGCCTCTATTTGCCGGATTTTTTGGTTTGAACTGCCTTTTTGGTTTAATTATCGTAACTCCTACTGCTGAGAGGTTCAGACTTCCGGGTCAAAAAAGTGTTATGGCAAAATTTTTGTTTCTGTGCGTTTCTGGAGATGTATTATAAATTTTTATTGCAATCACGATTCTAATTTGAGAGAGGCGGAGGCTTGAATTATTACAAATATGTAGCACTATCCCTTTTAGAGTCCTCGTAACAATCGTGTGTTTGCGTATATCGAAAAAAACGGAAATTGAAGAAGCAATTCCGCTACTATCTTTCGATTCTTACAATCTCTTAGGTACGTCTTGCGGAAGGTGAGGGCAAAATATACAAAAACTCATTCATGCCTTCATTCTATGGGGTAGGAGAAACAACAGAGCCACCAGCTACGAACTTTACATATCATATGCCTTTCGCGAATATCTGGTCTGATCTTTTTCTTTCTGAAGCACCTCATCTATAAGGTCAGTGAATGTCTTTCTTAGATCGCCCTCTGCCGGCTTTATCACCCACGAACCTTATAAAAATGTTGACAGTTTTATGCGAGATTGCTCGGAGAAATCTACAAATAGGAAGTAATGGAAGGTTTATGACCTTTGCCCAGCAGTGAGACAGTACAGGTTAAATTATACAACGTGTAATGTTAAAAGCGCAAAACCTCTTGTTACTGAACAATGTTTGTTCTAAAACTTTTGGAAAATCGCAACAAAAAAAAAATACTTTTCATACTGTTGGGCTCGATCGATTTCTCAGTTTGTATGAAAAACCAATTTTATTTTTTGCGAATTTCAATAAGTCTTAGAACAAACATTGTTTAGTAACATGTGCTGAGTTACCCCACGAGAGGTTTTGCGCTTTTAACGTTACACGTTGTATATTGGTGAATAAGTAAATTAGTAAGGTATGCATCGCCATTCACTATGTCCTTCAATTTAATGATATATTATGACGATACAGTTAATTTATGAATAAATTGCCATTTATCTCGACGAAATGTTATAAAATCGTTGGCTTATCGCTCATTATGAAGTTTAACTAATTCATTGAGTCACGTTTTACCAGTTAACGCGATTAAAAATTGCGACAAAAGAAACACGTGTATGAAATATGGCTTGAACATGAATACAGGTTGTCTGAAGCAACGAAATAGTTAAGATTATGCGAAGCGGTCGCCTCCTTCTGCGAAGCAGTCATGCTAGCGAAGGAAGAGGCGGGCGCCGTGACGGAGAGGACTCCACCTCACAAACCAGCCATCGCGGGACGCCCACTCCAGCGGTAGGCGCAGGCATACAGTAGGCGAGTAAACAGCGACTCGCCGGCCGATCATGGACCATGCCCGGATCGAAAGCGCGTCGTTTTCCACGCGTGCTTCAAAGAACTGTCAGCAATATGACGAAACTCCCATTAGAGTGCCAATCCTTGCCGGGGGGACTGTCTTATCAGGTAACCGTGGTCCGAGAACGTAAAGGGCTTTTAAAGAACGACGTGGATTGCCGGGGTCGCGGGACTGTTTTATCAGGTAACTGTGGTCCCGGACCGTAAAGGGCTTTTAAAGGACACCGTGGATTTAAGTCAGTACAAGTCTGATAGTCTCTTTCGTCCCGCCCTGGGCGGAAGGACTCAATTGATGATTTTACCACGTAAAAAAGGTGTATTACTTATAGACTATACTGGGCGCGAATCGTTGCGCAGTACTCCGCTTACCGCTTAGATTAGATCAAAGTCAGGCCGTTACTAAGAGGAATCGCGTAAAGCCCGGTTTCCACTGCGAGCGGAACGAACCCATTAATGACTTCGTTAAACTCACAAGCGCAAACTGCATACAGATAGCGCGCGAGTTGAATGCAGTCGGGGTCTGAGGTGAAGAGCCCCCCGCTACCCGCACGCCCCACCTCACGCGCCTGCAGTGTAGTACTTTGCCATACTTGTCAACAGCTCTACCGCATTCCTAAGCTCTGCATTCAACTCGCGCGCTTAGTGTACTTGTAATTCCACCAACAAATAGTTTTTGCGTTCTCAGAGTGAGCTCATTTTTACTCTTTTCAGCCGCTGAGTCATTAATGTGTCCTCTCCGCTCGCAGTGGAAACTGGGCTTTGCTCAGAAACCGGATAGTGAACGTCAGATAAACATACGCTCCATGAAAAACCGAAAGTAGGCCAATCTTTAAAATAAACCTATTTTTCAGCTTTATAAGCCACAGGTGAGAATGAGGTTGAACACTAACCTGGATTACTTAAACACTAAAAATGTCTGACGTGAATTAATTTAAATGTAGCCCGAAATTGTTGGTTCATTTATCATTAGGATAAACGTTTTCCTCTTAAATGCAAATAAGTCTCTTATCGTCTGTTTAATCGGATCATTTGGGTTCAGAATGTTCAGATTAAGGTTTATGATATTATTAGCTTGCATTTATCTCAAAACTGTCAAGTTTTTTTTTGTATTGGTGATTTTTTTAGCGCGTTCAAAAAAAGGAATAGGCCTTAGAACACCATAATTTATTAACCGATTTTAATAATTTATTTCGGTCCCATTTTAAATTTCAGGGCAAAAAAAAAAAAACAAAGAAATCAATGGCATAACAGTCAATCATACAAACGAAGTATTTAAAAAAAAGTTTTTAATTTTTAAACTGGCTCAAACAAAATAAAGTCAAGGTTTGGGCACAGGTTTGGGTGTCTGAAAACAGAATATAACGCCTGTAATTCTCAATCTCAAATCTTTGTACCATTCATCCATCTTATTGTTAAAACCTATTCAAGATATCTGTGGAAATAAATAAATATTCTATTCAAGGGTAAAGCAGAAATGTATCTAATAGTACACTCAAACTTGGCCAGTTAAGTACCACGTTCCAAGTAACAATGGGCCTATGGCCACCATACAAGCAAAACTTCGCACTCCATGGTTGATAATAACCCTGACTGAAAAACCCTCATAAATAATACATAGTCCTGCTGAGAATCAAATTAACGATTCTAATAACCAATAGGGTTTTTATCGTGTTAAAATCATCAAAATGAGCCCGGGAGCGACTGTCAGCCCCTTCGTACACTAGGCGACGCAAGTCTCCGATACCTTAAGACTTTGACATCCATTGACGTGTGCCTGTGTACGAACCTCTATGCATTTGTATTGCGATAGTCACCTGGATATCAAAATCGTAACGTATCGGAGACTTGCGTCGCCTAGTGTACGAAGGGGCTTAGACTTGTACGGACTCAAATCCACGGTGATCTTTCAATGGCTTTAACGTTTCCGCGATGAGATAGTACCGCGACTAACCAGAAGAGCTTGAAAACAGTAGATTAATGAAGCATCATTTTCATAATAAAAATCTTGTCCTAATTAAAATAAAGTCGTGATTTAAATGTAAAAGGTGAACACGCTCAAAATTGGGTTACTTGTGGCCATTAATTACTAGTTTGACCTACAATAAAGTACTACGATTGATTCAAAAACATCTTCAAGTGTTTTTTTTAATCAAAATCATCCGCCTAGCCTTTTCCCAACTATATTGGGGTCGGCTTCCAGTCAAACCAGATTCAGCTGGATATCAGTATCTTACATGGAGCGACTGCCTGTCGGACCTCCACAACCCAGTAACTGGGCAATACCATACCTCATGGTAAGACTGGTTGTCAGACTTTAGAGCTTCTGACTAACAGACTGTTAAAGATCTAGAAATGACAGCCGGGACCAACGGCTTTACGTGCTTTCCAAGGCACGGAGGAAACTCGCTATAACAGATGGTCATCCACAGACCAACCTCGGCAAGCGCGGCTTAACCCGGAAGATCGACCTGTGCGGCTGTTTTTTTAATCAAAATAAAAGTTGAATATACTCGTATTTAAATTCAAATTCTTACTGAATGAATAATAAAACATTAGCAAATTAAATTAAACTGGAAAGCAAATTATGTATTTAAATTGTATTTAACAAACATTTAAAATGCTATGAATATTTGAGTAACTGAATTATTGATACGTCTCTCGACTCAAGTAATGTACAGTCAAGGAATT
This sequence comes from Agrotis ipsilon, assembly GCA_028554685.1. NCBI lineage: Eukaryota > Metazoa > Arthropoda > Insecta > Lepidoptera > Noctuidae > Agrotis > Agrotis ipsilon. The sequence continues at coordinate 13,999,897 of CM052973.1, read as the reverse complement.
AATTGGATAAGCACTTGCAAAAGGGTTTAAATTTAAAGATTTTGTTCCTATGGCAGTGTTTTAGGAACCCCTCATCTTCAGCCCGTCTTCATCCTCTGCTGGGTATAGGCACAGGTATAGGCCTCTCCTTGTATGTGCCAAGCTCCACGGTCTTGCGTCAGCCTCATCCAGGACACCCCCCCAATGGCAAGAGTGTGTCCAACACTTCTTCCATCATCTTTTTTCCTCATCTTAACACTTAACAAAACTTGGCGCTTCAGGTAAGGACATCATGTCGATTTTATTTATTGTTTGTTAGTGTCGTCTTTTTAAATAAACATATATAAAATTCGTCATTAATCCGGTCAAATTAAACATGAAAATAGTGATAAAATAACAAAAAGTCCGACACAACTGAATTTAATTGAATTATTTATTTTGAACACACTACCACCGCAATTCTGAAAAAAAATCAGAATGTCGGACTTCCATTAGGAAAAAAAAAACTACAAACCTCTTTTAAATTCGAAAAGATGACAGACGTCAGTGAGAATGGAACGTGACTGTCTATTCTTTTGGCAACACTAACTAAAAAAATAGTATCTGGGCACATAGTTACTGATGTTTCATTTTGTGCACACAATTTTTTGCAGTTTACCACTTGGCTTTTTCATTTTATCATAATTCAATTAGCATGTTACGTCAAAAAATCTGCAACTAATGCTAATTTTGACAACTATTAGGCGATAACTGAAGTACACGCGAAAAGCAAAAAAGCTGAAAATCTAGTTCCTGTTAGTTTGCCAATGTTACATACATCTGAATTGAAAAGACCTAGAGTGTCTAATCTCTAAAGCAGGGTACTCAAATAGCAGTGTTGCATTTGCATGTAACGATCAGATACCGTATCAACCTGCAAGTGGGTACGGCTTGTCCGAGCACACTGCGAGCCGCCTTAGCCCCTTCGTACACTAGGCGACGCAAGTATCCGATACTGTACGATTTTGATATCCATTGACGCGTGCCTGTGTTCGAACCTCTATGGATTTGTATTCCGATAGTCGCATGGATACCGAAGTCGTAAGGTATCGGAGACTTGAGTCGCCTAGTGTACGAAGGGCTTTAGTGTTTGTATGACCCGCCGAGTGGCGGTATCACCGCGAACTTACAGCGAGCGGTTCGCAGCGTGCTCGTGCCCACGTACTCACTTGATACCGTATCTGATAGGATGCATGCAACACTGCTAAGTGAGTACCCAGCTTAAGATCGTCAACGAAAATACCAGACCGTAGGAAAGTGATTTGAATCTATTATTTTCAAATCCATACGTTTTTACAACACTTCGCAGGTAGTGAGAACTATCCAATGGTGTTGTCACCTATTGCTAGTTAGTCTACGAAGTAATCTTACGTCTAGACCAAAATTACGGGTTATTTGCTTTCTCGAACTAAAATAAAGGAATTACAAAACAAAGACATGTATTGTTCGAATCAAACAAAGCCATTTGGACTTAACTTTCCGCCATCTTGGTTTTCCAATGTTTGTCATACTCACAAACAATTAAAAATGGAGTCACTGCCGCTGAATTTGTGAAATAAGGACAGCTTGTAATGATCCACTCTCACAAGTCCCAGTATGCTAATTGACTTGCTGAAATTCCGCAGTACCAGAAATGGAGTGTTCGTATGACCAGATGTATGAACGTAGTCGAAGCGACTGCAGTATATAAGGAGGATAAAAATTTGGAGTTACAATCCCAGTCACAAGACCTAATATTTACCTATTTAAACTTTCACGTACACTTGTGGTACATAAGGCGGACTTAATGGCGTAAGGCATCTGGAGAAGATGCTGGCTCTCAAATGGAAAGGAGCCTGGAATAGGTGCATAGGTGCTAATAGTGATATGCAACTACATAAACCAGCAGAGGTTTATGTACTTGCATATCAATATTATGTCTGTAGTTCTTTGAGCGATGTTCTATCTATCCTCCACTATCTAGTTACTAAGTTCCTCTACAGTTACTAATATCCTTTGGTTACACCAATTATTTTCATACTTCTTACAAATTCATTACGACTGTCAAAAATCTCAAAATTGTTTGCCGGGATCTCTGGCTTAGCGCGGATTCCGAGACACGGAGGGTTTCTGATCACCCTTCTACAGATAAGGAGAACCTTCGCAATCGTAGCTTAAAGAAGTCAAGGTTGAAGATCTTAATTGGTTTGGTCACTAACCTCTTCCAAGGCGATAAGGTAAACGACAGTAATATACTAATTACATAGTAATTGCATAAACAACTCTACAGGTGTAATCGCCAAAGAAGGACACTTGGCTAACTAATGTAAGATAAGCCTTGTGACTTGTCGGTCTAGTATAAGCTGGAGCGACTGCTGTGCATGAAGTCTTGGGTTTGATAACCAGGTCGGGCAAAGTGTTTTTAGTTTAAAAAAAATGTAAACTTTACATCATGAATAATGTTCTTCAAACTTTGATAATTGAACAAAGAGGCTTCTCCAATCCTCATTTTGCCGTCGCGCCCAATGACGTCATGTGTTTCGTCGCTAAAATAGCCCAGACAGTATTAATTGAACTTGTGATTCACCAACCGTTGATTGCGGCAGTTTCCCCTTCAATATCATTTGGTATGGAGTTCAAGTTCAGTGTAAGTCTTCAGGCAATTCATTGTCATCTTGTCTGGTCTTCATCCAACGCCGAATTTGAGTTCCTTAACGGCTTTGAGAGACCTTTGTACTTGGAATCGAATTTCAACTTCTCAAATATTCAAGGCCGTCCAAAAGCGCGTTGGGTTGATGATATGCTTGAAATCGCAGGGGTCAGATGGATGAAAAACGCACAGAACCAGTTCAGTATGGCTGAAAAAGAGGAAGTTTATACTACTGACTGGAATGATGAATGTTATTGAACATTTCAGTAGGCAGTATAGTCATATCAAAGATTCACGTACGTTTCTGATGATAACAAAGAAGTTTCAATAGAAAAAGTTGTTAATACAACCACTGTATTCAATGCCAGCCAGTACTCGTATTTTGAAATAGTGCTGAGCCCGAGTATTTTTCAATGTTATTTTCAATTGATGGAAACACACAATGGTTATTATAATATTCTAGACATAATTACCGTTGACAGTATTTACTTTAAGACGGGATTACACATGCCTATAAAACGGAGTAGTGGCTTGTATGCTAGTTAACGTCAGGGAGGAGCGACCAGCCAACCTTAGCAAGTTAAGCTTGCGTTCAACTTGCAAAATGGCTACAAATACAGCTAGCCCTAGCAGTTGCCGCCGTGATGCACTTTTTACAGTGGCACGCCTCTGCTATAGCTGTAGCGGTTGTTCATACGTGTCGATTTTGAAGGCCCTCGCGTCCCCTCACTCATAATTGCATGCCAGTAAAACAAACTGAGTGCGATCTACTTGCTTGGCAGATACAGGCATGACAGCAGCTGGAGTTGGTTTGCAAGTGTGCCAACTAAACGCATAATTATGTATTCGCGATATTAATCCACGTGCAAGTACCGTGGAACTGGTACAAAAACGTGTATTACAAATAACAGATGGTATGTAGTGCGAACAATTGTCTTCGTAACTGATTCGCTTTCTACATTGTCTGTGATCCATGACACGAGGCGGTCACGGTTGATGCTACGTTTCTTTTAACCATAATATTATGAGTTATGAGTAGCAGCGTTTTGCTAGTAGTGAAAAGTAAATTTGTTTTTATGGGTTCGGTTGGCGTGGTAGCTGAAGGATCTACTGCTACGCTGTGTGATGCTTGGTTTCGATTCCTGCACGAAACTTTCGAACACGAAAAATTCGAACCGCGAGCAGCATTTGAAATTGCGAACTCCAGATTCAGTGCATCCGACGCTCTTTCCAAACGAGCCATCGAGGTTCCTGCCTCATTATCATCTCAGCCATAGGACCTCTACTGCTGAACATAGATCTCCACATATACCGTATGGAGCATATCCCACTACATAGCTCGTTGAGCGACTTTGACCTTTGAGATGAGGCTGATGGTGAAAGATCATTCGGTTCCTGCCTACAAGCGTCAAATTCTTTAAATCCATTTCTAACGTCTTGCTATAATATTTGGAAAACCTTTAGGAGTAGTTTCGTGTCTGGGAGAAATTATAATTAAATAGAGTGATTTCAAGATTGCATATCAGATCAGACCTTCAATCTTTTGACTATACCGATATACTGACTTAAAAAAAAAACTTAGTTTTCGAAGAAAGGAGAAGTCTGTATTTGGCGAGAGATAGTCGGGAAGAATTAGATGTGGAAAACGGGAAACCTTGTTAAGCTAAAAGTGAAGCCTCGTGAAGCTTGGGAGAGGCTTATATCCTGTAATCTACTGCACAATAGTCCGAGTTCATAATCTTGTGCTATAAAAAAAAACCGTGAAGAGGTTACTGGCTCATGTGGGCATGCGTCACAACGTAATAAAATATTATGACGTAAACAACAACAGTAGTTTCATTGAAAGAGTTCTGCAAAAAACAGAAGGTCAACGACATGACCGGAATCACTGAGTATTATAATATCGTAATGATAACGTAGTTATCTAAACAGTTAGTACGTAATGAGTGCGCATGCACCTGTAACCGTTAGTGTTTACGTTTGAATTACAAGAACCGGTTTTGTGGCTGTAAATACCGATTTTATTTATCAGTCCTTGAGAGTGAGGTGATCTCTCTCTCTGACTTTCACGAAAGTATCGTGACTAGCCTTTTATGAGCACAGTACGAGCTTCTTTAACTGCGCCCTGGCTTTGGCCCATTATGGTCTTGGTCTAGCCATTTCTGCGGCACTTCAGAGGTCTACACCCTGTACCTGGGCAATGTTGGCACACCACTATTTTCGGCACTGACTCGTACAGTTTAAAGGTCAACTTCCAGCTAGAGACAGTCAGCTAAAGAATTGGACATGCGGATAGCAAGTTTGAAATACGTGTTGTGATTGAAGTACGGTAAACCCAAAATAAAATTAAACATGACTTTTTAACTTCATTTCCCCCCAATTCCGAATATTTTTTTATTACAAGACCAATGCTTATACATGAATCGAAGTGGACTGCCAGTCTAAATACAGTACCAATTGAAATTTTATATTGCCGACTGTCTATCAGACCTCATCAAACCTTTTTCTTCACATAGCCATTAGAAGTAACTTTCGAGATTCCAAATCCATATACTCGTATTTATTACCAAACTATTTGATCCCCATCTCTATCCCAAATATACAGAAAGACATGCTATAAAACAAAAAAAATAAAGTACTGTTTGGCAAGGTGACACAATGCATTGCCAATTAGGTCACAAGATGCGATACTGCACATGATGCAAGCTCCCCGGTCATTACGGATAATATCCTAATCGAGATATGGGCAGTGTGAAAAGAACTTTTACTCTTTGGAAATACGGTGCAGTTTGGTTCAGATAGCGTTTATAAAGGTAATCTATAGATGCAGGTGATTCTATAGACTAGAATGACTTGATAAACGAGTTGTAGTTTGACACAGCTGTTAATGTCAGCTTGTAAACATACCATATTTTTAAAAGAGTAACCATGGAGTTTCTTGCCGGTTCTTCTCCATGGAATCGACCAACCCGAACCGAGCACCTGTTGTCAACGTTTTATAAGTGCCTCACAGGCCTATGTGAAAAAAAAAAACATTTGACTTTGAAAGGTTCTGACGTTAAAATTTATCATCAGGGTTCTAGGCACGCCATGCGGACGGCGAGTAACGGGTGATTCAGTCCTGGGTAGAGTACACTGTACACATTCAGAGCTTTTACCACCAAAAAAATAGATTAAAGTCGTGGTAACTATCGAACTGTCGCTGTACTATTAGGTTCGCCTCTGTTTAACTCGTTTTTATTACATGCGTGATGTTTTGTGTATGTAAATCTACATATATGTGTAAATTATAAACACAACACAAAATGCGTACGAAAATGTATGCGAAAATTTCGCCATACTTGTTCCATGTGGCGAAATTTTCGCATTCACGCTCAATCTAGTAACGGTACGAGCGGCAGACTTTCATTTAATTGAAAGTGGTCTTGCTAAATCCGATCGGGGACTTATAGGATAGGAAGTAATGTCTGTCAGATTATATCGGAAGGTGAATAAGTCATAATATACAAAGAAATTAACGGACACGGAAATGGAAGACACGAACGAGAACAAAATTATTTCAATGTTTTTTAACCTTTGCAACAAAACTATTTCAATGTTTTTTAAACTATGCTGGGGTCAGCTTTTAGTCGAAACGTATGCAATTGACTACCAAATTTTTAAGGTTTTATTTAATTTTTATTTAAGTAATGAAAAAGCAGTCAATCAAAATATGGCTATTTTGTGCTTATCTGCAATCAGTCTCAAACTATAAGCAGATTTGTTCCCTGTTGTTTTCGTTGTCTTAGAAGGTCCTGTAGCAGGGGTTTCCTCATCTGTCACCAAGTTTCTGGTAAGTCAAGTATCATGGCGTTTCAGTCGTTTAGTAAAGCCGATAGTTGCTAACGCTGTTTTGTTTTGTTTATTTTCAAGGCGTGTTTCATATTTAATAATAATAATATTCCACAACTATCACACAACGTCATCTAGTCCCAAGCTAAGCAGAGCTTGTGTTATGGGTACTAGACAACTGATAAACATACTTATATATTTCTAAATACATACATATTATAGATAAATTACACCCAGACACAGAACAAATGATCGTGCTCATCACACAAACATTTGTCCTGGTTGGGAATCGAACCCACGACCCCCGGCATAGTAGTCAGGGTCACTTACCACTAGACCAACGGGCCAGTCATGTCATATTTATTCCCTGTTAATTCACTGTCAATTCACCGACATAGCCCACCGGATTGTCAAGCTGAAGTGGCAATGGGCAGGCCATATTGCTCGCAGAGCAGATGGCCGATGGGGTCGAAAAGTGCTAGAGTGGAAACCATGGACTAACAAGCGCAGCGACCTTATAAAGGTTGCCGTAAGACGCTGCAGGTCGCTTCCAACCGGTATATATGGAAATCTAAAGGGGAGGCCTATGTTCAGTGGACTGCTTATGGCTGAGATGATGATGATGAATTTTAATTCCTCCTTAACAGTTTTCATGCTCAGAGCTTCATGGATCTCTGTGATGGTGATGAACCATGGTGCGTTTGAAATAGTTATTAGGATGCCATTTTGCAGCACTTGAATAATGTTTACATTGGAGTCGCTAGCACTATGGCATAGTTGTGGGACATACGTATAACGGGACTCCGGTACACAAAGGGGACAGTACAAGTCTGACGGTCCCTCCCGCCCTGCCCGGGGTAGGAAGACTTATTTGATGATAATACCACGCAAAAAAAAAGTCACTATGGCATAAATATGTATAGGCATTTATATGGATGGGTTTATACTGGGCGACGCCATCATCGTGCACACAGAGTATACAATGTACAAAAACACTCACCATTATATCCTAAAGGCGCGTTCTCCTGTATCTTAAACGTGAAAGGTATGTGCACTCTCTGCATGAGGAGTCTTGGAGGCTGCATGGTGGGTGCCCACGCGTCCTCCCGACCCTCGCCCATTATGCCTATCACCTCCATGTTCCTGAAAGCAAAGAAAATGTTTGTATGATTATCATTTGATGGTAAAAGTTGGCGCAGTGGCTGATGATGTACCGGACTACCGGTCTTCTTCCTTTTTAGTGCCACGTCTTTAGCCACAACTGAACTGTGGTCTGTGGTCCAAAATTACCACTATGTGGAGCCCTGACACAGCCAGAAGGCGTCCCGGCAGACCTCGCAGAAGATGGCAGGATGAGCTGGATAAAACTAACAACCAGTGGCTCACACTAGCCTTAGATCTAAATATTCCAACTATTTCGATCTAAGGCTAGTCATGAGGAGAGGCCTTTGCCCAGCAGTGGGATGATACAGGCTGACAGTAAGAGTAGCAGTAAGTCAGAAATGCCGCCATCTTCTGGTGTCAAAGTCAGTTCAGTCGCCTCTGAGACGGTAACATAGGCTTTAGACTAGCAGTCAGCAACGCGTGTGTGATGGTTTTGTAAACTGAATATTTTTTATAACCAAAGAGATAACCTTCAAAAACATAAAGGACGAGACGAGAAGTTCGCTCCGTTTTTATTAATAAAACATTTTTATATTATTGTATACTATAAATAAAGACTGATCTTCATCTTACAATTAAAGGTTAAAAAATAAAACTTATCTGAGTAGATATTTATAGTAACATAAAAAGAATTAAAAAACTATAATTTGGAAAATGTTTAGTGGAATTCATAAATAACTAATTTTATTATACCTATTCAATGCAAACCGATAAAATTGAGTAGTTGAAATATGTTTATTAATAAAATTATGTGGTAATTTTCTCATTATTTTGTGACACGTGCACTTCATTTTTTTATCTAATGAACATCATGTACACACAATCGTAATTATTACTTAATTTGAAGGTTCACTCAGAGATTTATTTTTATTTTAGCTTCGCCAGCATCTTGATGTGGTTACCCATTGGAAGCGTAGGTTTTTCCAAAAGGAGATCGTATGACCGGGACGTCCGGGACAAAAAAAAACTTCGTTTTATGTTCATCCAGGTTATCCTCTCAACATCTCATCATATCTGTGTCGCATATTTAATCCAAATCCATTGAGCAGTTTTTTCAAACCTATTTTTTCCCACTGCTGGACAAAGGTCTCCCCATATCCTATCACTCTTCCCTTTAACCAGCTTTCTATAGCCGGACAATCTATTAAAGATTGACAGATTGAGGTAGGTTGATGTGCTGGTGTCTATACGCAGACCTTATTCCGTTCCATAGCAACTCAAAGGTGTTTATATACTCGTCAAAACAAAATAGGGGCCACTTATTAAACTGCACTTTAATCAAGTATCACTCTTATTCTGTGTACATAATAGATAGTAAATACCTTGTTATATACTGTTTCAAGTATTAATATTGTTTCTACTGCAGAATTGGAAATTCATAACTTTTTTTAAATTAGATATTTGAGATTTCTTCGAATGTACGGTTTGGTGTTTTTTATTTTTCAAACTTCTAACGGAGTTTTCTTCGACTTATACAGCAAGTAGGCTATAACGATTGTTTAATCTCATAATGCCATTTATTCGGAGAGATATGGATGCAAAAACAGCCACTTGGGGTGTTACCTTAATCCAGGGGGGGCATAGCCAGAACAGGTAGGTCTTATGGTGGAATATTCCCAACCAGTGTTTCAGAAAGTTTGAAACTGGTCTCAAAAGACGGGTAATATCGCCAGACGCCGTGATCCAGGAAGAAAGTAAGTAAGTAAAGCCTAAGAAGACCAATAAGTTTGATTAAGCGCGCAAATAGAGCGAAAATCTACCGCGCGGACCGTACAAACTCCATTGCGTTGAGCTACAGGCACCCCTATATTTGACTAGACTATTCCGAATCGACTCCATGAAGACTAACCATACTCAAGAAGATGCTTGGTTCTCCTCCAGTTTACTGGAGCGTATGCTGCAAATCGTGAAACATTTGCAAAGAGAAAAATTATTTAACTGTTTTGAATGGGCCTCATTGCTGTTTATTCATGACTGCAGGCTTATTTTTTTTTAATAAAGACTGATTCATTAGAGTGTAGAGAAGATCTAAACAACAGGTTTCAGATCCTTGCACTCTTGAAACAGACTGTTCCGATGAGATCTGAATTATGCTCTGGGGCGGTTGTCTCTATCACGCAAAACTGAGCTCGCACTTCGTAATAACGTTGCTGTAACTGCTCAAAATTGCGTACAGAATGTGGTGCAACTCCACATTATCCCATTCGCACAGCAACGAGTACCTGCGTTCATCTTCAAGCAGGATAATGTTCGAGCGGACACGCTGCGACTAACAGTGCATACATTCGCTGACGTTCGAATTACAATGTTACAGTGGCTACTCAGGATTTTTACCTAAGTTTTATTCAGCAGTTAAGAGATGAGTTAAAGAGGAGTGCAAAAGAAAGTAAAATTCCCATCAACACCCAGCTGGATCTCATTAATTGTCTGAAAACTTGTTGGTAGAGAATCCCAAAGAAAATGTTTGGTATTTAATCCTGAACATTCCACCTCCGTTAAAATGAGTAGCACAGAGAGAACAGAGTTAAAAGAGAAGCTTTATAGAACACTTTGGAACATTATAGACTTTATTTTTTCGAGTTTTTTGATGTTTTGTGTAAGTTGATACATTCCTGCAATTCCCCACTTTTCATTAAATTTCGTTTAATTTAACGATTGATTGGAATACAAACTTAATTATTGTGTATTTCCAAGTAAAATCGTTAATATTAATCAGATTCAGTCATTATAACCAGTAATATTTAAATATTATTTAATAAATCGACAAAAATCAGTTGGCCCTTATTTTCTTTTGAGTAGTATAGCTCAATGTATTGCAAAGATATCATATCGTAAAATGAGATTTACTGCAACAAGTAATAACACTAAACATTCGATAACATTGGTAATAAATCATTGAGGAATATTGAGAATTATATGTTGAACTGTTGGATATAAAAGTTATTTAACTGTGGTATTTTTAATAGAGTTCTACGAGATAAACAATAGTTAAAACGCTGGGAAGTTTATAAAATCGATGATTAAATATCAGGACGGCAAAATCATTTGCTCTGCTACTAGAAACTAACTACATATTTGAGATAATATAATACGATAATATACACGAATCTTCTAAGGGAAGCTTAAAATCAAATCAAATTGTTTATTTCAATCAGGCCAATTGCGGGCACTTTTGAATTGTATAAAGACATAAAATAAAATAAATACAATAGTAGATTACGCACCAAGGGAGTAAAGCATTGCCTTACGTCACGGGCGTATTGAATCCCGAAACGACACTAAGGATTCTGGGGTGAACCTCCGTAGCGCAGCGAGGAGGTTCAAGTGTTAATTCCCGAGTGAAACGAGGGAATTAAGTTAAGAATCCTTAGTGTAGCGAGGGATTCAAGTCAGCCCAAGACAAGGCAGCTTTACTCCCGAGGAGCGTACTCTGCTTTTCACACCTACTGCGAGGAAATAAATTCGATTATTGAAATTTGATGTGGTACGTCAACCTTCGAACGTGAAGTTGGCACCACTGTAAGCGATCAGCTGTTGCTGCCAGCGGCCGCCATTACTGATACGACACCTTGGTGAAAGTTTTCATACGGTTTTCTTTGAGGTTCCAAATTCAAATCACATTATTCCCACGGGAATAATGAAATTCAGTACATATATTATTCCCGGCTCGAGCGAGGGGGAATAATGCCATGCTTTACAGTAGGTTTGCCTGACGTATAATATGACATTTACGAGCAAGTAGTGTGAAAAATTAGTTATGGTCCTACAGTCCCAGTCACACGACATAAAAACTGTGAAAGTACCGTAGGTGCTCATTCCAAAGCGTAGATCTATGGAGAAGAATGAGCAAGAAACTCCATGGACACTCTTTTCAATCGCCTTTAAATAGTAAAATAATACAGCATGGTGACAGACGGGCAGCGAAGTCTTAGTTATTACTAACAGCCCAAAGTTTTACTCATTGGGTAGGCAACCCTAAAAATACCATGATACACGAATTTATTTTCGAACCTCGACATTCTCGAAACTTTAAATTTAAAATATTACATAATTTCTCGAAGGTCGCTAAAGTTATTCGCGGTAATCAATTTTTTTGCAAAGCATATTGTTGTCAGGTTCTTAACCTTGTATGTTAATTAAGATTATTCAAAATATGTTTTTCGATCGCAATAAATAGGATGTATTTGCAAAAATAATAAATACAAGTTTTTATTGACCGCAATCACCTGAGTATTTGAAGAGCAATTCAGAATAGAAAAAAGAAACAAAAATGGTGAGGTTTTCCCCTTGTGGAAGCAACTACCTATGTTTGTTACTAAGGTCCAGTTGAAGAACCGTACATCAATGATTAATATCCACCCTTTTTTACTGTCGTAAAATCATCAAATGAGTCGGGGATGAGAGGGACTGTCAGACTTGTACTGACCCGTGATCTTTCAATAACCGTTTAGGTTCCTGGGTCACGGTTACTTGATGAGATAGTCCCGCGAACCCGGAAATGTCCACCCTTTATTGAATAAAACAAAATGAGCACAATATCAGAACAAAATAAATATTTCAGGCGTTTCCATAAAACAGACATGATTTTTTGCTATTTTTTAGATACGAGTAAATGATACGGAGCTCTTTGTGCACGAGTCCGACTCGTAGCTTTTTTTTTTTTTTTTAGGTGGTAAAATCATCAAATGAGTCCTCCCGCCCTGGGTGGGGCGGAAGGGACTGTCAGACTCTTACTGACTAAAATCCACCCATGTTCCTTCGGATGCCCTGTACGTTCCGGGGCCGCGGTAACCTGGGTTAAGAAAAAACCCGCGACCCCAGCAGGCATTTGGCGCGAAACACGACGCGCCACCAACCCGGGCTTGGTCCTCGGTCGGACGGCGAGCCACCCATTACTCACCGTCCGCAAGCCCGCTCCGCCGCTGTGCCCTCTGCTGATCAGAGGGACACGCGTTGGAGCGTCCACACGACAGGCTATTCGCATACGGGCAAAGAGACTCCTTAAAGAAGAGTTTTTGCCCGCATCCCAGGGTGCACCGGCCCGAAAAACTGGTCTTCCCCCCGGACGTATCCGAGAGGGAACTCCAGTCCACGGGCCCACGTGGAGGTTTCCTGCCTTAGCACCCCCCGACTCGTAGCTAGCCGGATTTTTAGGGTTTCGTACCTTAAAATAAACGGAACCCTTATCGGATCCCTTTGTTTAAATTGTAGCCGTATGGTTTATCGTCATCATCATCATCAGCCTTTAACGTTCCCACTGCTGGGACACAGGCCTCCTCTCTTGTGAGAGGGAGTGGGCCATAATCACGCGGGCCCAGTGCGGGTTGGCAGATGTCACATGTCTTCGAATTTGATGGTTCTAGGACATGCCGGTTTCCTCACGATGTTTTCCTTCACCTTCTTTTGAGAGCAGTGGTGATGAAATAAATTACACAAAGTAATGTGCCAAGCTGGGTTCTAACCCACGACCTACAACTCGTAAGTCGGGACCGATACCACTGCGCCACCACTGCTCCTCATACCACTGCGCCACCACTGCTCCTCTATCTCTATCTCCGTATGGTTTATATGTATACGGTATCAAAAGTAGGTCTTCAAAGGAGTATTAAGTATAGGAGGTCATCATAGATTCACAATCTGTGTCAAGAGTTGCAAATCACAAGTGGTCGGTCCAGTTTGTTAGTGTATGCTAATTTTTAGCTTTTAGCTACGTTGCACAGCGCTGCGCTTGCGCCACGTAGGTATATACCTACCCGCAGACGGGATTCTACAACAAGTTCTATATTTAAGACAAGAATGTTTCTTAAATTATTAATAATCTGATTATAAATTCAAGGTATTAAAATAATATAAAAATCGCTTTATAAATAGAACGTGGAATCTGATTAAGCTTCAAAAAGAACATCTAGAAAGACTCTGTGTGACTTTGGTGTCGCAAAATTCATACCTAATGTTATACTATTACAGATCAATTAATTAAAATTGATTACATGCTAAAAAATTATGATTTTTCTCAATATTCGCAAAAATCTATATTAAGTTCTTACTAAATATGATTAATGAGGAAAGAAAAATTTTAGATTGCAAGTGGGATTCGAACCCGCGTCTTCTGGATAGGTACTCCAGACGCCTTTCTTTCCTCAAAAATCATCTTTACGATGCTCATCGCATGCGTTAATGCGTATAAAAATAATTAATTCTTACTAAATGTTAAAAGATTTTTAAAATTTAATTAATTACCTTTTTAATTATTTATTATGGTTTAGTCTTTGACTAAATTTTAATAGGCCACGTTAATATTAATTGCTTTTGTTTGACTGTATTTGATTATTTTAGGTCCTATAAGTGAGCTATTGAAAGGGTTATGTTTGGCTTTAAATTGCAGTATCGAATTTTAAGGTATTCGGAGAAATCAAAGGAATTATCAGAAATAGGGTATCTGACCGAAAAAATCTAATTATATCTACCAGTTAGGTTATTAAAAGATATTTGACACATATTTTTTTCTTTCATCACGTATCCCAAGATTGATGAAACTAGGTACGACGCTTTTAAAATGACCAATATGTCACTAAGCAAGTCGTTTTTACTTACTTCTGACGTATCGAACCGGGGATTCACTAATTTTGATGCGTCATATTTATATCTTTGTAAATATGCATTGATATAACAAAATAAAAAATACATAAATATGCATTTTTTTTCAAAACTCTAACTGAAGTAGGTACCAATTAGATTTGCAATTTATTGATGCTGTTAACATGCAGTATGTAATTATGAAGTATTCGATGTACAGTACCCTCAGCACGAGTTTTCAGTATTTGACACGTAAAGTAAACTGGAAATTTGACAATTTCAAATTGATAACTTTCAAGGAAAAAATTAGTTCCTTCTTCGCACACCAGAGGCGCTGTTCCCATTTTTCATACAAGAAGTGCTGTAAATACTGGAAAGACTCTGAAAAGTAAAATAGTGAAAACTCGTGCTAGGGGTACAGATTATTTACTAACAAAATAATATAAACGCCTGTTTAACGATTTCATAACACAAATGTCAAGGGCAAAGCTATGGATTTAGTTTAATTTAGAACACGCAGTTATACTATGAGAAAATAAATAACGACCTTGTATTATTAAGCTATTTCTTTGAATAAATTAATATTGTACGCTACAGTCACGGTTAGCACAGGGGCTGAGCAATTGCGTCCTAAACTGCGTGTCGCGTGTTCGATTCTCTCACGGTAAACAAAATGTATGATCCACAAATAGCTGTTTCGGGTGGGTGTCTGTGTATGTGAGTTTAAATGTTTTTAAATGCTCCCACGACATAGGACTAATACTGATCCTAGTCTCTCAAGGTCCCCAAGGACCCGCTGACAATGGCACCTGAATTACTGGCACAGTGGCAGCTTATCTAATCAACATATTAAGGCTCCTGTCAAAATTTTCCGCAGGTGCCCTTCGTGGCGTGGAATACCTCCCCATATTTGGTAGAGACAAAAATTCCGACTTGTGAAGTCCAACAAACCGATTTAATTTTTATTGGTACAGTTTAGGGGCTATAGGGAATGATGATATAATGACTGATATTTTGATTTAGACACAAGCAAAATCGAGACAAATCTAATTCATCAAATGATTTATTTTAATTAGTATAAAAAAACCTGACATCTCGCCCACGAAAAAACTGGCCCTAAGGCCAGATGTCCCCTTTTTGAAATGTGCATGGGTAGATTCGCCCGAACCAATTTAATAGAACGGGCCAGATGTCTTCTATTAAATAGTGAAGGGCTATTTCGGCAAGATCGTATATTTTTAATTAAATATTTCTGTACATTAATAATTAACAAAAGTACTAGGCAAGCATAAATTCGAAGTGGTATGAAGTATACGATTTTTTTAAGTGCTATGTGCTTAAATAATCCTCCTGCCTAGAATTATTTAAGTACATACCACTTTGAACTTATGCTTGCCTGGTACTTTTGCTGATTATATTGTTAATGAACAGATATTTAATTAAAAATATACGATCTTGCCGAAATATCCCTTCACTATTTAATAGAAGACATCTGGCCCGTTCTATTAAATTGGTTCGGGCGAATCTACCCATGCACTTTTCAAAAAGGGGACATCTGGCCTTAGGGCCAGTTTTTTCGTGGGCGAGATGTCCCATAACCCATAAAATTTAGGTGAAGATTTAGATCAGGTATCACAGAGGAGGCCTGTGTCCCAGCAGTGGGAACATTCGAGGCTGATGTACTCTAAGCTTCATCTGATGCACAGGTTCTCGGTGCTTCATCATACAATGCATGTCCTTCACACAAGAATCAAAACAGGATGTATTATAATATCATATTCTCACACCAGTGTATGTTACAATGGACATTTTTATAGCAGCAGTCATTGGATCCGTTGAATCATACGAGAGCTTCAATTGATTCCCACAATACACAATCAGGCGCATGATTTTAGCACGAGAAAAGGGGGATCCATAGAAAAGACTGGATTTTTTTAAACTTTGTGCGCGAATCCGACTACTTAGTATCTGGCCGGTTTTTGCTCCTTTAGTGTCTTATGTTATTCTCGCTAGTTTTGTTTCCGGCGACCATGGAGCTATTATTACTACGTATAGAGACGACACCACGTATCACCACTGTGTCCCATCAAGGATGAGTTTGCACGCCTAGAGCAAGCCACAGAGCTGTCAAACAACTAAATGAACTTGTGCGCGTTGTATCATCCTGGATGGGACACAGTGGTGATACGTGGTGTCGTCTCTATACATAGTAATAATAGCTCAATCAAGCGACTGATGAGTCTGACAACTAGTCAGCAACAAAATAAATTTACGTCTGAAGATAAGCCTCTAATGCTTCCTCTTGTCCTAGATACAATAGGTAATTAAACCGCATGCGTTCACATTACGCTAATTGCAGATAATAATTTGTCCATTAACATAATTGATCAATTAATAATCATTCTTATATATTAAATTGCAATTTGTTAGTATACTAATAACTTTAACAGGTTACTAAGAATGCTTGTCATCTGCCTGGCAATAACCTTACTATATTGGCACAGTTTATTTTATTTTAGACTGTGATATTGGATTTTAAGGCTCCGTAGTCCTCCGTACCCAAAGGGTAAAACGAGACCCGATTACTATGACTCCGCTGTCTGTCTGTGTGTCTGTCAGTCATCACCAATCTGAGGCAATCTATATCTCATGAACCGTGATAGTTCAACAATTGAAATTTTCAGAGATGATAAATTACATTGTTGTCGCTTGAACAACAAATTAACAACAGAATATTTTTAGACTCAACAAACGTGATATTTTTTACCGTTTATAGATAATGCACGAAACACTTCCTGCGATAGTCCGTCTCGAAATTGGCCGGTTTTTATATATTAAATTGCAGTTAGTGTTAGGTTCAACTTTAACAGGTTAGCTTATAATACTTGTCATGTCCTGGAGTTCTTGAAATATCGGTGTTTTTTATGGTGATTTTATACGCCTCTTTAGTGAATAAACAAGGCAGTGAAATCAGAAGGAACATATGAGCTCAACAACCCAACGAACAATACTGAAAAAACATTTGGGTCTCTTTAAGTTAAAATCAACTTAAAATGTCATATTCCTTACATAAATTTACAACAATAAATATAAAAATATGTGTACGAAAATTACTAATTAAATATAATGAAAATTTGATTTAAATTTATAAAATTTACAAAAATTTGATGATTGCATAAGTGTAAATGAATCTAAAAAGAGATATCTACTCGTACTTATCCGGGTTTATAAATCAACCTCGCGTGAACGTGGCGAGGTATTAACCTGTGAGCCATGACATCTATAAAATATAATTAAATAATCCAGCTTATTAATTATATTTACGACATCAACGAGAACATACGCGAAGGTTAAAATTAAAAGTAAACAACAATGTAGTTTTAATTTATTCGTCTGCTTGTATTGTAGTACTGATGACAGGTGACTCATCGCGGGAATTACAGATTTTATCTTATACAAATTAGGTTGTAATTAAGTAAACACTTTGTACTCATAAGTTGTAGTGTAAAGTTATGGGATTATGAGTCATTGATAAAAATAAGGATTCCCATTTCACAGTAATTGCAGAGCTAATGTAAGTAGGTACGTTAGTAAACTATAGCATGTTAAATTTTGGTTTTGGCGCAGAAAGTCTTATTCGCAAACAATGATAATTATTATAAATGAATAGAGACGTTACCTACACGACATTCTATCTTCAAAAACGGCACACTAATGTACACGAACATCACGATATTATTCACAATTGGTCGCTAAAGTAGCAAAGGCATTGAAAAAGTGACAAATATAGTCAAGGTTTGTCAATTGACCACATTTGAGCGCTTCACTTTCTGAGCGCGTTAAAGTATCTATACCTTTTTACTTATAATATCATTGTTCGCAAAATGGCAACCGAGTCGCTAAAGGACAAGTTCTTAAAAGGACAAAAACTCTATAATTCTCAAAATTAACAATTCCCTAAATAACTTATTATTCAGATACAGTGATATAGTCAACGACATCTTAGTCTAGAAAATCATTTAATGATTTCCAAACATGGAATTCGTTCTATGAATTTTTAAATGATTTGTATGTAATAATTACTCAATGTTTGTGCTTACAAATACATATTGGATTGTGGATTACAAATATTTAAGCTATGCGAAAACTTTTGTAACTAAAATTAAAATCAGTAACACTTCAAGGTCAAAGTCAGGAGTGAATGTGTGAAAAACTCGCCTTTTATGTCTTAATAATTGGCAATACCGGCAAAAACATGCTAGAATTATTTATGGGCCTTTCGTAACACTTTGACAGTTACTAAATATAAATTATACAGTCAAGGAAATTAATAGTTGGTCAAATTGAAACTCATAGGCAATTTGCCGTTTTATAATTACTATTTCACCAAAAATTTGTCGATTGACGTTCGACTACGGTGCGTGTCGCGGGTTCGATCCCTGCACGGTACAAATATTTAGGTAGGTATATTTGATCTGTAATAGTACATTATGATACAAGTGCGGTAAGTTGATCATTACAGCCGAGGCGATATTGCTCGCACGAGCCCGTAGGGCGAGTGCTATTAGAAAGCAGAGGCTGTAATTATCAAACCGCACGTATGTCATACGACGTTTTATAACACATTTGTGAAGAAATAAATAGCACTCGGACTTTATTAAACGAATAAATTCATTATTACTTGACATCTGTACATTTGTACTTAATAATAATTTCGTGCAGGTCTACGGTAGACTCGATCGAGAGCTAACCTGAATAATAAAACATTAAAAAATAGAGATTTCGAGTCGACAACATTTATATCCGCAAAATTCGGGTTGAGGAGTATTTTGTAAAATTGTAATGGTTTTCTTTCAAGACAGATCGCAGCCGCCATTTTTGACATCGGGTTACCAAGTGGAGAAGTTCGCGCATCAACGTCTTTTGTTTATGGCAAAGGCACAAAAACAGCCAGTATTACTAATAAAGTAAATTAATACTTTTGTATTTTTGTTATGGATAAATGGTTGTAATTAAATGTCAAAATTAATTAAATTAAAGAATTAAATGTTTTTTTATTATATTTTATCTCTCAAAGTTAATTTTATTCATAAAATGTTGACCACTTTTCTGACATAAAAACTCTTTGCTAAGATTTTAAAAAGTACCGTTCGTTTTAGACGGAACAACTTGATGCGTTTTACATTACCGCACTAGTGCGTAATAAGGTACATTACAGTACTGATAGTGGTGCAGTAAGAGACCTTTTACGAGCAAATGTGTTATAAATAGTTGTTCCGCGTCTGGGTGTTCACATAAAAAAAACAAGCTTATTTTGTTTTGACTAATGCATGTAATTAATTATAATTAAGTAATTGGACATCTTTTAGACATAGATTATCAAATTATGTCGTAGATTGTTTATTTATAAACAAAGATCGGGATCAAGGTTGATATTGAGAAACAGTATTAACTTTCCAGCATAAATGCATAACTTAAGCCAGTAGTCGGTTTCCTAATGAGTTGATATTTTCTTCCCGACGACATAATGTCGCAGTTTTGTATCATATTGCATTTCGCGACGTATTATTAAACAGGGTTCATGACTGTGGTACACGCGGCTACACATCAAGCTATGCAAAACCAGTATTAGCTGACCGTTCATTGTGTGTAAAAATTGTACGAAGCGAGACCAACTCAAACTGGTTTTGTATAGCTTGATGTGTAGGCGGGTGTACATTGAAAATAGTGTCCATCATCGAATCACAATGCTTAAAATAACCTTAGTTTTTTTCTTGTATATAATACAAAATTAATTAAGATAACACGTGTAAGAGCTATTAATGTTAGCACATTTATTTAAGTCATTAACATACATAAAAAAATAAGAATTAAAACCATTTAATTTCTTGTTGAACTGTCGATTACGTGCTAAAATTACTAATACCATGCAACAGTCATATTTTTAATGGCCACCTGTTCTCATTTACTTTAAATGCAACAATTACGAGTAGATAAAAACATGATAGGTCACAGATATATAAACGATATAAATTATGTCGAGCACTTAAAAGATAATGTTCTAAGTTGATCCCTGGTCTTAAGGTAACAATATAATAAGAGTTTAATGTACGGTTTAATAATAATTATTCACAGATAAAAATTAAAAACAGTTGAGATAACATTTAGGGCTTATTTTTCAAACGTCAGATAACTTTTATCTGAGGAATAAAAACGAGGTATTCCACTTAGGGCACCCGCTGACATTGGCACCTGAGCCACATTCACATTACCTGAGCTACTGGTACCTTATCTATTCGACATAAGGCTCTTGTTAAATTTGTTCGCAGGTGCCAGGTGTTGAATTAAAATGGCAGTTTGACAACATATCTATAGAAAATATGTCAAATCGCTATTTTTATTCCTTAGATAAAAGTTATCTGACTATTTAAAAATCAGCCGATTATTAAATCTATATATATAAAAATGAAACCCGTTTTCCGTTGTCACGACATAACATGAAAACGGCTTGATCGATTCGGATAATTATTTATTGTTGTGTTTGTAAGCATCGGGACCGGGTTTTAGACCGGGTCCTCCACCCGTGCGAAGCCGGGACGGGCCGCTAGTAATATAATATAATAATAATAATATTCCACAACTATCACACAACGCCATCTAGTCCCAAGCTAAGGAGAGCTTGTGTTATGGGTACTAGACTACTGATAAACATACTTATATATTTCTAAATACATACATATTATAGATGAATTACACCCAGACACAGAACAAATGATCATGCTCATCACACAAACATTTGTCCTGGGTGGAAATCGAACCCACGACCCCCGTCATAGCAGTCAGGGTCACTAACCACTAGACCAACAGGCCAGTCGAAATAGTCTAGTCTAGAAGTTATTAAACGGTTAGCTGGGAACACGTGGATGAATAAATTATCTTAGAATGAATGGGTATGAATGAATGCTATAATTACCACATAATTACTTTAAAGTCTTTGACGCAAAAACAGCTGACTAGCGGGTTTAAAAAGGTCACTTTAGCAACGTTACAATATGCATTGCGATGAAATTCGTAACATATTAATTAAGCAATTGAAACGTCTATCTTGGTATGGACATGACTGTGATGAGGAGGGATGACACTCATGTGACTAAGAAAGTGATGAGTATGAATGTTGATGGATGGAGAGAAAGAGGAAGGCCAAAGAAAAGATGTATGGATTGTATAAGTATGGATATGAAAGAAAAAGCAGTAAATGATACTTTGAGTTGTGATAGGGGAGAATGCAAAAAGCAGTTTTGGATGAAAGCTGGCACACAGATAATTTATAACCCAGATTTTTTTCAGAGCAAGCCTTTTCGTCTAAACTCTAAAATGATGAGACACCGGGGTAAAAGTTGTAGCCCTGTGTCTCGTGGGATAATATTCGACTTCTACGTGAGAAAAAAGCCTCTTTAAAATTTAAAGAAAATGGCATACGATTTAGTATGTTACGTATCTTTGTACAGATCTACCAGCCAAAGAATACGCTTCAGCAATCATCATCATTTTTTAAAATACAAAATGAAAAAAAGACTTATACAAATGATCGTGAGATCTAACAAATAGGTGTTTGTTATAACTATGTAACTACTTGCATATTTTGTGTTACTATGGTTACAAAATTTCGAAACCCGCAGTTTTTAAAAAGCTCTTCAACAATTTTGAGTGACATAATAGGTCAGGGGAAACTTCATATATGCGCGAAATTATAGGTTCACGGGTAACTGCAGCAGAAAAACATATGACATTTACTTCGACAACGTAACTTCCGTAATAATTTGAAAATACGAAAATTACATCTAGTCGTAATCTTTGCGTGTCTATAAACGCCGAATTACCTATATACAAAAATTACGTAGCCACCAAACAGTTCTATGGTTCGCTTCGTTCAAATCCTGGAAGGTGCAGGTGGTAGGGCAGAAAGTGATCCTGTAGTGGACTCTATACTGGCATTGTTATTGAGATGCGTTCATAATACCACATTTGACCAAATTACTTTTACAGTAGCCAACGTGGGCGTGGAAACCATTGAGAAATTTCTAGAATAACAGATAGAAAAAATACTGAAGCGCATACATTTCGGCAGATGATCTCCGGCCACCGTAGGCGTGGGGACAGCTAGTAAAGGGCAACTCGCTGTCCGACCATGGACCATGCCCGAGTCGACGGAGCGTCGTGATCCACGCGCGCCTCAAAGAGCGTCAGCAAAATGACGGGGCCCCCTCAAAGAGGGCCAAAGCCTGCCGGGGTCGCGAGACTTCTTTCCATCACCGTGACCCCGGAACATAAATGGCTATTGAAGGACACCGTGGATTTTAGTGAGTAAAAGTCTGACAGTCCCTCCCGCCCTGCCCGGGGTGGGAGGACTCATATGATGATTTTACCACGCAAAAAAAGCGCATATACATTAACTGGTTTACCCATACCTATGTGTTCTCTCAATATTTTTTGAGCCAGGGTACCTGTTACCGTGATTGTATTATAATAAAGTTATTATTATGATTAGTTTAAAGGTGTGTCCAAATATCGAGCGGCAATCGAGCGCGGCTGCCGCGCGCGGCCCGCCGCGCTGTAATTGGACGACTGCCGCGTGCGGCAGCCACGAGCTACCTGCCGCGCGAGCACCCTGCTGCGAACGGTGTTAGTGTTGGTTCGCCGATGGTTGTGTGTGGACGGATGTATTTAATCAAGTAAAATGGATAACGAAACAGCAATTCGTCTTATTGAAATATATGGCTCCCATGGTCCATTATGGGATACTAGACGTAAAGAATATCATAATAATAACGTGAGAGAAGATCTAAGGGATGAAATAGCAAAAAAAATCGGACAACCAAAAGCAGCTTTAAAATTGAAAATGAAAAGTCTTTTTAGTTCTTATAGAAGGGAGAGAAACAGAGAAAAAAACATGACATTTTATAACAGTAGGTACTTATTATTAATTTTCTGCCTCATTATATTTCCACTATACTAATTCTTAATTATCTCTTAAAGGCGTGAACCGATTCACATGATTCAAACTGATGAAATGGTTTTAGATCTAGACCTTTCATTTGACACCATAATCGTTAAGATATCTGAACAAATAAAAACCAAATTTTCAAGTTGCTCTCGTAATTATCCAACATGTATGAAATGCGTAATTCAATTCTTTTAAAAAACTATCTTATCAATCATTAAATTATTTTAAACTGGGTCTAATTCAATAAAAAAGGAATCAAATTTTATTTGCGAACAACACGAAATATAATAAATAACACGCGCGAGCTCTGCGACAACATTACAATGGTTGTCGCACCGCACGCGTGTCTCGGACATGCCGCGCAGCACTGCCGCGCAAAAGGTCTAAACTAGCCGCGCGGCAAATTTGTTTCCCGCGAATGCCGCGCGTAGCTGCCGCGCACCTTGCACGCCGTGTTTGGACACACCTTAAGATGTCATGCAATGTACTTTCGTCTTTTAAACTCCATAACAAGGGCAAACTCGGTTATCTATTGAGATAACCCCTATCACGTATGATATATTAGTGCAAAATAAGTGCACGACACATTTGTTTTCATTTTAGGTTTAAAACATTCTTGAATAAATATGGACTACCATACAGTTTCTAGATTGACTGTGAGACATTGAAATTCTACGTTAAAGAAAAAAATCTATTACGTCAGGGAAAACCTAACCGGGTGGTGGGAAGGCCCATTGTCCCAAGATTCCCAGAGCCTCCATTAGAATACAGTCCGCCCTGAGATTTGGGCAGGGCATTGAGCTAAACCCAGATGTCGATAGACCAAGTTTCTGTCCGAATTGTCTGTGTAATTGACGGATCAAGTGGGTGCTTGAAAATGTTGCACTGTCCGGCAAACGTGCAGGCGATACCTCCTGTGTTACAAGCGTCCATAGGCTACAGTGACCGCATTTCAACAGGCGGGCGATATGCTAATCCCTTCCCTCACCCAAGAGTTTAGACATGTCACCCTTCAAGAGTTCCGAAACTCTTGGATGCAGGGCACACGGAACAGATAGGTACAACAGAAAAAAGGAGACAATAGATGATGCCGGGCCGAATTTACACTAACATTGTAAAGAATTCATGGATAAACTCAGAAACTACTAGACCGATTTTAAAAATTCTTTCACCTACAGAAACCTACACTTACAGCGAGTAACATCAATAGGCTATCGGACATCGATTCACGCCTGTGTGAAGTCAGGTCAACACTACTTAAAGAAACAATTTTGCCTTTCACAACTGGAACATTGCTGCAAAATCGACAAATATCATAATAAAATGTTTAATGTTGTGCTGTTAGCTCTTATCAGTTATCATTGTATGGATTACGAGGAAAATTATTTTCTCAGATTTTTTTTAAATAGAATTGGCCCCATGTTAGGATTTTTTTGTATGGGCCATACAGGAAAAAAATTCGCACTCGCCATACATTTCGGCGCGAGGCGGGCGCGATTATAAACGTTTCAACTGCATACTTCTACTAACAACTAGAAGCAACTAAAACAACTATTAATAGATTATAAAAATATTATTTCTGTGATAGAATTGAACCCGCGACACGCAGCGTTCAATACCTTACCCACTGCGTCAACCATGCTGCTAATATTCTTTAGGTTTTAATGATAACACTTTTAATAAATTTTATCATAGACTGTCAATTTGTTCAACAATTAATTACCGTGGTACCATTGGAGTACCTCACGCATAACGGACCACCTACGAGTCAACGAGTACGAGTACGAGTAAATGCGGAAAAGGGAGCCCTTAACAATAACAATAACCATTTGAGTACCTATCTAGGAAGTTTTAAAATTGCTATCACAACAAAAATTTTAACAATTTTTATTCGTTTTTATCCCTCCTCTTTAAATACTAAAAATATACATAGTCAGTACAAGTCTGACAGTCCCTCCTGCTCTGCTCTGGTTGGGAGGACTCATTTAGAGATTACAGCATGCTTAAAAAAGAAAGAGTTGATGTCTAGATGTTTCCAGACTGCACATAATTAAAAATAAGAATGATTTTTCTAAATTATTTCCTTACAATGTGTTAAGTTTACTATTTAATTTAAACATATTGACATTTGAACTCATTCTTGTGTGAATACTTTGTCATAAGATTTGTTGCATAAATGTATATACTTTTAATTTTATGACATCAAAAAAAAATTACCATTGCGAATGTGTCATGAATTCATGATGCTAGTCATTTAATACATCAATGCCACGAAGAGGCAAAATTTGCAAGTTTGAACCGAGGAAACGGCTTGAACAATTGATAAAAAAAAACACAACAATGTATTGTATTTTGATTGAATATGAAAAAAATTGCTGTATTTAAGTATTTATTGATGAATACTGTGAGGAGTTATTTAAATAAATTATTACTTTCTTACTAAATATTTGAACACTAGGAATTTTTTGTGCAGCTGTCACCTCTGACCTAGACGTAATATTATTTATTCTTTGCCTAGACTCAGAGTCAAGAGCAAATTATAAAACGGCAATTTCATGATGAATTCTGCTACCCTGTCCCGGCTTCATATGGGTTCAAGTTTTTGATTTAACCAATGGATATGATATTACATTCAAACCTTGCGCTGACAAAAGCCACAAACAATAAAAAAATAAATATCCAATTTGGTGCAGTATTTCAGGAGCTATGTGCTTTCAGTCATATGCGACTTTGTGTACACACAAACCACATGACATGAAGAACAACATGTATTGATTCATGTAAAGATATTACTCAATAAAATATTTGAAAAAAAATTGGTTACGGCAGCAACAAGGACATCAAGCACATAGTCTAGTAAAATATAAATAAATTAAGTTCCGCATAATTTTTTGTTAGGGTCATAAAGTCAATTAATTCCAATAATATAAGATGATGAATTATAGCTATTACATTAGCTGAGTAACGGGCATAAATCATGATAAAATACCAACATATTAATATTTAAGAGTTTCAAAAAAGTGATTTTTATTTAAATAAATTAATATAAAATTGGAAAGAGTTTTGAATGCATTTATTATATCAACAGGTTTATTAGGAACTTACAGATAATATTTATAATTCTTGGACAACTTTCTCCAAAGGAATGCGTTCAAAAACACAAAAAAATGGACTTTGTAGTAATTTCTATCAGTTTCTAATTGTATATTGTGTCAGATGAAGCAATTTGTATGATTTCTACAGCATATTTTTTCAAACTATGTATATTCCATTAGAAAAATGATCTTAGGGTCTAAAACTATAATGGCGAGGCCCTCTCTCAGAAGGCTAAAGCCTGCGGGGGTTGCGGGACTTATACCATCACTGTGACCCCGGAACATAAAGGGCTATTGAAGGACACCATGGATTTTAGTCAGTACAAGTCTGACAGTCCCTCCCGCCCTGCCCGGGTGGAGGACTCACTCATCTGATGATTATACCACGTAAAAAAAAAAGGTGCTAAAACTGGTCAGAGGGTCATCTTAGGACTTGTCCACTCTATTATTATAGCATAGAATAGATATATTTTTATCGCATTATAATTCTGCTAGTAGCCTTTTTAATTGACTTCAAACAAGAGGAGGATCTCAATATTTTGTTTGGTATATATTTTTTCATTTGGTGCTCTTATTTACCACCAAAGAGGTATGATGCCTATTTTGTTGCACTATGTATAAGTTGGCAGTTCTCTTATCAGAATTATTATCAGTTCACACAACAAAGATAGTTGAAATGCCAGATAAGCATACAATAATGACAAACTTGTACTTGGAACTAAAAAAACATGTTATTTTTATTCTATTTTCACTTTCAAATACCAGTATGATAGAACAGCAAACATGATAAATCTAAAGTGAAAGTGACTGTTCTTCAAACATATAAAGTAGCTTTCTTTATTTTTTAGCTATATTATGTTATTGGGTGGATTCTTTAGAATTGATTAGAATGATGAAGATGTTGCATGTATCATTCTGCCAATTAGAAAGAGTCTATTTTCAAGGTGTTATGGTCATTAGTCTCTAAAAATTTAGAGAATTAATTTGTGTGAATTAAATATGCTCCAAACATTAGCCCAGTCTCAGACACACAGACCATTAATGAATATAGATTGTAGCACACGAGTTTGAAACTATTCATGCTCGATTTTTATGGGTTTGGCCTGGTTTGGCCCAAGGAAACAGTCTAGTACATTCTGCAGGATAATCATAAACATAAATTATTTTTAGCTGTATTCCTTATCTGTAGCGGTAAACTCACCTGAGTAGGATGACTAACATTACGAACAGTGCTACGAGAGCGCCGATCATAATAAAAATATTTGGCAAATCTGCCAGTGTCAGCCCCGTAGTGCCCATTGTTCAGTCCGTCTCTCACTGTCACAACACTAATTTAGAACACACTAAAGTACCACAAACGACGGGAGCACGCATCAGGTCACTACACAATCTAGAATTTCATCTTAAAAAGTCACGACCTTGCTACAAGATACAGTTTGCAAAACCCATATAGGCTCGTAGTCCTTAATTTATTTCTTAACGAGTGCAAAATGTACACCGGATTTATTGCACAATAATATTTTCGTAAGAACATTAAAATATTAGCAGTGCTAGCGGACACGACTGCTGTACGTTTTATCGTTACATTATACCGTTCACAAACAATAACAATGATCATTGATCGAGGAATCAGGCAAATAACGTGTTCTCGTACGCGAGTTTTTGACAGGAATGAAATTCTTGCCAACTTTTGCGTCGACGAGGAGGCGACATTCGTGAGCAAATCGCTATCCAGCGCATGACATCTGAACGAAGGAAAGAGATAGCATATACGTTTTAGTTAGCCGCTCTCGTGTTTGAGCGAGATGGAAAAAAAACAGCTGGTATTTCTACAACGAAAACGTTCGAAAACATTTCTTCAAGCGTGGTTCAGTATTAAATATTAGAATTTTTAGCATAAAATTGAAAATTTATTTGCGTCTATAAATTTTATTTTACAGTTGTATTAGTTGTTTGAATATAATAAATTATAAATATGACATGGTTTTTTCCCTGACCTATCGTTTTATATTACAATCAGTCTTTCACTTGTAAACGAGGACGCTTCAACGAATGAACTACACACACATGGCAATCAGGTTCAATCCCCAAATAATGTAGGCGTTGGGAAGGTGGATTTGATATGAGGTAGAAAAAAAAATAGTTATTATAGATGAAGTCCTGAAGAAGGTGTAATCACAGAATAACGAAAATCGTACATCGTTTTCACAGCCTGTGGCAATAGCAAAGTTATATTTAAAGTCCGCGCCATTATTCATTACCTGCGGAAAAATTGAACTACACTAGCGCCACGTCAAAAGGTCATGAGTGGTGGTATCGTAAACTCACCGTAAACTCTACCTTGCTTGCTGCTAAAGTTTTAAGATCTTCAGTAGCATACTTAGCTAGTCCTAAATTAGAACGTTTACTCTACTATAAAAAAAGAAATTGGGAATCCCACAGGCGCTGGTGGTAAAGCCCAAAAAATATTAGAAAGAAAAATTATTTTATTTGTCACAGACATGTCTTATATTCCTATATACTTAGGTATTTGTAAAATTAATGAAAAAGTAGTCTGACTTTTATTACTTCTACTAAAATAATAATAATTTAATGAGTGAGTGTGAGTGAACTGAGATCGAAAGTCGTAAAAATCCTTGGTGAAGGCTTGTCCACACAAAGATATTGTATGAAAAGCGAGCGGAGCTAGCACAAAAAAGGTTCCCTATCCATTTGCATAAAATTTTAAAACCTAATATAACTTAGCATAATTTTGTTTGGCATAATTATATTTTCGCATAATATAATTACGCATAACAGCTTACGCATAATTTTTTAAGCATAATTTTTCTAACCATAATAATGATTAAGCATAATATTCTAAAGCATAAATTTATTAAGCATAAAGTTCTAAAGCATAACTTTTTTAAGCATAAAGTTCTAAAGCATAACTTTTTTAAGCATAATATCCTAAAGCATAAATTTATTTACGCATAATGATATTAAAACATATTTTTATAGAAAATGTATTGAACAATTTTGTGGGTTCTTTTTTCGCTGTAGGATGCCTAAAGCAAGCAAGCATTCAGCATGCAAGCAAGCAAGTAAACATGCAAGCAAGCATGCAAGCAAGCATGCAGCAAACAAGCAAGCATGCAGAATACAAGCAAGCATGCAGCATTCAAGCGAGCGTGCAACATGCAGCAGGCAGGGTTTCAGTCACGGCTCCGGCGCTGCGGGTCTCCGGCGGCCCCTCGCGTGCTAATCATCGCAGACGGCTTTCGCTCACCACCGCAGCTTTGGCTTGTTGGCCGGCTTCGCCGGCCAGCCTCAGCCACGGTGGTTCGCTCGCAGCCGCCTGCTCCTCAGCCCGCGGGCCGCCTCTAATTCTCTAATCTAATTTAAAATCGCGTAGGCGCGTAGGGGCTACGCGCCTACGCGATTTTAAATTACACTCTAGGGGTAGGACAAACAAGACTACGTGGAGTCGGTTTTGCAGCAATTCGGTTTGTCACTTTTGCTTCACAACATATTAAATTTTTAACCAACAATAATTATTACTTAATTGTAACAGAAACTATAGCAAATTAGTGTTATACTAATAGTCATTAGGCCTACTAACGTTATGCTAAAAGTCATTAGGCCTACTAACGTTATGCTAATAGTCATTAGGTCTACTAACGTTATGCTAATAGTCATTAGGCGTACTAAAGTTATGCGAATAAAATTTATGCCAAATAAATTAGTCTTTAAGATGATTATGCCAACATAAAATGTATGCCTAAAAAAATTATGCCGTAGTATTATTATGCCAAAACAAATTGTGCGAAAATCGTTATGCCGAAGTATATTAGGACAAAGAACATTATGCGAATAGAAGGGATCCCCACAAAAAACTGTAGTTTCGTAAATTACTAACGAAAAGTTACATTTCAACTTTAACTGATAAGTCTCTGTGAATAAGACATTGTGATAATGCTCTTTACACGTTTCGGGTGTCCCACTTACTCAGTGGCCCCATATCTATTACTTCTAGACTAATAATTACATACTAAAATTATAAAGTTGAAGAGTTTGTTTGGTTAAACCAAGAACTACTGATTCGAATTTAGAAATTCTTTTTGAGTAGTATAGCTCATTTATCGAGTAAAGGATGAGTCATTGCGTTATGGTCAACAGGAGCTGAGCAATGAATGAAACTGCGGGGAAATCGTTGATACAGATGATATATATGATGAAGCGAGAACGGTAAAATAGGTGTCTTGTCAAAACCTCACCGATTTTTTTTATTAACTTTTCTGACCCGGAACAACTACTTGCAGATCATACAAATATTTGTTTTGTGCGGGGATCGAACCCGCGATACGCTACACAGCATTCAATCGCTCAGCCACTGTACCAACCGTGCTGTCAAAATTAGCACTCAGCTGGCTCAGTTAAGCCTAATTATACCTATCCGCAGTTATTAAAGCCAACTCACAAATTCCCTAGTGCACATACCTACCTACTTGATAATGCTTCTGTTCCACGGCCACCATTTATGTAAATTGCACGGTTATGCTGATGTACTTACTCAGGAACCCTTTGTTTTAAGTGGCAGTGTAAATGCTTTCTCGTAAACTTAGGGAGAGGGGTCATAAATTATGTATAACTTGAACTTGATAGTGGTGTGAATATTACTTGGATGAAGATTAGTGTTATTAGATTGATCGTGAACGCTCTTCATTTTGGGTTTTATTTCTGTTTTATTGATAGAGTTGGTCTAAGAAACGGGTAGAAGTATATTGGGTACGAGGATGGGATGGGATGTTTCTGTATGTAAGTTCGTCACAGGAGAAAGTCCTACTGAGACACAAACTGAAAAAAAGGTGTCGCTCATTTTTTATTAATTCAAAGCTTTGAATTTATTTTTTTTTCAATAAATCAATCATTTAATATTTACAATTAACAAATCTAAGCTCTCGTCTGACCACTATCTCACCTGATGGCAAGAGATGACGACGATGATGCTCAAATCCTGGGGATCGGTACTAGCAAAAAGTGTTATGGCATTTCCATAAGTTTATGTATAAAACTTAAAACAATAGCCACGAAAAAAAAGGTCTGGGTAGCTTAAGAGTTCCCCCAGGGTCTACAAATATCGGATTGAGGCTGGAATTGTTAAAAAAAATATTGAAAATCACTAAAAACGCGTAAAAAGCACTGCCGTATTTCCATAACTTTGGCGTAAATAAGCAGAAAACTAATTAATATTACACATAAATAAAGAGAACAAAGACCGGTGTACTGTCTACATGTGTCTGTTTTTCAAAACATTGTATATTTTAAAAAAAATCGTAAAGTAACTGAATTTTGAGGCCGAAAATCTCCATACATTTTACTATGGCGGAATATTTTATCCGGCATTGGTTCGAGATCGAATCGCAGAGCTCAGTCGTCCGCAGGATTTCAAGGTGAGAGCACGTCGCTTTTTACCAAAAAATTACGCGGCTAAGTGGCGTATACGTACACAAGACTAATGTGCGAGGTGCGCACAGTGGTTGGAAATCAAAAATTGAAAATAAAACAAAATTGTACATTGTAAAAATTTGTAGTTGCATGTTTGTACAGGTAGTTGGAATTGAATTTTTTTTTTGTGATGGATGGTACTTTTTGCTAACGGCAAGTTAAAAAAAAACAGGTTCAAGCGATATCGACTTTATTGACGTTTAGAATTTAGTTTGTTTTTCTCACATTCTCGTTAGCTAACATTGATCCTCATTAAAATCCGGTGTTTGCGTAAATGTCAATAAGGTCGAAAATTGCTTGAACCTGTTTTTTAAACTTACTTAACGAAAGCAAGTAAAAAAAAAAGGTTCACGCGATTTTCGACTTTATTGACATTTAAAATTTTGTTTGTTTTCCTCATATTCTCGTTAGCTAACATTGCTCCTTCATTAAAATCCGGTGTTTGCATTAATGTCCATAAAGTCGAAAATTGCTTGCACCTGTTTTTTTTAAATTGCATGATAGCAAAAACTATCACCCATCGCAAAAAGAATTTTTGAATTCCAACTAGCTCCTTAGATTAGCCGCCAACCAAACAAAACAAGTTTAGATAAATATATATTTCAACTAGATGAAAACCCGGCTTCGCTCGGGTGAAACGTGTGTCATACATAATACACATCTAAATGTAGGTGTCACGGTAACTCATAAGTCCCACGACCGCGGCAGGCTTTGGCCCACAAAGGTGGGCCCCGTCATTGTGCTGACAGTCTTTGAGGCGCGCGTGGAACACAACGGGCCGTCGACCCGGGCATGTTCCATGATCAGAGAGCGAGTTGCCCATTAGTCGCCGCCCGCACGCCCGCGCCTGTTGGCCGGACTGCGGCTGGGTCGTGAGGTGCAATCCTGCACCGTATGCTCCACTGTGTCCGCCTCCGGGCGATCCACACAGTGGTGACACCCAGGTGTTTCTCCAGGTACCTCCACACCCGGAACTTCCGTGTCCGGTGAGGATCTGCGTCAGGTGGTAAGTCAAGACGCGATGCCTATCTAGGCACTCCTCCAACCTTACCGGGGGTCTTAACGCCGCCATCGCGGCGTGCCCGGACCTCTGTTGCGACAGTCGCTCCCTC
This sequence comes from Agrotis ipsilon, assembly GCA_028554685.1. Taxonomy (NCBI): domain Eukaryota; kingdom Metazoa; phylum Arthropoda; class Insecta; order Lepidoptera; family Noctuidae; genus Agrotis; species Agrotis ipsilon. Next base: position 13,966,981 of record CM052973.1, on the reverse strand, counting down.
CATATTATCGCCCTGAGATCGCCGGAGCTCTTCCCGCCGCACTAAACTTGTCGAGGCAGGGGGGTTTTAGTTTATAGGTTTTTCTAAGGAGGTTTAGTAACTACATAATACACCACATGACACTGGCCGAAAATAAAGAGAAAAAATAAAAACTTCTCAACATGATAACCGATGTCAAAAATGGCGGCTGCGATCTGTCTTATAAGAAAACCATTACAATTTTACAAAATACTCGACAATCCGAATTTTGCGGATATATGTTGTCGACTCGAAATCTCTATATTATCGCCCTGAGATCGCGCCGGAGCTCTTCCTGCCGCACTAAACGTGTCGAGGCAGGGGGGGTTACATTTTATAAGTTTTTCTAAGGAGGTTTAGAACTACATTATACACCACATGACACTGGCCGAAAATAAAGAGAAAAAATAAAAACTTCTCAACATGGTAATCGATGTCAAAAATGGCGGCTGCGATCTGTCTTGTAAGAAAATCATTACAATTTTACAAAATACTCGACAATCCGAATTTTGCGTATATATGTTGTCGACTCGAAATCTCTATTTTTTAATGTTTTATTATTCAGGCTAGCTTTCGATCGAGTCTACCGTAGCCCTGCACGAAATTATTATAGAAGATAGAAATATTAATTTGTTGGGTACGCGCTTTGATTATATAAATGTCTAGATGGAGCGTCGTCCTGCAATCGTATCATGGAAAACGAGTCAACATTTTCAAGTATGTGTGAGTGCAGGCGTCGTTTTACACTATACGTGTATGTCTCTGTGTGCGTAAATAATGATACCAGCTACTACAATTCTCCCATAAATCACATTAAAAAAATAGACTTATTAAATAAGATAGGGTTTGCTGTCAGGAATATGAAAAAAATACTCACGTGTCTTAAATCCAACATGGCGGACATCCAAGATGGCGGATTGGCTATTTGAAATGCACCCCCATGATATGGGTATTAAATGAAAGGGTTTGCTATCAGGAATATGAAAAAAATAGTCACGTGACTTAAATCCAATATGGCGGACGTCCAAGATGGCGGCCAGGCTATTTAAAAAGCAACCCCATGATATGGGTATTAAATGAAAGGGTTTGCTGTCAGGAATATGAAAAAAATACTCACGTGTCTTAAATCCAAAATGGTGGACGTCCAAGATGGCGGACAGGCTATTTAAAAAGCAACCCCATGATATGGGTATCAAATGAAAGGGTTTGCTGTCAGGAATACGAAAAAATTACTCACGTGTCTTAAATCCAACATGGCGGAAATTCAAGATGGCGGATTGGCTATTTGAAATGCACCCCCATGATATGGGTATTAAATGAAAGGGTTTGCTATCAGGAATATGAAAAAAATACTCACGTGTCTTAAATCCAACGTGGCGGACATCCAAGATGGTGGATTGGCTATTTGAAATGCACCCCCATGATATGGGTATTAAATGAAACGGTTTGCTATCAGGAATATGAAAAAAATAGTCACGTGACTTAAATCCAATATGGCGGACGTCCAAGATGGCGGCCAGGCTATTTAAAAAGCAACCCCATGATATGGGTATCAAATGAAAGGGTTTGCTGTCAGGAATACGAAAAAATTACTCACGTGTCTTAAATCCAACATGGCGGACATTCAAGATGGCGGATTGGCTATTTGAAATGCACCCCCATGATATGGGTATTAAATGAAAGGGTTTGCTATCAGGAATATGAAAAAAATACTCACGTGTCTTAAATCCAACATGGCGGACATCCAAGATGGTGGATTGGCTATTTGAAATGCACCCCCATGATATGGGTATTAAATGAAAGGGTTTGCTGTCAGGTATACGAAAAAAATAGTCACGTGGATGTCCGCCATGTTGGATTTAAGACACGTGAGTAATTTTTCGTATTCCTGACAGCAAACCCTTTCATTTAATACCCATATCATGGGGTTGCTTTTTAAATAGCCTGGTCGCCATCTTGGACGTCCGCCATATTGGATTTAAGTCACGTGACTATTTTTTTCATATTCCTGATAGCAAACCCTTTCATTTAATACCCATATCATGAGGGTGCATTTCAAATAGCCAATCCGCCATCTTGGATGTCCGCCATGTTGGATTTAAGTCACGTGATTATTTTTTTCGTATTCCTGATAGCACACCCTTTCATTTAATACCCATATCATAGGGGTGCATTTCAAATAGCCAATCCACCATCTTGGATGTCCGCCATGTTGGATTTAAGACACGTGACTATTTTTTTCGTATTCCTGACAGCAAACCCTTTCATTTGATACCCATATCATGGGGGTGCTATTTAAATAGTCTGTCCACCATCTTGGACGTCCGCCATATTGGATTTAAGTCACGTGACTATTTTTGTCGTATTCCTGACAGCAAACGCCAATTTTTTTAAAAGTACACAAACGAAATTGTATAAACGTAACTGTATATCAACTAATATTTACCCACAAAAAATAACGGTAAGTTGGGAGATTAAAAGAAAAGACTGGCAACATTTTTAAAATATGGCGGGTTTTGATAATCATAAAAACAAAAACGAAATATTGTAGTTTCTTGGTTACTTACCGATGGTCGGTGATGTGTTTGGTATTTTTTAACCTTCCTTTATAATTTCGGCACATTTTAATAGCACATACCGTCATTTTGTCGCTGATATTTGTTTTTTACTTGGCGTTCGTAATACGTAGTGACAGTAAAGCGACACGATCTGCACTGATTGGCGCGTAAACACTATTCATCCACATTTGGATGAATGTTTTTTGACCCGTTGGCGCGCACTTGACGCTCCATCTAGACAATATATAATCAAAGGGTACGCGCTTACTGCTACTTGAACACTCTATGCGTTCAAAGATGTGTGTGTGAGTGGGTCGACCGCGTCTGTCGCTGTGTGAGTGGCGCTTCAATACCTATTTTTCCCTCGCGCCCGCCGAATAGAAGGGCCTTAACTACCAAAACTCACAAAAACCACACGTTTTTGTTTTTTTATCGACATTGATACCCCCTCCTACTCCTTTATCTACTGGCTATCTTAAATCTTGGTGTGTATCTTTTGATCAAACTGGAATTTCCCCTATGATAATATAGTACCATAATAATAAAAATTATTACCTATTACTAAACGAAAACTGCATCTACATAAAAATATTAACCCATTAACTTGAGGAAGTGGAAAAAACGTTCATAAATATGGAACTAATGGTTTTTTGTACCAAAAATGCCATTATAAGTACCATAAAATCGAATTAGAAACATTAATTTGTACACTGGTAGTCGTAAAGTTGTATATTCGTAATATTTCTGGAGTGAGTCGAACCCAAGCCTGGCTATGAAAAACTTCGCGTGTACCAAAGTTCTAAATTACGGAAAAATATTCAGATTTTACTACTGTAGGGGGTTTTGTAATTTGGGCGCATTGAATGCTCTCATACTTTAAAACTTGATCTTTTTTTAAGGTTTCATATGAGGTAGACCTCTGCCGGATGTCTAACCTTCTATGTACCTTCGCATGAGCTCTAGCTCTTTTTAAAGGTTGCCCTAAGTGGAGCTGAAGGGCTTAACTGACTATGAACTGTCCCTTGCGTTTCAGGGCTGTGCTAATTTATTAAGCAAGCCCTGCGCGATCCTGTCAGGCCCCGTCGGGACTCAAAAATTTGCCGACAGCTGTTTGAGGCGCGCGTGTGCCGTGTTCTGGGCGTTCTTCCTCACCTCCGCCTTTCGCTACCTCCTTCGGTTGCTTTATTGCTTTGCAAAAGGATGTGATTTCGTCTCATTCTCTCTTTCTCTTACTTGTGTCGGACGCGAGAGGTCGCCTACTTTAAGATATAGTGCGCGGAGGTCCTTCACCCACCATAGTATTATTTTGAATTTCATTTGTCTCTTTTTATTTAATGATGGGTTCGCGTTTGACCATTATCTCGCCTGATGATAAGCGAATAAGTGGTCGACGGTGCACGCTTGCCTAGAAGGGACTGGTTCACTCTTGACTTTAAGACCACAACAAGTGTCTTATTTTAATAGGCCCATTTAAAGGTAAACCGTGACTTACTTATGGTTAAGCTAGAATTAAACTAAGCTAGCCAAGATTCCTTTTCAATCAGCCTTATTTGCAAAATTGCTCAATCATGCCTAAGTTGCTCTTTTATTTCGATTCTATTTAATGTATTTATATGTCTGCGACACAGGTATTAATTAAAAAGTTATGCCCCCATGTCGGGAACCCACATGACATGAATTTAACATCCATTACAATGGGGCCTCGACCATCATGCATGAAATCTTTATGAAAGTAGGTATAGTCCAGGAGACAGGCATTTTTTTGTCGATTTTTTTCGATAGCTTTTTTATTATTTTTTTTTACTTGTGTAAAAACGAAAGTGTTCATTTAAAAATCTTAGATCAGTATTGATCGATAGAAATTGACTAATAAAAAATGGGTATCAAGTTATCAACTTATGAAGGTGTTTCTGTTAGTAATTTATGGTATTGGAACGAAAACGCTTTTCTTAGATCATTGCAACGTTCACTGCATAAGAAATTGCTGTGAATATATCACAGGCAATAAAATTAATGTAGGTGATTTACAAATTAGAAAACATCGGACACGCATGAAAAAATGTACAAAAATGATTTCCAGTACGTCTAGACGGTTTAAACCACAATTCAGCAATTTTTTTACAAAAAAATATTCCAGGTTAAGATTCCGTCGATATAATCGTACAATAGAATAAAATAAAAGAAGTCAATCCTCTAGCCTACATTCCGCCCTACCACCGCGGTTGTCATGTACACAGGCCAACAGAAACTGTAAACAAACCAGCGATCGATATTCTCGACAGCCACAACTAAAAGCTTGGCAGCATTCGTGACGACAACTCGTGCACTAAATTAAAAAATAAAAAGAAAAACCGTCATCTGTCATTAACAGGACCGGCGCGAATTTTGACATAATATTTGGCGGGATATGCTCGCGTGTTTTCACGTTCGGATACGCGAATGAAGGATTCTATTGTGTGGGACTGTTCGCGAATCAAACTGTGGAACAACGTGGCATCCTGTATGGAGAAATGGTTCGGTGATAAACGGTTGTGGTTATTCGGCAACAACCTGCCGCTGCTACCTAGAAGGTAAATAATTAGTGGTACGAAAGAAAACATTTTATTTTGAACTGAATGTGAAAATAACAGAGTGAGTTTTGTACAGCATGCACAGAGTTCAAGTGTTACAATTTTTTAGTCCTGCAAGTAACTGACTACTTTGTAATCAATATATACTTAGCCTTCGATTTTGTCTCACTGCTTGGCAAAAACCAATCCCAATTAAATACCTTCTATAAATTATACTGAAAATGTTGGACTTAAGTAACGATGGTAATCGTTTGTCGTAAACTAGTTTTTCTTGTAAATAAGGTATACTTAATTTAATATATGACCTATGTTTTAATTAAAGGATCACATTGCATTTTTTTATAAAATCTAAATAAAAGTTATAAAAGCTCCAAATCAATAATGTTGTCTCCTTTTAGAAGACCCAAGATGGTCCAAAGAGAAATAAGGGGAAAAGATATCTTCTCAAATAAGTTGTCTTGAATTGATCTAACATCCGCATGGGTCGATATTTAAGGTTAAACCGTGCCTGCCAAAATCGATTTCTGGATGGGTGACCTATCATTACATGCCGACGCAGTTACAATGAATGGCATAGCCATTTGTAATTTTTTCTCTCATGTAATGGGTAAACTATATTCCAGAATTGCATCCATATTTGTCGATTTATTTTTAATTCGTTTGGAAAAGACATCATCGTCATGCATTGCTTCACATTCAGCGTATTCACATTATTTTAAAATTATCTCGCTATAACGATTATCTACAGACGTCAATTCAATTACGTCGTACATACTCTTAAAAAAAGCCAATAGTTAACTAGAAACTACTGAACGAAACTTGAGGCCTTTTAATATTAAAATTTAGTTTTTGTTTTATGTGTAAAGTGTATTTTTATTTTTTGTTTGTTAAATATTTAGGTGTAATTAATTTATTTTTTTAGTTTAGAATTAATTTGAACAAATGTGAAACTTAACCAAACTTAAGTACTATTTTTTGTAACAAAATGGCAGGTTTGACCCGAAAATTGGACCCGAAATTTCGGTGTAATCGTAAATAGAAAAAAAAAACACACGTAAAAAAAATCCCGAATCTTTTTTGAAGTCGGTTCAAAAACACTATGTACCTATCCTAAAAATGACACGATAATAGAAACAGGGGTGACAATGTTTACCCTAGTTTGTGTAAATTAGCGTCGCACTTGAACTTGAAAACATCCCCTAACTTAGATAATGAGTTCTGCCTTGACATAGACTATGAATGAAGCAGAGACTAAAAAGTTTAACACGTTAAAGCGCCGTATTCACCATCTGTCACGGCTGTACGTCATGCACGATGCACGACGCAAAAACAACGTGAATAGGCTTGACGTACGTCCAGTACGTCATAATCACGGTGTTTTAGCTTCGTGTATCGTGTATGACCTTGGCGGGATGTACAGCAAGATGGAACGTGAATACGGCGCTTAACTCTCTGGCTGAAAAAAACACAGCTATGTACCGGCGATGGATGAAAGATATACAGAACTGATGTCTGGTAGAAAAAAGGTTAGGCTTATACCTAGGTGGGTGATCTCAGCCTGAAATGATGATGATGATGACCAGCCGTTTGATATTAATTTTGCACGTCAAAAACACATTTTTTAAAGCCCGATGAGGTTCGTTTTTCGTGCCTGACTCGAAAACCGTGTAAGACTGTAGGTGTCTGACAACGGCTTCCGTACCATTATCTATAAAAACAGCAAAAAAAAACATGTCTTTTGTTTGGGAGCCTCCTAAAACATTATTTTATTCAGTTGTTATGTATTGGTTGCTAAAGTGGTATGATAATTTCAACTGTCTAACTGTCACGGTTCATGAGACTTAGCCTAGTAACAGACGGACAAATAGACAGACGGACAGCGAAGTCTCAGGAATGGGTCACGTTTTACGGAACTACCCTAAAAAAGAGGAAGACTGAGGACAAGTTTGATAAAATTCAATAAAAAGAATTACCTTATTTTATTAATCATTGCCGTGCGTGTGTGTACTCGGCGATTTAAAAACATTGCCATGGGCTCGAGGACTACGAAACGAATAAAAAAAAAACTAAATTAATTAGAAAGGAGATCTACGACGACCAATCTTCTTTGTGACCCAATATAAAAAACAAATGTCAAAATACGCCAGAAGTCTTCAAGATACAACTGGACACTACTGGACATGTCAGTTTAGGTTTAAAATAATCCGAAGTAAAGAAACTTTGTAATAGTTTACTGCTCTCTGTGAAACATGTTCGAGAGGAGAAACAAATTATGCAGTACACTTTTTCTATAATGAGTTAAAATCACAGTGACAAGATGATAGGAGAAATTAATAGAGATATCGTGTCGCCGGAAGTTGTTGGTTTTAGGTACTGTGTCATTAGTAGTAGTACCTAGATATACTTTTATTTTCTTTTTTTAATTTTGCCCCACACAAGGATTAATCCCTCTATCGTGGGTGTGTTTACAAACATTTGAAATCGCAAAACAAACACTCAGATTCAGAACAACTACTGGTACATCATACAGATATTAATTGTTCGGGACAAGCAGTGCAGCAGGCGATCGTTCGACCACTTCGCCAAACATTATCAAAGAAGTAGATTAGTTGTTTACCATAAACGTACCTCGATTTCGTTCATAAAAACAACATGCTTTTAAAATTTGCGCTAGCTACGCTCTTCGTAGGTGCAATCGTAGTAATATGCTACGCTGCAGATGGAGTTGTAGGCCCAAGCTACGCCGTAGTCGGTTCGATAGTCATCTTGCTACACACCTACAAAAGGGGTAGCCTTTTGTAGGTTCGTTTTTTATTCGTAGTCCTATAGTAGATAAACCGTAGACGCAATCGTAGTCTACTACTACAGCTACGCCGTAGAGGGTCGATCGTTGTCTTGCTGCAGCAACATGTTGCATGCGTAGTCGTAAGTACACCGGCGCCGTAGGCACAATCGTAATCCAATACGACTCCATAGAGTGTAGATGGGTATCCCGTGCAACGTAGCAGACGTTGCACGGGATACGCATCTACACTCGTAGCGCAGCAGAAGTCTGGTTATTGTTCTGTGTTCCACTGTATAGGTCTATTGAGTCCTGAGCTACTTCAGAGAGGTTTAGCTATAATTCTTTTTGATGCTGTATGGGGTCAATTCCATGAAAGTAGTTTGAACGCCATCTGTGGCACGGTAACTCTCAAAACCAGTGAACCGATTTGGACGCAGTTCTTCTTTATTGTTTTTTTTTTTTTCTCTTTCTAGAGTTTCTTAAAACGTATTTTTCGTGTGTTTTTATTAATGTATCTCTCTTAAAATGTATTTGAATTCATGGCCTATACTTTGTCTCCGGTCAGGTCACGCGCGAGCAGTCGCGCGATGGAGCGGTACGAGAAGCTCGCCAAGCTCGGCGAAGGCTCCTACGGGCTGGTGTACAAGTGCCGCAACAGGGACACAGGCGAGATCGTCGCCGTCAAGAAGTTCGTCGAAAACGAGGACGACCCGCTCATACGGAAGATTGCTCTCCGGGAAATTAGGATGCTTAAAGTAAGTCTTTTTAAATTCAGGTAATTATATGGAAACAGGCGTTGACTTTGGCTTTGCAGGGGGTGACTTATGGTCGCAGGACCGTAACCGCGACCCTGAAACGTAAAGGGATACTTAAGGATCATCGTGGATTTTAGTCTGTACAAAGACTGTCCGTCCCGTTGCGCTCTGGTAAGACTCCTTTGATGATTCTATCACGAATTTACTTTAAAACAACACAGACGTCATACCATTTACAACTACAATCAAATATTTTGTTTTCGCCCCACAAACGATATTCAATCTAATCGACAATGTTTAGTCAATCAGAGTAATACGGAAATAATTACTCACATAATGTATGGATGAGAGATAGTTATCTAAATTGATAAAATTCTGTGACCTCCAAATGAAACCAAGGACGGGAAGTACGTCCACAAGCAATGAACCGTGTATATCATCAAAATCATGGGAAACATTTTAATAAGGGGCTTAAAGATCCGAGACATAAAAGTAAGTATGTACCTACTTTCGTATAAAAATATGCGTTAGTAACGCATTCTACGAATCATAAGAATAAAAGATGCAAATGCTAAGAGGATTTAAGATAAGTAAGGTATTCTATCGATAGCGTTTGCTTATGATGTTTTGCACAAAAACGTGTTTCTTCCAAGGATATAGTGCCCTGGCCATAGGAAAAGATGATTCTGTATCTCTTGGCTATATGTAATATACAACGTGTAACGTTAAAAGCGCAAAAATTATTTTTTTTTCGCGAATTTCCTAATGTTTTATATTTTTACATTGTTCAGTAGCATTGGCTGAGTTACCTCACGAGAGGTTTTGCGCTTTTAACGTTACACGTTGTATATCTAACTTCATCATCTGATCATCACCATATCAGACATGAGACGTCCACTGCTGAACAAAAGCCTCCTCTATAGATTTTGAAAAGAAGCTGTTGGAAACAGCTTGCATCCAGTACGATCCTGTGGTCTTTCTTCTTCATCTAATACCTGCCTACAAACTACCTACCTTCAAACAAAATAAAATCTTTGACTACTTATTTTCCTTTTCTTTCATAATGCTGGCGTGTCGCGACCTTTAAGCTAGAGCTCTAAGTATATCATTTGCGACCTTACCAAGGCCACGAATACCAATAACAAGTAAAGTGGCCACAGATATCGATTCCTGCAATAAAAATGAACATGGGAAATACAGGTTGTCCTATCAGTTCTTAGAAATGTTGCTATTAAGTCATTTGTGAACTGCGTCACATTCTTCCACATTTGCATGAAGAGAATAGAATATATCGGTGATCGCTGTGTGCGATTCCAAGTGCCCAGATTATTTTTGTCAACTCCTGATAACTGGTCGCATGGTAACGAATTATGGAACGAAAAGGGCTGTTGAAAGATACTGTTTATTTTAGTCAGTACAAGTCTGACAGCCCGCTATGCCCAGTGCGGGGGAGGACTCATGTATGAATTTCCACGATAAAAAAAACTATTGGTAACTAGATATTTTGTTAAAAATTTCGTTAAATGTTATGAAAAATATCTAGTTTTGATTCTAAGACACCCAGGCTTGGATGTAGAATGCAGTCCCACCCTCCAGCTCCCGTAAATATGCACATGCAGAAAGGAAATCATGCGAATGCGCACATGCAAGGAAAAGCGAGAAAAATGACCCCCTTTTTTCATGTTCCCATGCCGTGCAACCAAACTTTCTATAACATTTAATGTCATGGATTTCCACAAAGTAACGCCTGATTTTTTACTTAATTTAAACATTTTCATCTTGATTTTTCATTAATAAAATTAAATAAATCCTTAAAAAATATTAAAAGGTTGTTGTAGGACCTGCAGACGCCAGCACATGAATCAACTTCAATCTGTCAATTTTTTTAATAGTAGATTGTTATACAAGGGTGAAAAGAAATCAATTCCCATACGAGGTATTTAAACGCACGAGCGAAGCGAGGGCGGCTATAGTCCGAGTGGGAATTGATGACTTTCACCCGTGTTAAACACTCTACTTTTCATTTCAAATATAAGGAAAGTAAAAAATAGTCTTTTTTAATTTAAATTTCAATTAAGGAACACACCGTCCGCGTCACCGCCGCGGGCCATCCCACTTTAATAGGTATCTATTTTTAAATTCATATTGGCCGTATACACACACAAGACCGCAGCATTTTTTTTTAATCGATATTTTTCTTAATTATGTAAAAACGAGATGAAAACCCGGCTTTGCTCGGATGAAACGTGTATCATACATGACGGAGAGTCCGTTATCAGAGGGGTCGCAGTATCGGAAATAACACTCACAAAACCTTCGTTAACACTTTTAATTACTTGCTAACACACACTGAATACAAAATAATCAAGGATTTCCGAGATATGGCTCGATTAAAAACTTAGAAACGCGGGAAGTTTACCATGGAGGAGCAACCAAGACGTCTACCCAGCTTGCCGTACCAATTCAAAGTGTTCGCTTCACTCAACTGTCACCAACCACGTGACCTACCCCACTCACAGGTTTGCCAACCTATTTGTCAACGTCACTACTTGTCAACGTCGAATAGCTGACTAAACTTCTGAATCGATTCGATCGAATTCAACTCGACTATTCGCTCGGTGTTGCCATTCCTCCACGCTAACCATCCCCAAGTCTAACGTTTGTCTAACGTTTAAACTTGACGTTTCTAAACGTTATCTGTCAAAACTAATTTCATAGTTCCTCCAATGAGAGATAGATGGCGCTATTCTAAATTAACAATAATCAATAGAGATTCTAAATTGCGTATCTGTTTTGATTCCACACCAACGACACTAGATGGCGTTATTCTAAATTAACAATAATCAGTAGAGATTCCAAATTGTGTTTCTGTTTTGATTCCGCAGCATGATAATAGATGGCGTTATTCTAAATTATTGTGCTTCTGTGTTGGTTCTGCGACTTAAATAATACACATCTAAATAGGTACTAAATGTAGGTGTCACGGCAACTCATAAGTTTATAGGTTATTCTAAGGAGGTTTAGTAACTACATAATACACCACATGACACTGGCCGAAAATAAAGAGAAAAAATAAAAACTTCTCAACACTTAGACTATGGAAAAAAGAATGGACTCGGCGTAAACAATCTATACGAACAGAATCGCAGCGGCTCCCCGTGGCCGGTCGCCATGTTTTGTCACGGCTTTTTAATCTGTGGTCAAAGCCAACAACAAGTACATCAGTTGTCATCGCAACTTGTTTGTTTATGTGTTTTGAAGAAAATTTAGTGATATTAAGCGAAAATTGTGCTTGTTTATAGTGTTTGAACTTGCATAATACTGTATTTATTATGGGTAGGTGCAGTATGTCAGGCTGCCGCATGAAAAGCGACAAAAAACATGCCAATATAATGTTGCACAGGTTAGTAACCGAATTCATTCAAAATATCTTGTATTTTTCTACTATTTTAAAAGATTTTGGTATTTGTGAGGAAGTTCATAAGGATATACTTGCTTTTCTGTAATCATTTACTGTTTTACTATTAATACTAAGTGTTTTTAAGAAAATCAGTTTGTTGTCCTAATAAATAGAGTTTCGGTTCGACATTTTCAATTTATCGACAATATATCGATAGGTGGATATTATTTAAACACGATTTGTTTTTTTGTGATTTCAGATTGCCAACATGTAAAAAAAGAAAAGAACAGTGCCATACTTGGGACTGAAAATTTGAATACTACGACCAAGCATATTTTTATTTGTTCCCTACATTTTGAAGATAAATGAACATGATAACATCACATTTTGAATATGATTGAGATCGACAGTTCAATGAACTCACATACGATTATTGTGAAAAAATACTTGTTCAAAGAACGCATTTTTAGAACTCGACTATAACCGGAACCAACGGCTGTTATAATTTTTATTAAATCAGTGTAAAATGTTTTTCTGGTTTCATTTTCATAATGCTGTCATTTTTTCCTAATCGAACATAAATCTTCTTCTTTTGTGATAAAGTTGAAAATATCGGGGTAGGGAAAAGCCGATAGAAAGCTATTAGAAACTCATTGTCGAAAAACACCGTGCAATTCAACTATCGATAATAAAATGCGCGCAGCTCTACGGCAAGCCGCCATCTTTGTGCCAGACAGATTATTAAGAGGGCTATCACACGTTTCCTTGTTTTTGTGCAAGGTTTTTAACCTGATTCTGGTTAGGATATGGCCACAAATTAAAAAAAAATATATACTCGAGAAAGTTTGATTATTTTTGCGTGGAGTGTATTGAAAACATTTTTAAATTTGTTTACATACATGAGTAAAAACCTTGTCTCTGCAAAGGATGTTTCATAAAATTCTACTTTTTGTCATACTTTTGAATTGAATTACATAGAATGTATAATAGTAAAATAACATTTGAAAATGTCCATGGTACATCTGAAAGTTTATATTTGGAGTGTATTAATCAGATTTTTATTTTTCATTCAGAAATACACCAAAAATAATTCTGGAAAACAGGAAGAATTTGACATTTTTTCGTCCGAAATTATATTTTTTATCTATGAATATTTAACTGAATATTCAATCAAAAAGTATTCAATAACTAAGTTTACTATGTTAGCTTGCATGAAAAAAATAAATAGCGCATTTAAAATTAAACTAATAGTATAAAATAATTAAAATATGCAACGACAAAATTCAATATAAAACCAAGAACGGTTTGTTCTTTGATTTAGACAGCGCGGAGCGCTCTCAGAGTGAGGACGTACCGCTCGCAACCATTTTGACATTAGTCACGTAAGCATTAAAATTTAAAATACACGCCATCATTCATGACCTTTAGACGCGGCGCTAGTATCTTTGTCATAGCATCAAATTCCATATAAAAAATGAAGTACCTCTAATTTTCCGCAGGTCATGAGTGGTGGCCAGGAATATTTCCAATCGCCAAGAGTATAGCGCGACCAACCTTTTTTGATACAAGCTAATATTTTGAATTAATTTAATTCTGATCTGTTTGCAATGTAAACATATAAATGTGTTGATTGTATTTTCCCTATATTCGAATGTGGATTTAATTCTAGATAATAAATGTAAATAATTCTGATAGATTTTTTTCTGAATTGGTAATTAAATGTAATTTCAGACTTGCCAACTTCCCAAACATTCCAGTTCATTTGTATAATACCTATAGCTCGCTGCGGACCCACCATACCACCGGCCATGCCTCTGGTGGTATGGCTTTTTAATACGTCGTACATCGTAATCATCAGATCAGCACTTCTACCCAGGGAAGGACGGGAGGGACATTCAAACTTATAATGACTAAAATCTACGGTGTCCTTCAATAACCCACTGCGATCCGGGGGCATAGATACTTGATAAGACAGTCCCGCGACGCCGGCAGGATTTGGCTCTCTAACGTGCGCCCCGAAAATCCGTGAAAAATTGATCTGTACCCCTAGCACGAGTTTTCACTATTTTACTTTACAGTATTTACAGCGTTTCTTGTATGGAAAAATGGAACAGCGCCTCTGGTGTGCGACGAAAGAACTAAGTTTTTCCTTGAAAATTGTCAATTTGAAATTGTCAAAGTTCCAGTTTACTTTACGTCTCAAATACTGAAAACTCGTGCTAAGGGTAAGGTGCTACTGATTGTTTTGAGGTAGCAGTTAACCCAGACATGTGCCAGACTGCTATTATAGGAAGCCATAACTTGTAGAGGTGGAACGGATTAACTGTATCGCCGATTATATCATTGACTGCGCTGTTATTCTGATCCTTTGACGTCAAGTATCTAGGATTGCATAGCGATATGTGTGAGCAAAAGAGGTACAGGAACGCAACGTTCCTATATCTCTTTTGCTCACGTAAAGGCAATCGTTGTTCAGTCCCCCATCTTCCCCATAATTGACTATGGTGATATGTATTACTATGACCTGAATACGGATTTTCTCAAGAGACTTGAAAATTGGGATTAAAGTTTGTATGAAAATAATTTAATCTCACGTGATTTACTTAAAACTTTCCACTGTACACCTATCAACAAAATGGATACAAATTATTTATTTATTTATTTATCACATGTTTCTTTGCCATTACAGATATCTTATAATCTAATGCGACAAAGTAACTTAAAATAAGCTTAACTAATCCTTACATGCTACACAGTATGTGGCCCTTGTGAACTCACTCAGTGTACAGTCGAATATACATATCTATGACCTCCGCCACCTTGTTGAGAGTGCTCAGCGCACGAGTAAGTGGTGCGCGCCCCAGCAGGTAAGTTCGCGCCCTCGGAACCACCAGCAGATGCGGCATGCCGCCGCCGCCATACCCATCCGGTAAATTGAAGCCAATGTCCGAGTTTTGTATAATACTTAAAAGTTTGAAAATGTATGTTGCCAGTGCAACTTCACGCCTAATTTCCAGTTTGTAATAGCCAACCATACCGAGACAGAACACAGGGTAGGATATAGCAATGAGTATCCCGGGTATCTTCCATATAATTTTAAATAAATGAATCTAACGAATTTGTTCTGTATCCGTTCGAACATGTTTTTATATTTTATTTCACCCGGACTCCAGATGCCGCATTATACTCGAGTTGACTCCTCACAAGAGCCTCATACAAAGCCTTCAATGCACTGATGTTAGTGAAGTCGTAATGCAAATAATCTTATACATAAAAATCAATTGTTGTTCGTTAGTCTCGCTAAAATTCAAGAACGGCTGGACCGATTTGGCTGATTTTAGTTTTGAATTATATTGGGAAGTCCAGGGAAGGTTCAAAAGGTGAGAAAAAGAGGCGGAACGAAGTTTACCGGGGCAGCTAGTTGATAATAATTGTAAGCCCGAAATACGATTTCTAGCGGCCTAAATCAAGTTCAAAATACTCGTTAGCTGTGTAGATTATTTTTTTTATGAATATTGAACGTTCTCCCTCTTGTAACTTTATATCTATTTGATGTACAGAATAAAAATAAATACCATTTGTTGTGGATTTTCATTGCTTTTAAACTTCTCTGAGGCATTCGTGTCATAAAAGGGGACCGGAAAAAATAGTAGATGATAAATAATTTGGAGCGATCCCCCAACGTGACATATTTTTTTGAATTATCATTACATACTTAGGTACTTTAAAATCCAGTTTTTTTTTCATTGTTTTTTACTTTATATAGGGAACTTGGCTTTTGTGTCGGGGTTTTTTTTAAATTAATTCGTCCCTAATGACTGGACTATAAAAACCAAAGGCATTAAGTAAGTCTGCCTTATCGTAGATACAATGTTTAATTGTATGCAGTAAGTGTTAATAAATAAAAATAAGAGAAAAGTAACGCGCATTATAATAATGTTACAGAGTATGAGAAAAAAAATCGAATAGGATGTATGGAACAGCTTCTTATTTTTCATCAATCGATTGTAATTAGGTTTCATCGAAGAGATTTGAAGTCTTGTATCAGGTTCGGCATCCAGTCAATTGCGGTATTTCGTTTTGGCAGCTGCATTGTATTTGTATTTTTCACCGTGGTGAGACAGTCCAGTGACCGCGACAAGCTCCGGCCCTCCAAGGCTTACCTCCCTGATTGGAAATCGCTTCACGGCGTCTTAGGTAACGCGGCTTTCCTCTCCCTCACGTGTTCCACCTCCTACTTCGCTATATTGACTGCTTTGCATAAGGAGGTGACTACTTCTCATTCCGTCTCGCCCCGCAGAGCGTGGCCTCGTTCAATGCCGGGCGCTTTTAAACTGACTCAAGTGCATCGAGTTGGGATTTGGCCAACCTGTACCACTCCATGTACCAGACTTGAACATTATACAAGTTCATTAACTGTTCAGGCGTGAAGTACCGCTTGACTAGGATACCTAACTTTTTTGCAGCCAACTCAAAAAGTGGACTAATGTTCGGGGTCGATGTTAACGGCACCCCAACAACGTCAAGATGGTCTGTAATTTTTTACGGTTGCACCTCAGAAAGATAGAACCGGGTCGGATTGGCTCTTTTTTGCGGAAAAATTCACGTCTTAGCAGCATTGAAGTTC
The DNA here is from genome assembly GCA_028554685.1 of Agrotis ipsilon. Taxonomy (NCBI): domain Eukaryota; kingdom Metazoa; phylum Arthropoda; class Insecta; order Lepidoptera; family Noctuidae; genus Agrotis; species Agrotis ipsilon. The sequence goes on along the minus strand of CM052973.1, from coordinate 13,950,268 downwards.
AAGCACTCAACCGGCCATGGTTCTTTCGCCAGATATTATTTTGTGAATTTTATTCATGAAAACAGGTACTACTCAGAACAAAACATACAAAATAATAAGTTAGCATTCCAATAAATCGTAAAAATAAACGAAATTGAATGAAAAGTGAGAAATTACAGGAATGTTTCAGGTTTCATATCTTAATATATATAAATCTCGTGTCACAATGTTTGTCCTCAATGGACTCCTAAACCACTTAACCGATTATAATAAAATTCGCACACCATGTGCAGTTCGATCCAACTTCAGAGATAGGATAGTTTAAATCTCAAATTTTAGACCGGGTCCTCCACCCGTGCGAAGCCGGGACGGGCCGCTAGTTAAATAATAAAATCGAAAAAAATAACGTTTTCAATGTTCCAAAGAGTTTTTGTTAAATTTCTCTAAAACCCTGCATTAAAGGTGTAAATGTTCTGGATTAAATGACAAACATTTTCTATGCCATTTCAATAGAAATCAGGTAAAAAGCCTAAGTGACCAACTGTAGTATCGTAATTCGAGCATAAATAAGCGAATCTATGCACTGTTAGTCGCGATTGATCGTAGATGAACTCAGGTACCTACTATCCTACTATTTGCTATGCGAATGGAATAATGTGGAGTTGTACCACATTTTCTACGCAATTTTGAGAAGTTAGTACCTTCGTTAGGAAGTGTAACCTCAGTTTTGCGAGACAGAATAACCACCCCAGAGCACTTAATTTAGAGCTCACCGAAACATTCTGTTTCAAGAGTACACTCTGAAAGATCTGTCTTTATTAAAAAAAGAAACCAGCAGTGACCCAGTATAAGAAACACTGAAGCCCAGTCAAAATAGTTTGAGTTTTTATGATCCGCGTAGTAGATTTATCGTTCTCTTTGCGTGAGTTAACGAACATGATGGTCTTCTTGGGCCTCACTCAGTTTCTTCCTGGATCACGGCGTTTGGTGATATTACTCTTGTCTCTTGACACCAGTTTAAAATATTTTAAAACACTGGTTGGGAATATTCGACCATAAAACCGACCTCTTCTGGCTATATCTCCTTATCTATGTCACCTTAATCACCGCAAGTGGCTCATTTTCGGCCCATAATTATGTCTCTAAATGGATGGCATAAATGACGGTTTGATGTATAAGTACAAGAAAAAGTTTGAAAATTTTTAAACACCAAATCGTAAGTTCTAAATAATTTCAAAAATCTAATTAAATAAGTTATGGATTCCAGTTAGTCACAAGAAACAAAATGAACACTTGAAAGATATCCTAACAATATTATTTACTCGTATAGAATGGAATTGAATAATCTTTAAAATGCACACCTTCTAACTTCTAAATTACAAACATATCCAATTCGCAGTGTGACACAATGGGCGGTCTAATCGCTAAAATCGATCAGTATAAGAGTTATACTTGTTTATAGTGTAATTTAATGTGTGGCCCTTATTTTATTTTGCTAGGTATACATTTATCATATTATCCATTCGTAACTAAGAAAATAAGTAGTGTCTAGAAGCCCGAGATCTCACTTTGTTTATTCGAAAGAAAAGTGGCAAAAGCTCATGTTGTTTTCGTCCTGGTATACAAGGCGTAGCTGTGTTGATTGTGTTTTGTTTTTATGCGGGGGGCATCACGATGTCAAATTGACAGAAACTGTGTTCTTTCATTTTGTAATAGGGCTCTTAAGCATGCACGTTTTTTTCGAAGGTATTTCATGTCTACTCTTTTCCATAGTCTAAGTCTCAACATGATAACTGATGTCAAAAATGGCGGCTGCGATCTCTCTGGTCAGAAAATCATTAGAAATTTACAAAATACTCGACTATCCGAATTTTGCGGATATATGTTGTCGACTCGAAATCTTTATTTTTTAATGTTTTATTTTTAATATAGAACGAAATTATTAATATAGAAAATTATAGCCGACTAAATAACCAATTTTAGTTCTATTTTTAAAATTCATTCCCGCCCTAGGGAGGGAAGCAATTACTATGAGTCTTTCCCGCCCAAGGGAGGGAAGCATCGTTTTCGACCCGCTGCTTAGATCAAACAAACACTACTTTCCGAGTATGAGAAATGAAATAGTAGATTGTTATACAAGGGTGGAAAGAAATCAATTCCCATACGAGGTATTTAGACGCACGAGCGAAGCGAGGGCGGCTATAGTCCGAGTGGGAATTGATGACTTTCACCCGTGTTAAACACTCTACTTTTCATTTCAAATATAAGGAAAGTAAAAAATAGTCTTTTTTAATTTAAATTTCAAATATGGACACACCGTCCGCGTCACCGCCGCGGGCCATCCCACTTTAATAGGTATCTATTTTTTTAAATTCACATTGGCCGTATACACTCACAAGACCGCAGCTTTTTTTTTTAATCGATATCGTTCTTAATTATGTAAAAACGATATGGAAACCCGGCTTCGCTCGGGTGAAACGTGTGTCATACATAACACACATCTAGGTACTAAATGTAGGTGTCACGGTAACTCAAAAGTTTATAGGTTTTTCTAAGGAGGTTTAGTAACTACATAATACACCACGTGACACTGGCCGAAAATAAAGAAAAAAAATAAAAATTTCTCAACATGTCATCCGATGTCAAAAATGGCGGCTGCGATCTGTCTGGTCAGAAAATCATTAGAAATTTACAAAATACTCGATAATCTGAATTTTGCGGATATATGTTGTCAATTCGAAATCATTATTTTTTAATGTTTTATTATTCAGGTTAGCTTTCAATCGAGTCTACCGTAGCCCTGCACGAAATCTTCTATTCTATACATATAATAAAACTGTAGAAAAATTATTTTTGTACATTAAATAAAAACTCAAAAAATATAGCCAGGGTATTAAAGGACAACCAATAGAACCCATTTCTAGCATTTTTAGATTTTTTGTCTGTTTATCTGTTTGTCTGTGTATTTGTCCAGGTATCACGTAAAATATACGAAATTAATGTAGATAACTTTTATACACAACGATTAAGCGTAACTTGGAGAGGAACTTAGTTTTTGTTTCATTGGAATCGGTTCAGTCTATCAAAAGATATTGGAATTTAAAGTGTTTCAGAAGTTTCTTTGGTCTCACACATTGATTTCGTACGTCAATCGCGCGATCTAACTTCGAATAGAAAAACTACATTATTCAAATAACTGGAATGGACTGGAATGGACTGGCCTGAATTAAGCGCTTAGAACTAAAAAATACATTGTTCAATTCCGACATCCACGCGAACGAAATTGCGGGCACAGCTAGTTATTAATATAGAAAATTATAGCCGACTAAATAACCAATTTTAGTTCTATTTTTAAAATTCATTCCCGCCCTAGGGAGGGAAGCAATTACTATGAGTCTTTCCCGCCCAAGGGAGGGAAGCATCGTTTTCGACCCGCTGCTCTGATCAAACAAACACTACTTTCCGAGTATGAGAAATGAAAAATAGATTTTCTCCCTTATCACAATAAATAGTGGTAGGTTAATGTTCGATTGGTAAAATTTGACAGATCCGAGTAGGTTGACCTGCCGTACATATTACACTTAACAAACGTCGCTCCCAAGAGTACAGAGTTATTTCACATCTCTGCCACATTGCGCGCATTAGTTTTCTATTTTTTTATCTGTAGGTACAGTGCTCGAACTAGCTCTAACAGTCATTTCTTAAATTGTAATAAGTACTTAAGTAAGAACATGGTTACTTTAGCCCCCTCCCTCATATTAAATTGATTGATTGGGTCGACTAACTCGCCCCCTTACATACATATGAAACTTGACACGGTAGTTTTAAACTTTGAGTAAGTACGTTGACCTTTACTTGTACCTACCCCCTCGGAAACCATGAATGCGTGACGATAATTGTAATGTTTTTGTTCGAATTTATTTTTTGTCCTACCTTGTCAGTAATTGAGAATGTTATTATGGTTTACACAACAAAATCGAACTAGGTTCCATGTGAATCATTTTAGGGTGGGTGGAATCCACCCCTTACTATCGGTCCAGCCATTATCATCATCAACTATGTCGTAAAAGTGTCAGCACAATGGCCACCCTTAGGGAGACAAACCAGGCCGGGGTCGCGGGACTAACGCAGGTACCGTGACCTCGGAATATAAAGGGCTATTGAAGGACACTGTGGATTTTAGTCAGTATAAGTCTGACAGTACCTCATGCCTCGCCCTGGGTGGGAGGACTCATTTGATGATTTTACTACGCAAAAAAGAGACGGTCCACTAGTAAGACTGGTGGACAGACTTTCGAGCTTCTGACTAACAGTAACGGCTATCGATGATATCGATAAAAGATATCGATTCTAGGATATGCCGGTTTTCTCACGATGTTTTCCTCCACCGTTTTGAGAGATGAAGTGATGATATAAATTACACAAAGTAATGCGACTGGGTGGGTTCCACCCATGACCAACTCGTAAGTCGGGGCTCATACCACTGGGCCACCACTGCTCTGAAGATAGACCTGCGGCCGTATTACAACGTCTTAAAACCAGGCTTGTTCCGACGAGTATAAGTGACAGAGCTATACAAGTCGTCCAGCGCCATCTCGTTTACTTACTCGGCCCCTGTGCTGCTGTTATTATTTTAGCCTCATCACAGAATGGCTTGTATTAAACAAAAGTTAATTGTCCCCAGAATCTAAAACACCCGAACCTAGTAAACCTGATCGAGGTGTTTCGTCGCAAGCGCAAGCTGCACCTCGTCTTCGAATACTGCGACCACACGGTGCTACATGAACTGGAGAAGTATCCTGCTGTGAGTACACAAATTTATGTTTATTAAGCTTCACAAGACCAGTTTTTCCATTGGCTACTATAAGCAGGTGTCCAGGGCCGCAATCTTTAAGGGCCCCCGAATTTCTTATAACATCATAACAGGGGATTTATTTATTGACGCGCTAAACATGAATACAGTACATATATTTCACTTACATATATGTAGTATGTAGCGAACAATCATAATTTCAGCAGTTCAGCTCATGAAGGCCCTGATTAAGTTATCTTTTTTGAACACATAAAGTTGAAAACATCTCTCGGTATTAGCTTTACTTTTTTTCTTTATGATAACTCTAACTGGGCCAAATTGATACTCTTCTGTCCGCGTGTTTTTTGGAAAAAGTGGTACAAAGTGGGTATGTTTTGTTTTTTTGTAAGAATCTTGCGCTGAGATATTGGTAAAACCTTACATTTTGATGTTTTTTGACGGGATGGTAGGCCACTTGGCCTTACTCTGTTTGAGTAAGGCCAGGTGGTCTACGATCCCTTCTTAAACAGAGAGTAATTCCACTATGGGAAATAGACAGAGCTATAAAAATCGTCTTATGCCTTTTTGTCGCGGAGACCTTTTGTTTCCTCGTCTCTCGAGTGCTATGAAGTTACATAGGAATGCGCTGATTATGATGACAAATAGTTTCTAGCCACCGGCACACTAGACTGGGTAACAAAAAGTCAATCCAACTAAAGTTTCCAATGAGTGGCAACCTAATGTGTAGGTCACCTACAGAATTGAAGGCGTAACACCATTATTAATTCATTGAAATATACGTCAAAGAGCCTTTAACAGACATGACTAAATGTTTGTCCACATAAAGAAAACATTTACTAAGTAATGAAATATTCATAGTCCTGAAGAAATGCCTATAGGAAATCGACCCATGTAAACGAACTGTAAATAAAATAGTCGAATGACCTTCCTTCAGTCACTTTTTACCTTGCTCCATACTTATTACACAGCATATTTTGACTTTGCGTGTAAAACAACATTTTTCGGTACTCGTTTTTTACCAACTATTTGGTTAGTGTTAGTGTCTTCGAGATTACTAAAAAGACCTTGTTATTTATTGATGTCTACAGGTAATTCTAGGTAGACGAGTTGTAGAGATCTTCGTTTTTTTATGATGGCACTGTATTTTCGGCCGTCAACAGGGTCGGACTGGGCTGGGGTCCGGGCGCGGGCCCGCCCGGACCCCACAGGGGCCCACAGGACCGGGTTTTCTTTTTTAAATTAGTTTCATGCGTAATCTTCGGGTTTATCCATTATTTTTAAAATATTGTTACAGACACCGCGAGCGTGCATTTCTCGAATATATGCAAAAGTATCCGATCCATAAGTTATCGTTGAGACGCAAGTAGCGTGCCTGTTTGAGTGTACGGAACGTGCGAATCTTAATTAATTAAGAAAATAATCATTCATCTATCATCACAAAGTTTCGCATTTATATTATTACTAAGATGGTAATAAGTTTAATAGTTAGATTGGAAGGCTAGCAAGCACATTTGTTTATTACCTACGTGAAAATTTAAAGAGCTTAGCCGCGACTCCATCTGTTTGAAAATGGCAAAGGTGAACAAAAACATTGTAAGCAAAACAAACATAAAAGTCGATTCGCGATTCTATTTTGGTTTTAAGCGCTTTGCGATCGATTTTATCGCGACCTGTGGTGTATTTTTATCTTTCAACGGTAAACTGTTTGTATAATAATTATGTAACGGTTCAAGCACTACAGGTTTTTTGAAACCTAAAGATTTTGTGACAATTTAAGCTTCATCATCATCATCATCATCATCTCAGCCATAGGACGTCCACTGCTGAACATAGGCCTCCCCTTATGATCTCCACATATACCGGTTGGAAGCGACCTGCATCCAGCGTCCTCCGGCGACCTTAATAAGGTCGTCTGTCCACCTTGTTGGTGGACGTCCTACGCTGCGCTTGCTAGTCCGTGGTCTCCACTCTAGCACTTTTCGACTCCATCGGCTTCTGCTCTGCAATCAATATGGCCTGCCCATTGCCACTTCTGCTTGCTTATCCGGTGGGCTATATCGGTGACTTGAGTTCGTCTACGGATCTCCTCATTTCGGATTCGATCACGCAGAGAAACACCGAGCATAGCCCTCTCCATAGCTCACTGAGCGACTTTGAGCTTTGAGATGAAGGTGGATGAAAGACCACGTTTCGGTGCCGTAACTCATCACTGGTAACACACATTGGTTGAAGATATTCGTCTTGAGACACTGAGGTATATCGGACGAAAAGACACTGCGTAGTTTCCCGAACGCTGCCCAACCGAGTTGGATTCGGCGGCTGACCTCTTTCTCGAAGTTGGATCTACCTAATTGGACTACTTGTCCTAATGGTGCGAGAGCCGGCTGCAGAAGTACCTACGTCATCGGCTACCCCAATGGGCTATATTTAGATCGTTAACCGACACTTAAACACGTAAAAAAAATCAGGTCTGCCAGAGCCGATCCTGCCGGGTCATAGAAATAATCGATATTTTTTGACATAATTTTTTAATAAAAATTACCTCATAAGATACCCGAATGAAAGTGCTGGCAGCAGTTAACCATTGATTAGTTATGTAAAAAAAAGTTGGTCTGCCACTGCGCAGCCTGCCGGAAGTACTTGGCAGACCCCTAAATATATGCCCTTCTGACTCACTAAACCTACCTCATCGAGTACCCGGATGGAACCAACGCTAAATAATAGCCAAGATGCCCCTGATAGTGGATCAAAAAGTCTGCCAGGTCTAAGCCTGCCGAAACTTAGTGTTCAAAGCATTTGAAGTTGATAGGGAGCGTAATTTCACCTGAAGTCAAAATAACATTTAACATTTACAATAACATTTTTTATCATTGTTTTGTTTCTAAAGTTATACAAATTCATGAATATTAAATATTTTTTATCGAAACATTAAATAAAAAAACACGTGTAGGGATAAAAGATGTAAATTCAAAATTTAGCAATAATCACTACGAGTTCAATAACATGCTTACAATTTATATACATACTATATATGTACATACAACTGTCAAAACTTAGTTTAAGTTGGCATAAGCCCCTTCGTACACTAGGCGACGCAAGTCTCCGATACTTTACGATATTGGTATACATTGACGCGTGCCTGTGTCCGAACCTCTATGGTTTGTATTCCGATAGTCGCTTGGATACCGAAGTCGCAAGGTATCGGATACTGGAGTCGCCTTGTGTACGAAGGGCCTTAGAATTACCTGAATTCTGTATACATATTTGTAAGTTTAGGGAACTAAGTAGGCTTTCAAGTGGAGAACCTGTTATAGAGTAAATCAAGTCAACGCCTAATTAACTTGACCACCACCAGGATCTCTCCCATCATCTGAGCCGTAGGACGTCGACTGCTGAACATAGGTCTCCCCTTTAGATTTCCACATATACTGGTTGGAAGCGACCTGCATCCAGCGTTCTCCGGCGAACTTCATAAGGTCGTCTATCTATCTTGTTGGTGGACGTCCTACGCTGCGCTTGCTAGTCCGTGGTCTCCACTCTAGTGCTTTTCGACCCAATCGCCATCCATTGACCATCTTCTCTGCGAGAATTATGGCCTGCTCATTGCCACTTCAGCTTGCTAATCCGGAGGGCTATATTATATGTTGTTGTGGGCTATATTTGAGCGACGTTGAGCTTTGAGATGAGGCCGATAGTGAAAGGTCACGTTTCCGTGCCATAAGTCATCACTAAAACACATTGGTTCAAGACTTCTGTCTTGAGGCACTGAGGTATGTGTGTTATCACCTTTTTTGAAGAACAGCACCACCTCACCAATGCTCCGTGCTTCAGCCGTTTGCCATCGAACAGGACGGTGTTAAACAGTTCTGGAGGACTTTAGGTACCGGTTTTCCACCGGCTCTCAGAAGCTCTGAAGTGGTATACGGTGACGGAATCACTTCAGAGCTTCTGAGAGCGGGTGCAGCAAGCTGAAGTGTTAATGAGCAGGCCATATTTCTCGCAGAGAAGATGGTCAATCGATGGCGATTGGGTCGAAAAGAACTAGAGTCGAGACTACGGACTAGCAAGCGAAGCGTAGGACGTCCCCCAAGTAACACACAAGCAATATAACAGTACACATTTGTAAAACTATACGGTTTAATCATGGATATTCTTTGATTAAGAGCCTTAGAAATAGCTAAATGTTGTATTAAGTTGAGTTTGGACTCGTGAAATTCTTAATGCATAATAGGTTCTGCATATTTGTACTCTATTCCTTTAAACTTAATAACTAAGATATGTTAGGCAATTATACAAACATTATTAAGTATTACGCTTTCTATGTATTATTAAGCTAAAAATAAGTCCCTATGGAAGCATTTATCTGAATAATCATAATCAGTTTTGCTATTATTCAATAATTATTAAGCTAGTAGCGTTTCATTAAACTGATTGCTGCATAATGTACAAAAATCTGAATAAAGGTATTAGATAATGCTGTTTTACAGCTTGATACTGAATAATTGTAAAGTGTACTTTATTATTAGTCCCTATAGAAGCATTTATCTGAATAATCATATTCAGTTTTGCTATTATTCAATAATTACCAAGCTAGTAGCGTTTAATTAAACTGATTGCTGCATAATGTACAACAATCTGAATAAAGGTATTAGATAATGCTGTCTTACATCTTGATACTGAATAATTGTAAGGTGTGTGATTATTTTATGCTTAAAACTGGGTAAGTATTTTCATGTTTCACCAGTTATTCAGCTGCTGAATAGAAAAGATCATTTCGGCTTTTATTAAGTTTTCACTTGCTTATCAGTGTGTTTTAAACTAACTTATTCAATTTAACGCACCACATTAAGTATGTATAATAGCGCAAATAACTTAATATTAGCTCATTCAAGGGAAATCTTAGTAACTAGAATCTTGTGGACTTTTATTCAGTAAATGGAAGCAAAACAAGCGATCGCCATTTTTGTTTTGTGAATAATTATAATTACAAGGAATTCATCAAGATTATTTGAACGATTAACCTTACAACTACCACATTTTCAACTCTGTTTATCGTAATTGTTCCATTGGAATCCCGAGTGAAAAGAGGGAATTAAGTTAAGAATCCTTAGTGTAGCGAGGGATTCAAGTTAGCCCAAGACAAGGCAGCTTTACTCCCGAGGAGCGTACTCTGCTTTTCACACCTAATGTAGCGAGGAAATCAATTCGATTTTTGAAATTTGATGTGGTACGACAACCTTCGAACGTGAAGTTGGCACCAGTGTAAGCGATCAGCTGTTGCAGCCAGCGGCCGCCATTACTGATACAACTCCTTGGTGAAAGTTTTCATATGGTTTTATTTGAGGTTCCAAATTCAAATCACATTATTCCAACGGGAATAATGAAATTCAGTACATATATTATTGCCCGGCTCGAGCGAGAGGGAACAATGACCTGCTTTATTCCTTGTTTGCATGACATATAATTTGACATTTACGAGCAAGTGGTGTGAAAATAATATTTACAATCGCTTATCTTGACTATTCAAGCGGCGCGTTAAAAATAATCGGAAAAATCATATACTACGAGCACTCCGCCCGCGACTTCGTCCGCGTGATTTTCGCTTTTGTGAATTTTTACTCCCAGCCACCCTCTTTAAGGGATGCTTTTCGAAAATCTAAATCGATATTCAACAAAATTTCTATCTACTCGCAGTATCCCGTCTTGGGTGGTACCTATGTTCTTAAAATAACCCTAATGAATATATTGGGATTCCTTGCTAACAACCCCAAAACTACTCTTAAGGGGTTGAATTTCGCAAGATCTTCACTTAGTGAGAACCTATGTCTAAAGTTGAACCTCCTGTAAAATTTGAGACCTCTAACTATCAATACATCAATCCCGTTTTAACTATCACTTACGTCTTGAGACTCCTAGCACTTGTAGTAACAAAGTTTCATACAAACTATCAACCCCAAAAACAACCCCTGGGGGGTCGAATTTCACAAAATCCCGTCTTTAGTATCACTTACGTCCAAAAAAGAACCCATATGTAAAAAATGAAGTCTCAAAACTATCAACCCTAAAAACAACCCCTTAAGGGTCGAATTTCACAAAAATTTTATCTTGTTGAGCATTTACGTCTTAAAATGAACCGGCATGCAAGATTTGAGACGCCTAGCACTTGCAGTAACAAAGTTTCATACAAACTATCGACCCCAAAAACAAACCCCTTAGGGGTCGAATTTCGCAAAATCCCGTCATAGTTAGCATCTACGTTCTAAAAAGACACCCTATGCAAAATTTGGAATTCCTAGCAACTGTAGTAGCGAAGTTTCATACAAACTATCAACCCCAAAAACAACCCCTTAGGGGCCGAATTTCGCAAAATCCGTTCTTAGTGCTCACCTACGTGGTATAAGGAAGGTTTATGCCAAATTTCAAGTTTCTAGGCCCAGCGGTTTGGGCTGTGCGTTGTCAGATCAGTCAGTCAGTTTTGAATTTTATATATATATAGAAGATTTACGACAAAATAATTTGCGCACTAAGAATTAACATGTAGCAAACCATATAACAAATAAACTTATTATTTGCTTTAATAAATTCTCCATATAATGTCAAGCAATGACTCGATCACCGACATGTTGTCCGATTAAATGAAATAAAAAAAAAATAAAAAAAATTCTGATTGTCCTATTTCACAATTTGTATGAATAAAATCTGCATTGTTGTTAACATGAAAGTAATGCTGAATTAATTCTGAATCCATGTACCAAATCGACATAAATTGAATATTGTATGAGTAAGAGCTTAATAAAAGGAATATCAGCTGTTATCCAGAAGTTACTAAGATGATTTCACCATTGTAAAGCTCCTGCTCAGATGTTACTCAGAAGTTATTAAGCTTTATGCATTTAATTTTGGGGCCTTTTTTTTCTTGAATAAAGTCTGAATAGGTGTTTACTCAGACGTTACGTAGTATGGTATTCAGATTATAATCTTGATGACTGCACATACTCAGCTCTTATTCAGAAGTTTGTGTTACTTGGGCCACCAACAAGATAGATAGACGACCTTATAAAGTTCGCCGGAGAACGCTGGATGCAGGTCGCTTCCAACCAGTATACGTGGAAATCTAAAGGGGACCTATGTTAAGCAGTGGACGTCCTACGGCTCAGATGATGGGAGAGATCCTGGTGGTGGTCAAGTTAATTAGGCGTTGACTTGATTTACTCAATAACAGGTTCTCCACTCGAAAGCCTACTTATGTAGTTCCCTAAACTTACAAATATGTATACAGAATTCAGGTAATTCTAATGCCAACTTAAACTAAGTTTTGACAGTTGTATGTACATATATAGTATGTATATAAATTGTAAGCATGTTATTGAACTCGTAGTGATTATTGCTATATTTTGAATTTACATCTTTTATCCCTACACGTGTTCTTTTATTTAATGTTTCGATAAAAAATATTCATGAATTTGTATAACTTTAGAAACAAAACAATGATAAAAAATGTTATTTTAAATGTTAAATGTTATTTTGACTTCAGGTGAAATTACGCTCCCTATCAACTTCAAATGCTTTGAACACTAAGTTTCGGCAGGCTTAGACCTGGCAGACTTTTTGATCCACTATCAGGGGCATCTTGGCTATTATTTAGCGTTGGTTCCATCCGGGTACTCGATGAGGTAGGTTTAGTGAGTCAGAAGGGCTTATATTTAGGTGTCTGCCAAGTACTTCCGGCAGGCTGCGCAATGGCAGACCAACTTTTTTTTACATAACTAATCAATGGTTAACTGCTGCCAGCACTTTCATTCGGGTATCATATGAGGTAATTTTTATTAAAAAATTATGTCAAAAAATATCGATTATTTCTATGACCCGGCAGGATCGGCTCTGGCAGACCTGATTTTTTTTACGTGTTTAAGTGTCGGTTAACGATCTAAATATAGCCCATTGGGGTAGCCGATGACGTAGGTACTTCTGCAGCCGGCTCTCGCTCTATAAGTAGATATATGAGTCAACAACTTCGAGTACCCAGTTTCCAACAGAGACTGGGGTGGGCACAACATTGGCATTTGACATATAATTTTCGTCTTGTCCATGTTCATTTTCAAGACTATTGCTTTAAGCTTGATTTTCGGTAATTCAACCATTTTTGTTTCTTATTCCTATGCTGGTTTGTTTTCATAGTCTAGAGATAGGGGATCTCTAGACTAGTCTTAACCTAAATTGATGCCTAAAACTCTGTAATTTAAACACTATTCCGAAAGTGCAATAATATTCACACATTACATTATTAGTTATTAGCTTAAACATAATGGAAACAGGCTCAATGTCGAGTTTTGAGTTTTCAAAATGCTCTTCAAAAAGCATAATTCGAGGAGCTCGTGACTAAACACTATAACAGCCGCACAGGCAGATCTTCAAGCCTTTAAGTTTAGATCGTTAAGCCGCACTTGCCTAGGTTGGTCTGTCGATGAGTGAACATCTATCATGGCAAGTTTTCTTCGTGCCTCGGAAAGTACGTCAAACCATTGGTCTCGCATATCATTTGTAGATCTTTGACAGTCGTTACTGTTAATCAGAAGTACGAAAGTCTAACAACTAGTCCTACAAAGGGGTATCTTATTACCCTGGGTTGTGGAAGTCAGAATAGGCTGCCTGTCCATGTCAAATGTTGAGATTCAGCTGCATCCGGTTCGACTGGAAGCCGACCCCACGTAGTGTTGAAGAGGCTAGCCAGATGATGAATGACAAACAGCTAGAATATCAGGCCTTCTTATAAAAAAGTTTCAAACTTTTTTAAACGAGTCATATTAAATAGAGGTTCAAGTCTTTCTAAAACGAATTTCGCAAAGTCATCGTCTCATACGAGCTACACGATTGTTAAATTTAACATGAAAATTATACAGGAATTTCGGGTTTGTTCTTACAAGCTTGTCACGTAAGCTATAGTCGGACGGGACAGCTTGTCACGTACCGCGCACGTCACGCGATCTGTGACGTCCCGCAAATACGTGGGTCTTTGCAATTTCGTGCCGGAATTTTCTGGATTGTTTGTTTATTCTGATGTTACATAATTCAATCGCTGCGTCCTACCTATTATATCTTTCGGAGTCGACACTCCTAAGACGGCTTGGCCTTTTTTTGTATCGTGGTAAAACCATCAAATCTTTCTTCCCATCCAGGGCAGGGCTGTCAGACTCGTACTAACTAAAATCCACGGTGATCCTTCAATAGCCCTTTACGTTCCAGGCTCACTGTTACCTGATGAGACAGTCCAGCCACCTTCGGTATTCTTGGAGGCGCGCGTGGAACACGACGCGCCCTTGACCCTTGCGTGGCCCATGATCGGAGGGCAATTCTCCCATTACTCGCCATCCGCATGGCCACCCTCCATACAAAAATCTTCAATCCCCTTAACTATACGAAAACCTATTGATCATTTACCTACGTTAAATTCAAGGAACATATTTTTGTTATAAAAAGTAGAGCAGTGTCAAGCAATTGGAAATGGTGCCAAAGTGTCAAAGGCTCCGTTTTTGGGTCAGACTTTCTTGAGCAGATAAAAGACCGTTTTCGGTCCATTTCCGGTCACGTTACGAACCTTGAACTGTCCCAACTACAGTCTGAAGAAGGTTGACAGCGTTTTGTTGTTGTTTGCCAAACTGAAGTTCTGAAATTTATTTATTTAAGGTGCAGCAAAACATACTTGTAATGATTAAAAACAAAAATATAAACTCAGTGCTGGTATGTAAGCCTATAACAGGTATACACAACATTTACCATAAATATATTAAATTATAATTTTATATTAATTAAACTAAATATGAAAATTAAATGAAATTGAAAGAAATGGAAATAAGAAATACCTTTCTAAATGAAATGGTATGAAAAAAAAATTTGCTGAAACATTTGATGGATTAATATTAAAATTTTAACCTTTACTAATTTAAAACCAGTGCTTTGTGATAACATTCAACCTAGATATATTTTATAAATGCCATGAAAGAGCTAATCAAAGATATCTCGATTGGCGGCAGGAATGGACATGTTTTTTTTTCTCGAAAGCTTATTAGTGTTAAAATTAATGTTTCAAATAGGTAAAGCATAATTAATTCGAGAGTAGATTGCCACATTATCGTGCGAAGCCGGGGCGGGACGCTAGTTCAAAATAAAGTTCTGATTATACCTTTGAACCTTTCAAGCGCACATTTTTATGACGTTCAAATATCATGAAATTAGTCCTCCCCTTGTTTTTCTACAAAACCGTTAAACTATCCCCTAAAATAAAAGCACAGAATTCCTAGAATTAATACATTTCAACCCTTAAACCTCCACTAAACGGTTAATTCACCATTCATTTTATAGCCACTAACTAGCTTATAAAACAAAAATGGTTTCCAGTTATTGGTAACAGTCAATTTCCTTACAGTAATGACTGTGGAAAGCATTAGCGAGGTGGTTGATGTATTCCGACCGCATTAGACCGCAGTGGCATGCAACGACCGCGGGCAAGCGCTAATGTGAACGAACCTTTAGTTTTACGACGATAGTGCAATAGACCAGGGTTTTTCAACCTGTGGGTCGCGACCCCCTGGGGGGTCGTGAAGCTTCTATGTGGGAGTTGTAAAAGATTGGAAAAGCTACTGCATTCAAAAAAACAGTTAAGTTTAAAAAGATATAAGGATAAAAAAGGTCAATTATACTCATTTGTTTATTTTCTTTTATCCAAACTCTAATTATGAAAATGAGTAACTGCGTTGGATTGAATATTTAATTGTCAAAAAAAAAATACATGTTAAAATATCCAACGGGTGGGGGGTCGCGAAATATTTCTTAAGAAATATTTCGCGACCCCCCACCCGTTCGCGACCCCCCACACGACCTCTTTTGTACGAATATTCGTACAAAAGAGGTCGTGCCATGAAAAAGGTTGAAAAACCCTGCAATAGACGATTGTGTTTTGTTTTTTTGTAACGTGGTAAAATCATCAAACGAGTCATCCAACATTTGGTGGGGAAGGAAGGACTGTCAGACTAGTACAGACTTATATATTCGTGGTGTCCTTCAATAACTCTTTACGTTCTAAGGTCATGTTACCTAATGAGACAGTGCCAGACTTCTGTAGGCTTTGGCTCTCTAATGGGGTCGTCAGATTGCTGACAGCTTTATGAGGCGTGCATGAAACAACGTGCCGTCGACCCGGACACGGTCCATGATCGGACGGCAAGTCAAAAATTACTCGCCGTTAGCATGCCCGTGTTGACGATTGTGTGTGCTGTCTCTTTGGTCTTCTAAAGATAAAGATGGACAAATATTACAGATAATGATGAAACCTTGATCGTCTCGACACTTTAGTTGCCATTTAAGTCGTAGTTGCGTTTCAAAGTATTCAGATATCACTTTCTGATTTAGCTATGCAGTTGCTTTTTGCCGACTACTGAAGTAGACAAAAAGCATTTGACGACGAGAGTGACAACCTTGAATTGACTAAGCGCGCGTAGCACTCCCCGTAGCTCGTAGCACTCCCCCGTAGCTCGTAGCAAGTGCTACGCGTAGCAAACAGCGTAGGCAGCGTAGGCGCTACGAGTTTTGTTGACACTTCAGACGAATTGCTCATTGTACTCGTATAATTCAATTAATCCTGATTTTTTTCTCCTTTGAAAAGTAGTTTTTAAAGTAATCTCATAAAAGGCTATTTTACACAAAAAGAAAATGGTAATCCGAAATTTAGATTATAAGAAAATATATTAGACCGGTATTTTTTTTCGTGTTGCGTAAACCAAAATTGACGAAGATCTCTAAAAATCACGAAACGTCTCGCGGTCGGTACAATTTTAGAAGATTTAATGACGACACAAGCCCCCACTCATGATTTTGGAAGCGTTTTATGTTTGTCAATATTGATTAAAAAAAAAATACGTGCCCACTATTTTTCAATATTGACTGACGGGCTTAACAGTTTTTTTTATGTATGTATGTATGCAGTAAAATACCCTAGGTATTAAAGTTCAGTTCAGACCACTCATAAAAGACAACCCAATAGCACCCAGTGGGGCCTGCATTTTATGCAATTTTTTTTTTTTAATGTACGATGGATTTGCTCATAACCTTAATCTAGGTCAGAGGTGACAAACACAAGGTCGACGAAGAAGCGAGCCTACTCAGAAGAATCCTGTTCACTCTAACTTTGAAGATGTAAGGGTTGTATGCGTTCGGAAACACAGAGAGTTCCACTCCTTCGCTGTTCTCATCATTAACAAGTGCTCCTCTTCCAGGGCTGTCCAGAACTCCTATCGAAGCAGATCATCTGGCAGACGCTGCAGGGCGTGGCGTACTGCCACCGACACAACTGCATCCACAGGGACGTGAAGCCGGAGAACATCCTGCTCACCAGCGAGGGAGTCGTCAAACTGTGTGACTTCGGCTTCGCTAGGATGATCAGTGCGTATTACTTTGTGTTTTTTTGTATTGAAAATTCTAGTTCGCTTGCCACTTGTGTAGGCAAGTGTCCCTGAGATAATTGGCAAGCGTTGAAGACAACAACGATATATTATTAGACTCCTAATAACAGGCGACCGATGTCTGTCAACACATTAGGCAAAAAAGTCTTATTTCGACCACTCCTGTTAACCGTAAACATACCTTGAGACAGAACAGACCTTGAGTTAGCCAATCACAACGCAGTACCCCGTCCCCTTCGCTTACGTAGTACCTCAGCTAGCTGACAGAATAGTTTTTGTTCCTTAGATCGTGCATGCGGAGTCTAGTAATATATCGTCGTTGGTTGAAGAATATCGCTCAGTTGTTTTTAATCTTTATGTTCTAAAACAGATCGACAACTTCTTGGTAGGTTAGGTCTACGAAGTGGTGGCGATTTTAAGTTACGGTAGTCCGCCATTATTTATATTAAAGACGGAAATGTATTTTTTTTTGCTCCTTGTAATCTTATTAACAAGGGATTTTTTTTTATCCCACAACTATTACACAACGCCATTTAGTCCCAAGCTAAGCAGAGCTTGTGTTATGGGTACTAGACAACTGATAAACATACTTATATATTTCTAAATACATACATATTATAGATAAATTACACCCAGACAGAACAAATGATCGTGCTCATCACACAAACATTTGTTCTGGGTGGGGATCGAACCCACGAACTCCGGCATAGCAGTCAGGGTCACTAACCACTAGACCAACAGGCCAGTCAAAATTGGTATTTTACGAAACAATCACGGGCTGTAATGAGGTGGTTTGGGTCGCGCGTGTACTAGCTATGATCATCGGTTAAAAATTACATTTTCGTTTGTTCCGGTCATTATGCGGAATAGTCTTTGATAACAACTCTTCAACTTCGGGGTCCTGGAGCATGTGGGGCAGTGTTTTTATTGGCACGGATAGCCTTGAGTTAGTCTTCTTTTGATTATATGATGATTTTAAATATTACACATTTCCAATTTGCGCACAATCTTATCTAATGTAATTGTTCATTTGCATTTACCATTAACAAGAACATAAAATATTTTAATGGCGGCCAATTTTATTCGCAAACTACTCCTGCGTTAATAACTAGACGCTTTTGTCCGAGAAGGTGCGAAAATTGACAGCAACTTGACCTCGCAGTTATATGGATTGTTATGATAACTGACGTAATACAAAACCTAGGCTTGCATCACTTTTTTAAATAAATTCCCTGGATATAACTTAGGTACTAATGAGAAGTTTTCTTTTTGAGTATTAAAAAAAAAGTAGTTTCCAAAAACTCTGTAGATGGCGTTGAACTGACTACGTTACTAGATGTATGCCTTCATTTTTGCACAAATCCACGAGGCACAGACTTCTCTTCTTTTTCTCTTGGGACATTTTCTTTATGGCGTGGAAAACTCATAAATTAAAAACACTGGTCAATGAATCTTTTTTTCTTTTTGCTTGTTGTTATTTATTTCCAACTGCCAATGGTGTGATGTGATGTGACTGACAATGACATGACATGTACGTTACGTTTTAAGATCTCAAAATTACAATCAAGTGAAAAAAATCAAAAAATGACGACGTTCCGTTCATTGTAGTAACATACCAATTTCAGCGCCATCTATCCATCGACTAGGGAAAAAATAAAATAAAATCCCTCATTGAAATTGACATCCTAGGATGACTGGTCTACCGGAGTGGTTTTAGTGTGGTCCCCACAGACCCGCACTTCCCCGGTCTTGTTTCTGGCCCTTTTGAAGGATTCCACTATAAGAGGGAAAATTACAAAAAAAAAAAAACTATTGAGTCCGTCCGATTATCCAAAAATGTTTGACCCTTATTGGAAGTATTGGAACTCTAGGTGAGCAAAACGAACGAATACTCTTCAAATAATAAATAAATTAAAAATTTAAAAAACCCCCGACACAAAATCCAAGTTCCCTTTAAAAAGTAAAAAATAATAAAAATACGTCGCGTTGGGGGACTGCTCCAAATTATTCATCATCTCCTGTTTTTTTGCAGTCCCCCAACGCGACGTATTTTTATTATTTTTTACTTTTTAAAGGGAACTTGGTTTTTGTGTCGGGGGTTTTTTTAATTTATTTATTATTTTATACTTTTTATAGGTACATACTTATATAATTTTTTTGTTGCTAAGAGTACTCCCGATTAAGTCATCAATATTCCCTTTCAGTACGCTTTCATTTGATACCCAACTCGAGTATATTTGCAGTCCCTCGGTTACCTTTCCCCACTTTCACCCCCATAACTTCTAAACGGCTCAACCGATTTTCATCAAACATGTCTAAGAACACTCGCAGGTAAGTCACCTTTCATACAAAAAAAAACTAAATTGAAATCGCTTCATCCGTTCTGGCTCTATGATGCCACAGACAGACAGACACGTCAAACTTATAACACTCCTCTTTTTCCGTCGGGGGTTAAAAATGAAGGCGTCTTGGCAGTTTGAATGAATCGTCACGTAGCTAAAATTGTGTGGTTCTTTTGTATAAACCTTTGATGAAAATACAACGCTTAAAATTCGCAACACATTTATATACGCATTTTATCTGTCAACATTTGTTAAAGTCATTATTTTTCAAGACACAACTCAGGGACTATAACTATTTGCTATACCTATATATATTGATGCAACTTTCTGGTATATTTTACTATTGCAACCATCCCCTACTAAGTCCTATAACCTATCCTACCCCATCCTTACTATCCTCTCCCTCCCTCAGGTGGCAGCTGTTCGTCGGAGTACTCGGTCCACACCATGATCCCCTTCGGAGTCGATGTGCGCAGGAGAGCTAGTAACTACTACTACTATTTTAATATTTAAGTGCTCGTTCACACAGAGATCCTTTTTATCGTATACGTCTTTATTCAACGATGCCGTAAGTTGTTGTGTGAGCGAGTTCACACACATGACAGTATTACGGATCCAGTAAAAAAATAATACTGATCGAGTAAAATAAACAGCAGTCCTTAATTATTTTTAAACGCATGCGATTCGCATCTTAAAATGATCGCAAAACGTTCTTGAAGAAGTACCTACGCTATGTTTGAACGAGGCCCAACTCGTTTTAGCTGCGATGGATTTTGAAAAAGAATTTTGGTTTTTAATTATTTTGGGAAGTCCAGGGTAGGTTTAAAAGGTTTTTTCAACACATTTGCTCGTAATAGTTATTTATGATACTAGTGCGGAAAGTTGGTTTTTACAAACGAGTAGACAACGTACGCCCGAGGCGCCGAAGGCGCCCGAGGGCGTACCGTAGTCACTAGTTTGTAAATACCAATTTCTGCACGTGTGTCATACAATGTTTTTCAACACATTTATCCATATTAATATCAAATTGCTCCCTTGAACTCAGATTAGTCGCAACAATTTTTGAAGTTCCTAATATGAAAATGGCGCGACTTTGAAAATGGCGCCACATGCACGTGGTGAAAATTAGAACTACATGTTTCATCTCATTTACTCTTTAGTATGAAAGTGAGACAACGAATTGAGCAAAAGCTCTTCCAAGGAGGTTCGATCAGTCAGGTTGTTTATTTTCATAAAGTGAAACTCTTTGGTGGAATTCTTTTTTTTTTTTTTTGGAAATTAAAAAAAACCGTAAAGAAAACGCACGCTGCTCTACAAGGGGGCGTGCAAAATCAAAATCAAAGCGTTTATTTCAATTAGGCCATTACAGGCACTTTTGAATTGTCAAAAAGACATATAAATAAAACTAGTACAAAATAGTTATGGTGCTACAGTCCCAGTCACAAGACATAAAAACTGTGAAAGTACCGTAGGTGCGGTAAAATAGGTACTTAGGTGAGAGTACCTATTTTACCGCACGCTGCGTTGTATGGTCCGTAATTTTTAACTTTCGAACACTGTATACAGGCTTTGTAAATGCATTTTACGAGCAAATGTGTTGAAAAATGCATTTACAAAGCCTGTATACAGTGTTCGAAAGTTAAAAATTACGGACCATACAACGCAGCGTGCGTTTTCTTTACGGTTTTTTTTTAATTTCCAAAAAAAAAAAAAGAATTCCACCAAAGAGTTTCACATTATGAAAATAAACAACCTGACTGATCGAACCTCCTTGGAAGAGCTTTTGCTCAATTCGTTGTCTCACTTTAATACTAAAGAGTAAATGAGATGAAAGATGTAGTTCTAATTTTCACCACGTGCATGTGGCGCCATTTTCAAAGTCGCGCCATTTTCATATTAGGAACTTCAAAAATTGTTGCGACTAATCTGAGTTCAAGGGAGCTATCTGATATTAATAAGGATAAATGTGTTGAAAAACATTGTATGACACACGTGCAGAAATTGGTATTTACAAACTCGTGACTACGATACGCCCTCGGGCGCCTTCGGCGCCTCGGGCGTACGTTGTCTACTCGTTTGTAAAAACCAACTTTCCGCACTAGTATCATAAATAACTATTTTATTTTTATTTTCTGAAGTGGTACGAAGTTTGGTCAAGTATAAAATAAATAAATTCACCTGTAAACAAGTGATATAATATCTTTTAAACCTTTTATTATTTCAACAACGATATTTTCCAACAATAGAATTGACGTAAGCTTTTCAGTAGTCCTAAATTCCAATATAATTTTGACTTATCGACATCGTTGTTACAATTTGATGACACATGGAATGAGTCATACGAGTTCGAATCGTTAGCGCTACGGTTTACAGTAAATAATTGATTGATCGCACCTACTTATTATTTTAGTTTGGTATAGTTTTATTGTTAGTTGCCTTCATCATCATTACAGTACCTGACATTTCAAGTAATATATAATTGTACGTTCGTTCGACCTACGCTGGTCATATTTTAGTAGTAATAACTTAATTGAGCGCTAATTACAATAGAGAAATGATTATAAATATCTATTCCAAGAATGGACATTATAATAGAAGGGACTCTGTACCTAACAGACGCTAGCACATCAACCTGCCTCAATCTATCAAATTTCTTTCACTAATTTTAACATTATCACAATAGTGGAAGCTTAATGTTCGATTGATAAAATTTGACAGATTGGGGTACGTCGACCTGATGGTGTCTCGTCTGTACCTAGATTTTCCATCGGCATAAATAATAATAACGGAATCCTTTTAATTAAAAGTTTCCTCACCTGCTAATTAGACGATGCAACTAAAAACTCTTTAGATAAGGAATTTACATAAAAAGAAAGAGGGTAAAGAATAGAGAAAATCCCGAAAAAATATAATTGTTACGTGTCTCGCAACGTGTGTTCACCCTCGCGATTCAATCTTATCTGAGGTCATTTGCGCGGGTTGTTGACATTTACGTATAATCCATGATTACCTGCGTAAACGTGTACTTACGCATATAGTATTTTTAGTTTTCCAAGTTATATCATAATTTTAATTTCATTTTTTTGAGTTTTCTGTCTATCAGCAGGCTGTATCTCATGTAGGTACTGTGATAACTAGACCTTTGAAATTTTCACAGATGATGTTTTTCAGTTGCCGCTATAACAATAAATACTAAAAATATAGAAGGAATAAAATATTTAAGGGGGCTCCCATACAACAGACATGATTATTTACCTTTTTTTGAATATTTAAGGTATACTAGATATTATTATATTGCTCGAACGGAATCTTGGACGAGAATCGAATACGGAATGTCCTCCTTCAAGACATTCCTCGATTAACCTAAAAACTTTAGGTATAGAGCATTGCCCGTCCGACCAGACGGTAAAACAATAGCAATAGGTAATTATTACCGAATATTTAAATTTAAAGTAAAACAAAGTGTGCCGAACTCATTTTAAAAGGTCAATCGAGTTTACTAAATGGGTTACATTTAAATGTATAATTAGCTATAATTGGTTCACGTGACAAAATATATGTTAATGATACATAATTTAAAGATATATAATATTATATATACACATAAAAAATATTATTAATGAGATATATGTTAATGATGGCTAAACATAAATATAATTTAAAAAAGCATAATATACACATAAAAAAAAGTCTGTGACGTTATCTTCTCTTGTAAATGTCATCAGCATCATCTGCCTAGTCTTTCCCTATCTTGGAGACGGTTTTCATTCTAACTGGTTGCAGCTCAATATCGGTATTTTACATAGAGCTCGTGGCTAAATAATTACAGCCGCACAGGCCGATCTACCGAGTTAAGCCTCGCTTGCCGAGGTTGGTCTATGGATGGGTGACCATCTGTCGTAGCGAGTTTCCTCCGTGCCTTGGAAAGCACGAAAAGCCGTTGGTCTCGGCTGTCATTTGTAGATCTTTGACAGTCGTTACTGTTAGTCAGAAGCTATAGAGTCTGACAACCAGTCTTAACACGGCACGGGGTATGGTATTACCCAGTGACTGGGTTGTGGAGGTCCGATAGGCAGTCGCTCCATGTAAAATACTGATATCCAGCTCCATCTGGTTTGACTGGAAGCCGACCCCAATATAATTGGGTAAAGCCTAGGTAAATGATGATAACAAACACATAAAAAAAAATCTGTGACGTTATCTTCTTTTGTGAATGTCATCAGCATCATCTGCCAAGCCTTTTCATATCTTGGAGACGGTTTCCAGTCTAACAGGTTGCAGCTGAATAACGGTTTTTTATATAGAATGACTGCCTATCGGACCTCCATAACAAAGTTACATTCGTTGACTATCAAGATTAATCAATCGTTGGAAAACGTGAAAAGGCTCTTCAAAGTGCTATTTGATGTTGATCGCGGGACTTGCGAATTACCGTGACCCTGGAAGAACGTAAAGGGGTCAGTAGGGTTTAGTCAGTACAAGTCTGACAGCCGGTCAGCCCGCGCTGGGAGGACTGATTTGATGATTTTACCTCGTAAAAAAAAGAAGCCCTAACTGACGGACTAATTGAATTGATGTTGTATAATTGCCTCTATCGTCTCTCATCATCATCATCATCTTCCTGCCCTTATCCCATTTTACTTGGGGTCACACGTTTCTTTCTTCCATTCTCTAAGTGCCTCTATCGTCACTATCCTACTAATATTATAAATGTAAAGGTTTGTTTGTGTAGATGTAGGTACCTACTAATATTATAAATGTGAAAGTTTGTTTGTGTAGATGTATGTTTGTTACTCTTTCACGCAAAAACTATTGAACGGATGTGAATGAAAATTGGTACACAGATAGCTTATAACCTGTATTAACACATAGGATAGTTTTTATCCCAAGTAGTGTTCCCGTGGGATAATTATCGAGTTGTAGCGGGTGAAACCGCTGGCAGTGGCTAGTACTCAATATTGTCACATTGACCTGTGAAATCCAATGAACCCCTTTTCAGGACGTAGACCTATCGATTAACAGTCAATAACGTGAAACGAAAATGACCGTATATATTGCTAAAATGTTTATAAGTTTGAAGAAAAACGCGCAGTTTTTGGAACACACCAAGTAACAAATTGCGTACATTCTGCTATAATTGGTAGGTAAATAAATATGTAATAACTATCACAATAACTAAATGTAATCACATGATGAAATGAATAATTATGAAATGTTAAAATACAACAAACAAACAGACGTGAATGATATCCATTTCCGAAGTTTGATCTGATTTAATGTTCCAAGACTGTTCTGAGATTCGTCTAAAGAGGGGGAGAAGGGGGTCAAGAGGGGGAACTTTGAAAAAAAAAGTTTTTTTCTTTTCCGAGCCTCCTCTATACGAATCCGAAAAAAAAAAACAAAAAAAATACGGTTCATCGTTGCTTTAATAAAAGTTATGAAATTACTGTAAAATTAGGATTTAGGATTAAGATTTTACAAATTATGACTGTATTTCGAAAGAAGGTAGTTAATTACCAATCAGTTTTAAGTTCTCAAGCTGATATTTTATTTATTTTTTAATTTACAAATATATTTATTACGATTTGCCTCCAAAATTGTACCTATTTCGTATATTTTGTGAAAACTGTAAGATACGCAACTTGAGTACTGCTCTACTCCACCGTTTTCAAATCCGTGGCCGTCGGCCTGTCCACACTTCCTTACGTCGATCTAGGTGAGCGATAGGAAAAGTAGACCGTTTTCCAGGTTATGCCTTATCGTCGATCGGCCTCTTTAGTCGATTTAACCGACAGATACAGGCCACATCGACGGCATTACGTCGAGTGGAAAATAATAACCTATGCGTTCCTTTTAAATATCAAGTACAACTAAAGAAAAAAAAAATAGAAATATTTTCTAGTTATCAGTCCCCCGTGGCTTCATATTCTTCCCATATTTAGTCTTAACATGTTTTTTATAGCCTATACTCTTTTTTATTATGGTGAAATCATCACATGAGTCCTCACGAGTCCTCACATCTAGCGCGGGACGGGAGGGTCTGTCAGACTTGTACTTAGGTACTTAAAGCACTTTAGGTTCCAGGATCACAATTACATGATGAGAAGGTCCTACGACTCCTATAGCCTTGATCGATGATTAGACTAGGTATAATGTAACACAAAAATATTTTTTCAATTCGAATCTCCTGAGATTAGCGCGTTCAATCAAACAAACTGTTCAGCTTTATAATATTAAGTATAATAACTTTAGTAGTTTCATAAACCCCATAATTTATCATGTTATTGATCAAATTAAATTCCCAAGCTAAAAAATTAAGTAAGCCAAGAAAAATGCCCACAGCCTAAATATACTCGCTAACTGCAATCATTTACCTTCACATAACCGCAGACATTTCGTAATACGTTTTATTTAAATAAGTATGCTCTGCTCGATATTTACGGTCGTCGCATACCGTACCTAATATAATAGCCATAAGTATATAAACACATACCTCGCATGACTCAGGTTATTTGGAAAGCACGTGAGCATGAAAAAACTATATCGATTTCAGCTTTTAAAGTCCGTTGATTGGACGATTTCGTCGTCTGGATTTGATATTTCGATAAGATATCGAGTAGCACTTTTTTTTTTTAGCTTTGTAAAATCATTAAATGAGTTCTCCCACCCTGGGCAGGGCAGAAGGAACTGTCAGACTCGTACTGATTAAAATCCACGGTGCCCTTTAATAGCCCTTTGTGTTCCGGGGTCACGGTAATGAGATAAGTCTCGCGACCCCGGCAGGCTTTGGCTATCTAGAGGGGGTCCCGTCATCATGCTGACGCTCTTTGAGGCACGCGTGGAACACAACGCGCCGTCGACTCAGGCATGGTCCATGGCCGGACAGCGAGTTAGACAAAAAACAACTAGGTTACTGTTGCCAGTGACTTCGCCTATTACAACTAGAAAAGTATGCCACGGGAAGATAAAATCGGGATAAGTACGGCTCGACTCAACCAGAAGAACCGAAGATAATAAATATTATAGAATGTGAAATCATTCGATGTGCATTTCCCTCTCATAGAAAAAGGCCTGTCAGTCAGTATTGGGAACGGTAATTGCTGATTATGAGGCTTTGTAAGACCTTACAATATACAATGAAGTCGGTAACTTCGAACAACGAACCTATAACCGAAAACCTACCTTCGAAAATCGAAATACCATAACATTGCCGTAATTATTACCCCATATGATGGAATTAAAAAAAGAAATACTTTATTTAAAGTGTATTTAAATTTTCATTCATGAAATACTGTATTTAATGTATCCCTATTTAAGTTTTCATTCAGTAATTAATAAAAGGTGTCTACGAACCAGACACGTATAAATCAAATCACGCCATCATGTCGTTTGAACATAAAAAATCGTGTTGGATTAGGATCAAATAATTAGATTAAGTATATGAATGGCTACACTTATTCGTTCTTTTTAATTATTTGTGTTTAGATTTCTCAAATATTAGAATTTAGAAGGTATAGTAGATTTTTATTTACGAACAAGAAAATAATTAGTCTGCTTAGAAGACTGGCTGTAAAATTTTGTTGGGGTTAGAACACTGACTGTCTGTAAAATAGCGAAGCAAAGACTCCCATCTCACTTTTTTTCTGGTGGTAAGACAAATGAGTCGTTCCGCCCTGGGTAGAGTAGAAGGGACTATCGCATGTCGAACTCTAACTGACTTTAAGTCCACCCTCTTCCTTCAATCACCCTTTACATTCTAGGGTCACGGTAAACTGCTTATAGACAGTCCCGTGAACCAGGCAGGCATTTGGCCCTCTATGGTCAGATTGTTACAGTTACATTTTTGAGGCGCCATCGTCAACACGATGACCCGTCCCACCCTGGGTGGAGTCGTAAGGGACTGTCGGACTCCAAATGACTAGAAATCCACCCTGTTCTTTCAATTAAATTTCAGGGTAAGATAGTTTCATTGCTGCACTAACTTGAATAGGGGGTCATTTCACTGTTTAAATAATAAAACTGGTACTAGAATTCCATTGATGAATTCACTATATTCATTATAATTGATAGTAAACTAAATATTTGGCGACAGCACAGCTGCGCAGGGCCATCGGAGATGACGTTGCGTCTGTATTTGCATTGTCTCGCAATGTTTGAACCCAATAGGCCAATAGCATTCATTATTGGTTCATGGCTGAACTGCCGTAGAGTTGTCTAGGTCAGTCAACTTGCCGCTACTGTGTGGTTTCTGCGGAACCACGCAATAGATAGCAAGCCCTGATCCATGACGGGGAGGTATCTTGTAAATGATTGTTACGTGGAATTTGCAGTCTTGTCTTGGTCATGCTATGTAGTAGACGCCTTTTAATAAAGTACCTGCTACTTACATCATTTATAGGTTTGTGTATATCGGGCGCTGGAAAGTGAACCATTTTAAGATGCTAGCTTTAGCCAGCGAATTTGCTCGAGTGTTACTCGAAACTTATCTTACGGGAATGTAACACCCCGGGATACACAATATCCTTAGTGTATTCCAGACTATAACCTGTCTTTGAGCCTCATCGAAATCCGTTCAGCTGTTGTGACGTGATTGATTAATCCATCCAATCTTTGTCGCAGTTAATACATTGATTTCGTCATGATTTTGAATGAATTCAAGAATACACTTCTACACTATCACCACTCCCAAAGTTCTATTCTTAAGCTCGTAAAAGTTTTTACTTTCACTTGTAGTATATTATTGTGACTCCATATTCAAGAAGATCCGAGATTTCATTTATTGAGGTTTAAACCTCAATAAATAAAATCAAGAAATAAACGTGAACGCCCTGACGACCCTGGCATACTTGTAAGAGCTGAATGTCAAAAGTTTTCGCAATGTGCAGAGTGCAGAATCTAAGTAGATTACTTATTACTTGCACAATACGAATAGTTCTCTTGAGATAAAACGAGTATCGTATTAACTTAAAATTTATTTTATCACTTTAATTCTGGCCTTCCTGTTAGGGTCGCGAATTATCGGTTAACCGTGGCTCTGAAACGTAAAGGGCTATTGAAGGATACCGTGGATTTTAGTCAGTACAAGTCTGACAGTCCCTCCCGTCCTGCCTTGGGACACATAACTGATAATTTTAGCGATAAAAAAGGCGGTTCGTCTTCATCATCATACTTCTTTCTACCCTTAATTATTTAATTTAGGGCAGGCGCAGCATGTTTTTCTTCATCCATACTTTGCTGCAAGTTATCTCAGCGTGATGCCGTGTACCCGGTTTTTTCTCACCAGGAATCTCTCCCGTGTCATGAGTGCATTCACAAAGATTTAAAATTGAAACATTTGTATGATCTACAAGTACTTGTTCTGGGTCTGTTTATGTTTCAGACAGATAGCCCCAGAATAACTCTTTGTAGGTCATTCAAATGTTTCAAAACAGTTTCAGTCAATTGCCCGAGGATCTCGGAGTTAAATAATTATACAGCTACACAGGCCGATTTTCCGGGCTAAGCCGCGCTTGCCGAGGCTGCTCTGTGAATGGGTGACCATCTGTCATAGCGAGTCCCCTCTGTGCCTCAAAAAGCATTTATAGTCGTTGGTCCCGGTTGTCATTTGCACATCTTTGACAGTCGTTACTATTACTCAAAAGCTCTAAAAGTCTGAAAACCAGTCTTGCCATGGGCTGTCATAAAACCCAGTTACTGGATTGTGGAGCAGCTTCATGTGATTCGAGTTGAAGCCGAGCCCAATATAGTTGGGAAAAGGCTACGCAGATTTTGAGTTTCAGTCGACCGCTCAGCTACTGCTGGTCCCCTCAGCAAAAATAGTCTTCAAATTCATTCCCAAAACGGAATAGTTCACACATTTATTTTCTTTCTTACACTCCATTTTACTAAGTGCTGCAAAATCCATAAAAACCGCATCGACCTTCAACACTATTGCATTGCCAAGGGCAAGGTTTTATCGGCCGGTTATCTACCTGTTTCAAAACGTTTAATACGAGCCATTAACTTTAATTCATGGTCTTACTAGATTATAGGGTTACAGCTAAACTGGAATTTTATTTAGATAGTAACCTATATAAATAAACCAGCGACATTATCCGAAATTAGAGTTCATAATGGTCTTAACTCCTGGTCACGGGATAATTCGTTACAAGAAAAAATTTAAGGTGTTTGTTCCCTCACCGGGAGCATTCGCGTGTAATGTAACATTATATATTCGACTTTGAACATTACACTACAGTACTAGCCTCCCTGACTGACGAGCATTCGCGTACATTTAGCATAGATTTGATACAAGGTATGCATTGTGATGCTCGATTGTGCTCCCTCACCAATCAATCTGTAACGCTAAATTACAGGTGAATGCTGGCGGTGAGGGAGCGCCTATAGAAGTTTTAATGTAAGTACCTACAAAAAGTAAATGAATGTATTAGAAGTTCTATACATTTCCTTAATCGCAAAAGGATACACCGTTACCGCCATTTACGCGCGAGTTTACGCTATAGTACAGCGAATTGTCCCGTAGTCAAGCGCTTCGGCACCTAGTGTCTCACAGCGTCGCGTCGCTCACAAGGAAGCGATAGCAAAATCGACTCTTTTCTCTTTGAAGAAACAGGCAGAAGATATAACCCGTG
Organism: Agrotis ipsilon; assembly: GCA_028554685.1. Taxonomy (NCBI): domain Eukaryota; kingdom Metazoa; phylum Arthropoda; class Insecta; order Lepidoptera; family Noctuidae; genus Agrotis; species Agrotis ipsilon. The sequence continues at coordinate 13,920,048 of CM052973.1, read as the reverse complement.
TCAATTAAATAAGACACATTATATGTTAGACAGTTGATCGCTGGTTGTTCATACTCACTGCGAACACTCGCACGACTAGTTTGTCGCAACCTTTAAAGCTATCGAATCGAAGATAGAGTTCAACGATAGTCACTCAGCAATACTCGGTCACTGGCAATTTGTGCTTCAGTGCTATTATCTGAAGATACTCATCATCTGCCTGCCTTTTCCCAATTATATTGGGGTCGGCTTCTAGTAAAACCAGATGCAGCTGGATATCAGTAGTTTACATGGAGCGACTGCCTACCGGACCTCCAAAACCCAGTAACTGGGTAATACCATACCCCGTGGTAAGACTGGTTATCAGACTTTAGAGCTTCTGACTAACAGTAACTACTGTCTAAGATCTACAAATGACAGCCGGGACCAACGGCTTTACGTGCTTTCCAAGCCACGGAGGAAACTCGCTACGACAGATGGTCACCCATCCACAGACCAACCTCGGCAAGCGCGGCTTAACCCGGTAGATCGACCTGTGGGGCTGTAGTTATTTAGCCACGAGCTCCTCATCTGAAGAGACTAAGGATCTAAAATCCATATGCCAGTGGGGCCCCAGCGTGATGAATTTTATTACAGAGTGTAACAGACTCAGAAGTGACTGGGTCAGATGGCTTCAGTTATTTTTTTTTGTATTAAACTAGGAAGGGGGAGACATAAGTAGGGATGAGGAACGAAGCTACTGGTAAAAGTTGGTCTAGCATATAACAACTATATTCTGTTTCATGTGATTAACTCGTTATACCTTCCAAAACGTAAAAAATCGTCTACGCAAAAACTTTTCTTTTTCTATAAAGCTTTTAAACGGCCAAAGAATCAAGCTGTCAATCAAACAGCTACAAAAATACCCTCCTTTTACGCAATATTTATGCGAACCATCTTAACACGCATATTGCACACTCACGGAATGTTAAAAATAACCAAGGTCTTTAGTCTATTACAAGTTATACCCCGTGTGGGTGTTCTTTAGGCAATTAATCAAGTTATCAACAAAGAACCATCTATTCATAGGTCGTATGGCCTGGCCTTTACCTTTGGCCTTTTGTACTTGATGTTAACTACAAGTTACGCTGTCCTAGGTATACCTTCTACAGTTACATTGCGGAATATTAAATACTAGGTAGGTTGTAAATTGGCTAGGTGTAGAAATATCGTAAGGAATGGAAGAATAAATAAGTACAAAGGTTTATAGTACCTTCTTTGGTTTGACGTTATCAATTTTTTTTATTAATTTGATCGATTGAAGCGTCTTTTGATTAACGATTTTCGTATGCGTTTTCCTTACTCTCAGTTACCTGTAATGAACGCAAGTTTGTAATAGTTTGCGCAACGCACACTGCAGGAAAACATCTGACGGACCGGACTGTATACTTACCTGTAATGAACGCAAGTTTGTAATAGTTTGCGCAACGCACACTGCAGGAAAACATCTGACGGACCGGACTGTATACTTCGATGCTTGCCGAACGTCACCGATTGCATACATTTTCAAAATTTGTGATACTATGCAGGGTACATCGGGTACATCACGCGAGCATCAATTCAGGGCCGCGCCGACCCCTTGAAGCGCCTGTGCGCAAAACCTATGGAGCGCCTAGGCACCTGTGTGCAAAACCTATGAAGCGCCTTTTTATGTAGTCGTCTTTCAAATTTCTTTCATAAATTCAATTTTTTCTAAAATATTTTCATCACTTTTATCAATTTATCAGTTTCTCGCCATCTACTTATTTATTGATACTCAAGTATTAACATGTAATTTAGCAAAAGTAATTTCAACATTGGCACTATGGTCATCCGGCGCCTCTACTGCCCTGGCGCCTGTGTGCGCCGCACACTTCGCACATAGGGGCGGCTCGGCCCTGAGCATCATAATTTTCCTAACAGGAGATTTTTTAGTGCGCTTATACCTTCAGGGAGCAGTGGTGGCCTAGTGATACCACTAGGCCTAGGCCTTGACCTACAAATCGTAAGTCGGAGCCGATACCGGCTCCGAATTACGATTTGTAGGTCGTCGGTTCGAACCCAGCCAGGTGCATTACTTCGTGTAATTTGTTTGATCACCACTGCTTATAAAACGGTAAAGGAAAACATCACGAGGAAATCGGTATGTCCTAGAACCAAAAATTCGAAGACATGTGACATCTACCAACCTGCACTAGGCCCGCGTGGTGGATTATGGCCCACTCCCTCTGACAGAGAGGAGGCCTGTGTCCCAGCAGTGGGAATTATAATAGGCTGATGATGATGATGATGATTATACCTTCAGCAACGGTGCAGCGGCTGGCCACAGCTTATTAATGAAACAGTAACCAACAGAATATTTCCACTCAACATGTCCAGGTCCTGGGGAGAGCTACACAGACTACGTGGCGACGCGGTGGTACCGCGCGCCAGAACTGCTGGTTGGTGACACTATGTACAGTACTCCAGTCGACGTCTGGGCTATAGGTATGTTCCACTCGATCCTCTGGATGTTTCTTCCAGCTGTTACCCATGCTACTTCTGCCAAAATTCGCAAGTTCGCAAAACATGAGGATTTCCTTTTTTTATTGGGTTCGGAACCCAAAAGGTAAAAAGGTTATCCTAACTAAGACTACTCTGCCTGAAATTTTTACAGTTAATGTATTTTTGTTGCTGCTTAAACACAAATATTGACTAAAAACTGACAAGATGTTTTTTTACGTTTTTTTGCCGTTTTTATAGATATTAGTACGGAATCCTTGCGCGAGTCCGACTCGCACTTGTCCAGTATTTTCGGCTTGCCAAGTCGCGGTATTTAAAAGGGCTGATATAGCCGGCCTGTTACCATTATACCGTGCTTAATGGATATTGGTATAGCTAGCGCCTGACACAATTTACATATTTATCAGCCACAGTTTGTTATATTCATAAAGTGCTATTATAATTCATCAGGCGTTTCGTTTTTCAGGTTGTGTATTTGCAGAGCTTCTGTCTGGCGAAGCGTTATGGCCGGGCAAGAGTGACCTCGACCAGTTGTACCTTATTAGAAAAACCCTTGGGGATCTCCTGCCCAGGCATATGACTATATTCTCACAGAATACCTTCTTTCAGGTGAGTTGCGAATGCAATAAAATAACTTAGGTCCTTATAGGTCGGGGTCGCGAGACTAAAGAGCTACCGTGACCCCGGAACGTAAAGGGCTATTGAAGGACACCGTACATATTAGTCAGTACAAGTTTGACAGTCCTTTCCGCTTCACCACGGGAAGGGTGGACAGTGGACTCACTTGTTCATTTTTCCACGCTAAAGAAACAAAATTGTCCTAGTACGAGTAGGTGTGTGCTGTCAACACCCAAGTAAAAAAAAATGTGTCTTTAAAACATTCTTTACTTTTTACACTGATTTCCCTAACTCCTTTTCAAATACTTGCAGGGAATGGCGCTACCGGAGCCTACCACAGTGGAGCCTCTTGAAAAGAAGATCCCGTCGCGGTACTCCAGCAATGATTTGGTGTTAGATTTTATGAATGTTAGTATACTGATATCTAATCGGCACGAGACTCGGCTGGTCACACACACGATTCAGGACAGGTAGATTTTGAGCAAAACAAATACAAAAGTGAGAAGTTAAAGGGGCCTGCTGAGTCGCATTGTTGGTTTCGGTTCCGACATTACGAAGTGGACCCCGGCCCCGACTTCAATTTGTGTATGTCCCTACTCGGTAAACTATTCAGTAGTACGCGTTTGGTTAGTAATTCTTGGTCATCGAAACGGCCTAATCTTAAAACAACTAACAGTATTGTTTTTTAAATAAATTCAAGTTAAAACGACCTTGTGAAATCCTTTTCCAGAAATGCCTAGACAAAGACCCTATGATGAGGTGGACGTGCGAGCAGCTGCTGAGGCATCCTATCTTCGAGAATTTCCTCTTCACAGTACCACAATCAGATCATGAGGAGTATGAAAAGTCCAGAAGAGCACAGGTAAGAATTTTGAAACCAGGAAGCCTGGGAAACTACGAAAGTCTATCTTAAGACCGCATCTACCTATAAATACCTAGTGGGAAAATCCGTCAAGCCTACCAGATTTTGGAACGGATGTATACAACCAGTCTTGGGTCTACTTCTTCGTCATTCAGTTGTGCTGTTCTATAAGGAAGAGACGCCGTCCTACCCTTGAAACTATAGATTTTCGTCAGTGAACTTTATGCCATAAGCTTATGGCTGAAAATTGTTAGGGAACTTTAAGCATTGCCGACTTTGTCCCGTGTTGAGGTACCACATCATTTCTTTTATTCTCCCCTACCAATCGTTACGCTAAGTTTTTCATATCCTCCCTCACACAATCCATCCATCTTTTCATTGATAAGCAGTATGCTGACTTAAAATAATTATGCAGAAAGAGTTCGCGGATCGTTACAAAACGGCCGAAGAGCTTGCAGAGCCGTTCTTGGATGTAGCCTCTGTTGGTTCGAAGAAGAAGAAAAAGAATTCTTAGGCCTCGCTAATGGGACACTCAGGCAAGGCGGAAGTGTACGGTCGTAGAATGTGGAAGTGACTCGGCTTGAGATGGTTTTTAGTTTATTTGCAAGACAGAAAAGTGTCATTTTTGCTCAACTGTGATAGAAAATAAGCTAGAAATACGACAAAAACGTCTCAAGTCGATGTAATGTCTGAAAGTTAGTTAGTTGTAAAGAGTACTTAGGTAGTTTAACGTGTATTGCGAAAAGTATTAAGTTGAGTACCTAGTTAAAATAAATGTAACATTGCGTGAAGGAATGAGAAACCATTTTTAAAGTAGGTCGGTATTATTTACAGTACGTTTCCGTAAGTAGTTAATCGTACTTACTCATTGAGTAATTTGAAATGTAGCCTGTGTATAGTGTCAAGAAATTCATGGCGTGTCGTTAGAATCATTTTCACGCCATTTTTTGCTGTTTTAGGAACAGTAGGAGTATCTAGTACCTATCTATAGGTAATGTTTGAATCCGTAATGATGAAGGGTGGTTGATGACAAAAGTACCACCCCCAAAATAACGCTTTGGGCATTAAGTAGCCCAGACACTATTAAAGCATTAAAACAAAACAATACTTTGCCTTACTTACGCATCCAAATCCAATTCAACACCTCAAGATCCAGAGTACCGCTAACGACTACCAGACAGACCAACGAGGCTGTTTATGGCTTCTTTAAAAATAAAATAAAATTGGGGATCGACAACTGTTGATCAAAGACAATATTTGGAAAGGCGTCTGGAGTAAAGACACAGACATTTATTCGTTGAATATGGTAGGGAGTACCTATCCAGAAGACGCGGGTTTAAGTTCCAGTCGCTGCTGAATTTTTCTTTCCTCAAAAATCTTTACAAAATGGTTTGTAAAACCCTTGTTTCCTCTCTTTACAGGTGCAATCATCACCGCTGCTGCCCCAACTGATAGTGTCAGACAGGAACCAGCCCGCCAAGAACAAGAAGACAGAGCTAGACTCCAGGAGTCACCTGCCGACCATCTGACTAGCGCCGCGGGTGCGCTTACTACCCTCGTTGTGATTAAATGATTCTTCATATTCTTACTGACTTTTATTTTTGACTAATTTCTGGGAGATTTGGAACAGACCTCCACTTAGCAGTAGGAGGCCATGAATTAAAGATGAGAGAGAGATACGAGATGACCAAAGGCTAAAGACGAGGAGAGATTGAGTGAGAGTGAGGCAGAGTCAGTGTGATGCAGGGAGAGTGAATGAAAGAGAGGAAGAATGAGTGACAAAAATAGATACTAGAGTGATTAAAATCATTCTATATTTTGACTATGGTCTATCCATAAAGATGGTTCAAGCCATCACGCCACAGAGCGAGGGGAAATTGAGAGGCCACCTCCTTCAGCAAAGCACTCATGCTAACATAAGAGTAGGTGAAATAAGTGAGGGAGAGGACATCCTCGTACTTGAAAGAGGAACCAAATAACTTATACTATTTATACTGGGTCTGTCTGCGTAGTACTCGCAAACGACGTGCTTGTAAGACCAGATGTGTGAATGTAGATGAGATGAAAGCAATGAGCATGTTAGGATCGTAAGTAGCAGGCGGCGCTCTGTGGTTTCTGCTTACACCCATGGGTAAAGGGCGTGAGTTTATTTATTCTCGGGTCTATGTTTAGATATTTGTAAGAGTGTGTAGTAAACATAGCAATTCCAAGCAAGTAGGGCAAAATTTGAAAAAAAAAATAAGTGTCAGATTATATTCAACTACTCCAGAATAAAACAATAAATATAACAATTTAACAACATTGTTTTATTCTAATTTCATTAACTTTACTAGTTACAAACATTATGCTATGTACCTTACATTAAAACCAACGATTTTGATCTTCTTAACTTATTAACTTTTTTATTTACAAGACGAGACAAGGAGTGCCATGACATTGATCAGAAGCCTTTTAATGCCTGAAAGAAGTAATAAAAAAAAAAAATTATATTTGTTTGAAACATACAGAATTATTTGTACTGTTTCAGGCAAATGTTTATGACTATTTTATTCACTTGCATGCAATATTTTATATATGGTTTCTACAAGATGAAGATACAAAAAAATCAAGATTTATTAAATACTGTAAAGCAGCATTTCTCAAAGTAAGCTCACAACATTCACAACCCACTGGTGGGTCGCAAACTTGTTTTGGGTACCCCCTGAAAAATAAAATGATCCAAATGCCCCAGAAAACAAACACATCTCATTAGAAATAGTACTTGCTAAACATCTTTAAGATTTTCATTTGGATCATTAGAGGTGAGTCCTGATTTTGCCAGATTATTTAGGTGCATTGCAGTTCTAAGGACTCTGGCAACAACTGCTTTTAAGTTGCTGTGGATTTACACCAAAAATTACAACACTAGTATTTGATTGTTTGTTTATAGAGGTTTTACTATAAGGTTACATACATTTGGTTGCTAGAAATAAGGAGAGGATCATTACTGATTAGGATGAGTACAAACAAAAACGTCTAGTTTATGAGGGAAATTAAGGATTAATATTAGAAACACTACAACTACAATGGTTCTTATTCTAATTTATTACAAAAATATGTTTACTACAACATTCGGAGCACACAAAGTCACAAACTATCATTATATTGCCACAGAACTACGTAGTAATTTCTGAAATTACTTTTGTAATCGGTAGTTTGTTCCTCTCTTCCTGAGACACCAATGAGTCGACTTGTTGCAATTTATACCACCCGTAGTGGGCTCCAATGATTGCAGGCACCATAACAATAACGACTATGTTTTTTTTGAAAAACTGTGCTATTTTCGTCATTATGTCTAATTTTGAATTTTCTCCAATCAATAGGTATTTTCTTGTAATTTTTCTTTTCGTTTTGGTTATGTACGAAATTTTGAATGATATTTTTCTTTTTGACAGCCTTTTGTCTTTTACTGATTGTTATAATGTGATGAGTTTGTAGAGGTTGTTCGGATGATGATTTTTTCAGTGAAGTAACGTATTTGCATTTAGCCGGTTTATCCGCTGTCAATCTTTGACGTAACGCTCAGCTGATTGACAGTTTTCAGAACGTTCCATTACTGCATAAATGCACGCTAGTTTCCATGTTCAATGCATTTTATTCAAACATTGTCTTTATATTTCCAGTTTAAAGTTATTAAAATCGCATGTGTCAAGAAGCTTACGCAAACGAAATATTTTTGATAAAGTTTAAAGAGTGTTTTTGTAAACAATTAATTAAAATTGCCTTTGTTTACTTATCCACTCATGCACTCACATCAGGTTTCAAACGAATTTTAAACGTTTTGTTTCGTTATGTCGAAGAAAATAATAAATATATATAAGACGATTTAATATGTGATTATGTACCAGTAGATTTCTAATAAGCAAAGCGTAATTGAAAAGTTTTTTAGATTTTCTGCATGCCTGTAATTGTTAGATAAAGAAAATGAAAGTAACTTATGCGCCTTTGCGTTCATGCAAATAAAACGCAAAGTGCGGTGTTTGCTTCATGGAATATCTACCTATCAAAAAACTTCACCTAGATTATTAAGCCAATCACAAACAGCTTTAAAAAATTACATTTGACACATGGAATTTGAAGTCTAACAAGAAAAACGTGCCTCAAAAACATGGTGGCAGCTCAGTGAAGAGGGTGAACCGCTCGACTAGTCATTAAATTAACAGAGGCTTATTTAGCAGGAGTGTTTGATACAATTTGTAAGTACTCTTTCAACGTCAGTCCAGCAAATATCTCAAGAAGAAATAGTGATATCAGCGTATTTTTTTTAGGTAAACACCGTTTAATAAGCTTCATACAAAACCCGAGGATGACGTCTGAAGAAACCCAAGTATCTGAAGAACTGAAGGGATGTTACGAGAATCTTATTGTAATCGACATTGGCGCGAACTTGACGAACAAGAAATACGGCCGTGATCTCGATTCTGTCGTGCAAAGGGCAAAAGATGCAGGTTGGTAAAAAAAAAAGAAGAAAAAAAAAAACATATGTGTGATTGCGTGTTTGTAGTGATTCGGTGTTACATTGTACTCGCGTTAAAAGTAATTTATTCATTTAAAATGATTGCACATTGAATACCTCACGAGTTACTGGGTTATTGTCATGCTACAGTTTTTTTTTGTGCTTGGAATGTTATGTATTTTTATGTTTGTAATGAAATATGATCCAGCACTTAATTGTTGATGAAGAAAGCAGGTCTTAATGCATATAAATTTCTAGCAATAAAGATATTATAAACTGTTTACTATATTATCATCTTTTGTGGTGTAAGTAGGAAATTTTATAGGAACATGTTGTTTTTAAAATTAGCGATGACTAATCCATAGGCCGTTGTCTTTTTACTTGATGGCCGGCCAAGGATATTTTTATTACTTTCTTATTTATAAGACACTTTTAGAAACAAATTTTAGAAAGACACTTTTTTATTTATAATGCTTTTCTGTCATATTATTACTATAATAAGGATTTAATAAAACCTTATTAAAAAAACAAACAAATTAAAAACGAGATGCATAATTTTTTTCGTATTCTAAATTCAAATGTATGGTTTGAATTTAGAAAATTCTCATTTTTTTTTTTATTAGCCTTAACCATCCTTAACCTTGGCAAAGGTTCCTCCACACATACCCCAGAAGCCCTCTTCTCATGCAAACTCGAACCAATTGAATAATATACCTTAAAATCCTTAAAATATGATTATTATTCCATCACCATTCACAAAGACTAAAACAACATAACAGTTGGTCTGTGTAATGTTATGATTTGTACTGTATGCTTGTTTTTCTCAAAGTTATATTTGTATCTACAATCTGTTCCAAATCTGTTGGATGAAAGGATAAACAAACCTTTCTTGTTAATTTCTTGTGAACACTCATTGAAGGGAATTGTAACACATTTGTTTATGTTTCAAAAGTTTCCACATTATGTTACCACTTTTTCCAAAACTTGTTGTTTTTCAATCAACCAAAATAAATAGAAAAATATGATCAGTCAAACATAATTTTTTGAGTTGTATTGGGTAACTTTGTGTGCCTCCTCTCATTTTGCGTCATGTAAAACTTCTTTGAAACCTAATGAAATTATATGAGTAATAACTCTAAAATTAGCTCTCGGGTGACTTCCACATAAGAGGTACCTTTCAAGTGAAAATTATCTTTATGGTGATTTAAAATAAGTAATTTAATCTGCAGATAACATTTTGACCTGCTTGCTAACATTATAATCAATTTTTTTGGAAAAAAATCTGATATTGTTTTTTTTCATTTATCAATTGGCTTGCGCATTTTGGCCACCATCTTGGCTGAATAATTTTCATTTTCTATTTCTCTTATGTATATGCTATTTGCTGATCCATGTGTATTTTATTGTATATTAATTATTTGTTCAGGTGTCCAAAAGATCATGGTCACGGGCACTTCGGTGCGGAACAGTAAGGAAGCCCTACGACTGACTCGCCTCTATCCCAGCACTATTTACTCAACAGCCGGTGAGTATTTTATACTTATTGCAGTTTTGTTTTTCATTGGTCTGACTCTGATTTGATTGATATGAGATAGGTATGTCATTTACTTTTTTACAAAGTACTAACCTCTTCGTTTGAAATTGGTTATAAAAATTATGTGACACAGATAAATACGTATAAACAGCGGTTGCCCGTGGATCTACGCATTTTCGCATTTATGTGTGTAAAAGAAAAAACACTTAAAGATTGTGGTAGGAACCATTTGCAACGATTTTTCACACTTCTCATATTTCGTCCACATTCATATTTTAATCAAACACATATATGCCTGTTTTAAATAAATATATTAACTTAATATCTTTCTATCTCTCTAATAAAGAATTTAGAGCACTTTCATCTCAGATATTCATAAAATACATGGCTCACTTGCTCATTGTGTTACTTATTTTAGTTTAAATTAAATATAATTATCTTCCAACAACAGGGGATAATCCAATGCTCTTCACACCGCTATAATAAGATTTAAATATCTGTTTTTGCTTTTGTATCTGTTACTTGACCAAGATACGATAACACACAAAAAAAAAAAAAACGATAATATTTTTAAAAGAAAACAATGTTGTGTGAACAGTTTTTTTTGTATTATTTTTAATTAATAGTAGAAAATATTTTTTTTTAATCAATATTAGCACATGAAAGATTTTGTATCCCACATCAGCTCCAGTCTATGAAGAAATTCCAACAAAAAAAAAGTATAAAATGCGGAAACACATAACTCCTCAAACATTTATTTATTACAGGTGAAAATCCCATCAAATGTAGCTTACTAGTTCTATAAAACCATAATAAACCTTCAAGCAAACAAAACAAAAATTTCCTTATTGTTGAACATTATGTAAAGTAATCAAATATTAATTTAAATGTATGTAAAGCTAATTACCCTACTTTTACGTGAGCTATAATTAAAATTTTGTAACTCTCTCTCTTTGTTTTTAATTCATGTGCATAATATTAATTGCTGTATGTAGGTGAAGACTGAAGATAAATAATTAGTTTGAATTTCAAGTTATTTTAACACCTTTTCCGATTAGAATCTTCATTTCAGTTGGCTTGGAAGCTTCTGGAAGGCTTAATTATATCCAATTGTTGAGATATGCTTGCAAATCTAAATAACCAGGGCTCTTAGCCAAAAACAATTGCTTAATTTTCTACTTGTAAAGTTGATAAATATTTAGTAGTCGTAATACTATCTACTGTTAGTAAAAATCTAAGACTTAGACTTACATATATTACGGTATATTGGTATAGCTGTTAGCTGGTGAATCTTTACTCCATACTTAAGGGGGACTTAGATAGAGCGATTTTAGCCGTGCATCAATCGCATCGCTTGTAAAAACCGAATCGAAACATTTTCTTTTGCGATTTCAGTCACTTGCGGTCTAGTCGAATTGTCATTGAAAATGGACCTATGTTAACCCTCCATGTATCAGACCAAGGTTCAATGTTATGTTTAGTTCTAATTCTAATTTTAAAGCAGCAAAAAGTCATAGACCCAAGTCTAAAGTCACAGATTACTTTTCCCAGTAGTTCATTCCCAGTCGATCATTTTCGGCTCCAAACCTTCTGGCAAAAGCTAGTCAACAATTGATTAACCTGTCGTATCATCTGGTTCAGGTGTTCACCCTCACGATGCAAAATCAATGATAGAAGAGGACATGTGGGGTGATCTTCACGAGATAGCAGCTGCGCCGGAGTGCGTGGCGGTGGGGGAGTGCGGCCTCAACTACAGCAAGGACTTTTCTGAACCCCATGTGCAGAGAGACGTGTTCAAAAGACAGGTTAGTTGTAGAATAGTATGGAAGCTTCCGTCTTCGCATCGTCATCATCATTGCAGAAAAATGTTCGCAGTGTGTGTGTGCGATTATGGTGCCTCCTAGTGACCACATTTTTTTTGGGACTTATATGATCTGACAATTCTTGGTCAGATATTTTGATAAACATTTTCGGCTTGTTTTTTGTTAAAAAATTAATGCAACTTATAAAAGTACTTAAAAAGTAACTTAAAGTACTTGTTACAACGTCGTTCTCGAGGGCCTGAGGTATTTTTCTCATCTCTGCCAGATCGAGCGTTTCGATCTATTTCATAGGCCCCACCACCAGGGTTGGGCAGTATTTGAATTACTTGTATTTGAAATACGTAATTGAAATACAAATACGTATTTTGTATTTGTATTTCAATTACTTCCTTAAAATGTAATTTGTAATTCGTATTTCAAATACCTGACGACGAAGTATTTTGTAATTAGTATTTCAAATACATGAAACTCCAAAATACATTTTAACAAAATACATTTAAACTTAATTTACTGTAATTGCACTCTCTGTAATGATGGTAAAGCAGCTAATTAGAGTTGGCAATACTGCACCTGTTATGTACTGCTACCACAATCTGTCAAATTTCATTAATAGATTTTGAACCTTATTACAATGGAAAGTTATTTTTTGATTGGTAAAAATTGACAGATTCGGGCAGGTGGACCTGCTGGCGTCTTTACACTGTACGTCGAAAATGGCGTAAACACGCAAAAAAAATGAATGTCGTATTAATAATAATAATAATAATATTCCACAACTATCACACAACACCATCTAGTCCCAAGCTAAGCAGAGCTTGTGTTATGGGTACTAGACAACTGATAAACATACTTATATATTCCTAAATACATACATATTATAGATAAATAACACCCAGACACAGGACAAATGATCATGCTCATCACACAAACATTTGTCCTGGGTGGGAATCGAACCCACGACCTCCGGCACAGCAGTCAGGGTCACTAACCACTAGACCAACAGGCCAGTCAATTATTGTATTGAGAACATTCCAGACCACTCAGCCCATGCTGGTCTAGATTACATATTTAGTAAAATGTAATTTGTAATTAGTATTTTGTATTTCAATTAAAAAAAGCTAAAATACAGTATTTTGTATTTTATATTTTAAATACTTTACTTAAAGGTATTTTGTATTTTATATTTTAATTACTTGCGATCCTGTATTTTGTAATTTGTATTTCAATTAAAGCAGAGCATGTATTTTGCCCAGCCCTGCCCACCACAGTGTCCACATAGCGAATAGGCATCCAAATCGTGGACATAATACCCAATCCTTCGTGCTAAAAGATTCCTCCGATCTTTGTCCTCAATTTGTGTAACTTCTTTATATTTGAAACAATTTCAAATAAATTTATACTCGATGAGTAAATAATGCAATGAACTTTGTTGCCTTTTGAAATAGTAATTGCGCTACACACGTCCTAAATTAAACGTTGTTGAATACTTAGTAAATGAAACGGGAAATATCAATATTTTATACAACTTGATACCGGTAACTATCGCAAAATATCAGGACGTATTACATTCAAATTTAATAGGGTTACCAAAACCAACACGTCGTTGTTATAATGTTATTTTTTTAATAAAAAATTTAATCCCACAAAAGGAATTTCTCCTGTGTCGTAGACGCGTTTACAAACATGAATTCATGGTCCTTTGTTATCTACTTAAATGTCTTACATCCGTACTCTAAATAAAAATCATCTGGATCAATCCAGAGCTATACAGCGACGTTCACCCGCATAAATTGTCCAATCTCTTCAATAGCCACACTTACTGCATTCAATACATATGACTCAGCTCCTATTGCGATGCGTCTCAACGTTCCGGCACAATAGAAATAGCATAGAGTTTATAAAACAAAATGCTTTACATTCATAAACTTCTTTTCTTTGGTACACGTAATCAGTGCCTTTAGAATTGCTATAATAAATAATTTCTGGCACTTTTGTTATGTAATGTGTTCGTAATCGTGTAGTTGGCCTTTTGACGATTCTGTAATGTAATTGGTGTTTCGCTTACTGGTTTGTTTTTAAATATAAGTAAGTATAGCAAAAGATCTATTATATCTATCTACAGCGAGTGATAAAAATGGATCCGTTATGAAAAGATTTTGGAAAATTATCCCCTAAAGCTTGTGAAATTGGTGTAGAAATTTTGTATGGAGATTTGTTACCACAGGCAATCGCCTGAATAAGCATCGTCGGTTAATTTTGGGGCTTCTCATGATGTTTTACGTATTCCATAATTCCACCACGCCTGACATGGTGCATTTGGGTTTCACATTGTCTTCGAAGATTTGAGTTCTAAGTCCGTTTTCTTAGGTTTTGGGAGCGCTGGTGGTGTTTTATCATAGTCTCTTAATTTGAACAAAAGAGGTATAGTTTAATTACCTATGATGGCGGCATGTGCCATAAGCGTACGTTGGCTCTGGATTGGTACAATCGACAAAGTTGAATCATGACCATTTTGGCAATTTAAAATCGTTTGAATCCGTCAAAATAATAAAGATCAAAGTCGGTACCGTGGATATGTATGTTTACGCGAATGTGATCTTAATTTTATTTTAATGTTTGTAAAAAAATAACCTTTTTTATCGTGGTAAAATCATGAAATAAGTCCTCCCGTGGGAGGGTCATAATTCAACTTTGTTGAATGTACATCTGTAACTCATATAGAAAGAGGTCTATGTCAAGGTAGGTAAGTAGTAAAAGTAACAATGTCTATCTTGGTACCTTGCCATGTGCCTCGTGTGTCAGTCTTACAAAGGCATTCTCCATTTTAATCACCCCTGGCTTGATGCCAAGCTCAACTCCAGTAAAACATTGTAGTCTTAACTAGTTTCTATATAAGTTTCCACTATATTTGGTCACGTCTAACTGTTTTGTTTACCAAATGAATCTGCGTCAGAACCAGAGAAATGTTTAGTGAAACTGAAATCGTGATCATGAAACTGGTTTATTGCTAATAGATTCAACAGGCTCGTGTAATATGTATCGATGTTTTTAGTATGGTGAAATGGAAAATAGAGAAAATTTAGAATCGCGTTTGTTTTTCGCTGAAACTTCGACGCAATGAGCATTAGATATTTTTTTGTGACGATTGCAAACCAATGTATGCTTCTGCAGAAATTAACACAATAAGTCAATACCGGCATGGTTGGTTGGCGCAGTGGTTGAACGGTCGTCAGCTGCGCAGTGTGTCGCGGATTTGATACCCGCACGGAACTTATAGTTTTTCCGATTCTTTGTGAATGTGAGAGTCTATGTTTGTCAACGACGATATATTACTAGACTCCGCATGCACGATCTAAGGAACTAAAACTATTCTGCCAACTCGCTGAGGTACTACGTACGCGAGGGGACGGGGTACTGACTTGTAATTGGCTAACTCAAGATTTGTTCCGTCATAAGGTACGTTTACGGCTCACAGGAGTGGTCGAAATAAGACGGATATAAGACTTTTTTGCCTTATGTGTTGACTGACATCGGTCGCCTGTTATTAGGAGTCTAGTAATATATCGTCGATGATGTTCGTAAATGCTCCCACCAAATGAGCAGAAATTACAAGTGTACTGCAAGGTACGAAAAAAATAACAGAACAGTTAAAATTTCCTATTAACTTTAATAACTTACAGCTGTAGACAGAACTAGAAATCGAGCCACAGCCACTATTACGACTAATAAAACACAATGACCGGTTACGTAAAAACGCGTGTTTATTATAGACCAATGTTCACTACTAGAGAATGGAATACGTATGTTTGTTACAATTTAGATTAGTACTATGATATATCGGTTTATTCCGCGTTCAACCCCCAAGATTTTCTACCTTCTTCCTTTATCCATATAAGCTATTAAATCAATCTTACGTACACGCATAAATATTAAAATAACTAACCGTTTTCCGCGATTTCGTTCGCCCCTCTTATGAGTAATAAGTTCCTTTATAGCCGGGACGACGACAACGAGTGTCTAAACAGGTAAACATAACCCTGGAAAATTTTATCGTAAAGTGCAATTGAAAGAATACGGTGGATTTTAGTCAGTACGAGTCTCACTGTTTTCTCAGTCTCGGGGACACATTTTATGATTTCAGCACTTAAAAAAAGAGGCTTGATAAGATGTGGAGAACGTGAGCCCAGTTCCAAATCAGAAAAGTGGGATTGGTCCTGGGTTCCAAAGTAATAACTCGGCTTACAGGGCAACTCATTCAGGTCCTTCTGAACCTGGAAGACTGCGTCATCCACTTTTAAAAATCTGGTCATACTCGCACACTGGTTATGATTACTGGAGATTATTGCGGATAAGGTCGTTGTATGTCCCTCTAGGGCCTCCCCTCACGGCGTTTCTAGTCACATCTGCCTTATGCATAACTCAATCAGACAGATTTGTACTGAGGTTTGTTTGGCAGTAGGGCTTCCATATATTTTAAGAACGAAAACGTTTTGGTTTGGTTTTGGTGGAAGATTTGATACCCAGTAACAACGCGGGACTTTTGTGCCGGTAGAAAGTCTATCACAAAACAGGAATTCCATAATCTATAAATGCTAAGAGTTCTTCATCATGAGAAAAAAAGGATGGGTGCTGTTGTCAATACGATTGCTATCCACCCGAATTTATCGGGCAATTTTTTCTCCCGTCTGGACATTGTCCCGATTTTTTTTACTTTTCTATCAGTATTTTTGAAAAAGTCATGCCCCAATAGTTTTGATTACCACGATATAGCTAGTGATCGCGTCAGCCCGAAATCTCAATCTCCTAACATTCAAAACCGACATTTTACCAAAGTGCTTCATCTGGCAACGCAACTGCTCGCGTGTACGTCTCACACAGTAAAGCCGTTGATATCTAATTGACAAGAAACAGCATACATTTCATGTTCTACTTTAAAAACACACACATGATACCGGGCTTTGAATTACCACCTCTTAATTAGAGCTAAATGATCAACACTCGTCACAATTGCACGCTAATTTTCATTTAAACATGACTTGTGCATGTATCATTACTGGCATTTGCCATTGATCCGCTCGGGTTAAATTCTTTCGGTGCATGCGCCTACGCATTGCTGTGGTACAGTGTGGAAATATTGCTGTACATTGACATGCAGATGCAGTTGAAAAATATATATTTAGTCGTACAGTCCATAACTATTTTTGTACTTATTTTATTTTATGTCTTTCGACAATTCAAAAGTGCCCGTAATAAAAAATAATTGAAATAAAAAATTTCATTTCGATTTTTGATTTTAGTCTGTTATAGATCTTTGACAGTCGTTCTGGGTAGTGAGAAGCCTGATCTTAACAACCCAGTCTTGCTAACCTGTATGTTTTTGGGTTGCCAGAATGTCTTAAGATGCTAGAAATACAATGAGACTTATATTCCTTTCGTTCCACCATACACATATTATAATTTCCCATACCTTGATAAAAGTAATAGGTTATTTTTTTTTGCAAATTAGTAAAATACTAGTGATAGTTATCGGATAGAGCTCATTGACCTTTTCTTTCTTATCGTGGTCGCGTTTTACATTCAACTATGACCACTAAACACTATTCTAATGTATCCAACCTTCCTCAACATTCGCCCTTGACGTTGACCTCACAAAATAAAACACGAACACTTTTATCTTCATACATACGTTGGCACTGTTCTAATTCGAGTGGCTGGTCCCATTTTGCAACGCTCAAGTTCTGAGTCAGGCGCGCAGTCATGACCTGTTTTAGATCGTTGGAACGTTTTTATCGTATGTTCCCTGTTAATTTGATGAAGAATTTTGGTTTTATAATGTTGTCTGGAGTTTCAGGAGGTCTAGATTTGTTCTCATTGTCATTCAGGCTTATGAATTCCAAGACTATTCTGCCTTGATATTTGTCCTTCGGTTCTTGGGTGTTCACTTCTAGATTTATCCATATATGCACGTTTTTAATTTTGCGATCGCAATAGGCACCTCTATAAAATAATCAACCTCGAAATCTCCTATCTTTATTTGTACGTATTTGTTGGGTGGTCTTCCATGTCTAAATACCTATTTATCATTATCTAAATAGCTACCCACAAACTAGCCGTGTCATTTGTCATGAAATCCACCAACGTGGGCGTTTTATAAAACAAATCATTGTCCGATGATTTGGAATCATGATAGCTACTCTAGGTAATTTTTCCGGTTTCATTACACACGTTTAACATGTAGGTACCGACTAGTAACGGCTTGTCAATAACGATAACCTGCTTCTTAAAAGTGCATTCGCCCACCTGGTGTATATTTTCTTCTGTAAAATACAACACTATTTCTTCTTCCAGATTCTCTCCTGTCAAATCATCATTTACTCCTTCTACATTTAAATCATTCCTCACACAATCCATCCATCTTTTCTTTAACCTTCCTCTTCTTCTCCATCCATTATCAACATACATAACCATGGCACCCTTAGTCATATGAGAAGTAGGTATGTCTAAGGAATTGTGAATTAAATTAATAGATACTACTGTAATGTTATGACTGCAAACTATTATTTCCCAGACAGATATTGTAAACAAAGTCACCTTGGATTATTTCTACTAAGTAGTGGAAGACCTGTTGATTGCGTTATCACTTCTCCAATGTGTCACAGACCGAGATAATGCGATATCGGAAGTTATTGTAACACATTCGAATAATGTGTTTATTTTTGTTGAAGAAGATTATGCGATATACCTGATATATTAGGAACTTGTTTCTGAAAATTAGCCTGGTATAACCAGTCGGGTAATTGATACTACTTACTAAGTATGTAGTTTGATTTTTGATGCCTTGCTTTCACGACGGCTCGTAATCGCCACTGAGCATGATATTGGATTACTTTATTTCTCAGTTACATTTCTACGTATGTGGGATGGCGAAATGTGGGTGTACTAGGACGTCTAGGAGAGATGGGATGGTGAAATGTGGGTGTACTAGGACGTGTAGGAGACATGGGGTGGCGAAATATGGGTGAACTAGGACTTGTAGGAGAGAAGGTATGGCGAAATGTGATTATACTAGGATTTTAAAAGAGATGTGATGGAGAAATGTGGGTGTACTAGGACGAGATATGGTATGGCGAAATGTGGTTACACTAGGATTTTAGAAGAGATGTGATGGAGAAATTTGGGTGTACTAGGACGTCTAGAAGAGATGGGATGGTGAAATGTGGATGTACTAGGACGTGTAGCAGAGATGGTATGGCGAAATGTGGTTATACTAGGATTTTAGAAGAGATGTGATGGAGAAATGTGGGTGTACTAGGACGTGTAGGAGAGATGAGATGTCGAAATGTGGGTGTACTAGGACTCATAGCAGAGATAGTGTGGTGAAATGTGGTTGTACTAGGACGTCTAGGAGAGATGGGATGGTGAAATATGAATGTACTAGAAGTAGAAATAAATAATAACTGCTAAGTCGCAGTCGCTCTGTACGCTCGTAGAATTGTAAAACTTCTAAAGGCGTACAGAATGACATACCAATTCTTATAATTTCTTTTTCATATTTCGAGTTACGAACAGAAATGTCACTTTTCATTTAAATTCATATTACTCATGGATAATTACAGCAAAACATGGCATCATTCGGTGATGAACACGCCATCGTGTCAACGACTGTGTCAATTGTTTTTTGTTCTATTCCAACAGTATGTTTACACGTAATTGATACTCTAATTGTGTAATAATGAAGAGCTCGTGGCTAAATAATAACCGCACAGGTCGATCTTTAAAGTAAAGCCGCGCTTGCCGAGGTTGATCTGTGGATGGGTGATCTTAGCGAGTTTCCTCCATGCCTCTGGAAGCACGTAAAGCCGTTGGTCCCGGCTGTCATTTTTGTAGATCTTTGACAGTCGTTTATCACAGTCAGAAGCTCGAAAGTCGGACAACCAGTCTTTCCAAGGGGTATCGTATTACCCAGTTATTGTGTTGTGGAAGTCAGATATATAGTCGCTGTGATGAATTCTGTAATAGTCGGGCAATCAATATAGCTTGAATATTTTAAGAGGCGGCCAGTTTCGTTGCACGGGGACGATGTACTGTGCCAAAATGTTAAATATTGAGGTTTCTGTATTGAAAATTAGTAAAATGTACCTAAATGTATTCTTTAGAAAACCGTCCGGAAGGAATTCTGTAAACTATGGCCGTAACTACGCCAAAATTCATTTTTATATTTAGAAGAGAAGATAAGCGATGGTTGAATGCGTGACTTAAGGTAAACTCGTGTTAAAACCTCAGTTCACATATTATAATAATATGAACAGAGGCTCTAGCACGAGTTTTCACGTTTTTGTGACTTTCGTACACAAGGCGACTCAAGTCTCCGATACCTGACAACTTTGGTATCCATTGGCGCGTGCCTGTGAATGAACTTCTATGGATTTCTATTGCCATAGTCACCTGGATACCGAAGTCGTAAGGTATCGGAGACTTTGGTCGCCTTGTGTACGGAGGGGCTTAATGTTAACGGAAACTTTGACCTAAAAATTGATGGATTACTTGTGTTTCTCGACCGTACACTAGAGGCGCTTTTTAATTTTCTAAACAATTTACATTGGTAACACTTCAAGTACGAGGTACGAATAAATACATCATCATCATCATCAGCCTATAACGTTCCCACTGCTGGGACACAGGCCTCCTCTCTTGTGAGAGGGAGTGGGCCATAATCCACCACGCGGGCCCAGCGCGGATTGGTAGATGTCACATGTCTTCGAATCTGATGGTTCTAGGACATGCCGGTTTCCTCACGATGTTTTCCTTCACCGTTTTAAGAGCAGTGGTGATGAAATAAATTACACAAAGTAATGCGCCAAGCTGGGTTCGAACCCACGACCTACAACTCGTAAGTTGGGACCGATACCACTGGGCCATCACTGCTCCAACTTAATACATACTTACATAGAATTCATGCTATGCTGATATGTCTTTACGGAAAATAATATACATTTGCAAACATCAGTTTTCGCTACAATATTTATGATTTTATCATATACATTCCGATATGCGTATCAATATCTATTCAATACACTCAGATTATAAACTTGATATTCATTGTGTAATTTTATCATCGATATTTTGAAAGAGGTTGTTCCGGGTCTGGATGTTTGTGTACGCACGTTTAGATGTTTTTAAACGCACCCACGATACAGGAGAAATTCCCAGTTCCGAGCAACGTTTGATTAATAAAAGAATGATTAATTTTGAGGAAAGAAACATTTCAGATTGCAAGTGGGATCCCGCGTCTTCTGGATAGGTACTCCAGACGCCTTAACCAACTAGGCCATTGCAATCCACACTTGAAAGGTGAAATTCTCTATTAAAAAAAATCTTCCTCCTCCCTCGTTTAAAAATAATTTAAAAGTATGATTAATTTAGCAATACAAACAAAACAAAAATAAGCAAGCACATTGCAACATCATCAATTTTAAAGCGTTGTTTTCGTGAATGCACATTCCTTACTAATTAATGTTTATTAGTGTTAATGAGTTTATGTGTGTATTGATAAGAAGCAGACAATTGCTCTTTGCACATTTGGAACCAGGACATGACGTGGATATTGATGTCATTGACCTTGAGTGGAAAAATGTTGAAGAATGAGAAATCCATTGAGAGGCTCGTGACAAAATAATAAAAGACACACAAAGTAGTAAACTTAGGTTAAGATATTCACATAGACATTTCGCTTTTTTATTTTTACACGCTATTGTCTACACTTCTTTATAATTTCTCCTGTAGAGGGTCTGCTGGCAGATATTTCTAAAGAAATAATCAGTACCTTTGTACTTTAGTTTTAATGATTATGTAATTTCCTGTTAATTTATTGTGTGTACATAAATAGTAAACTCAATAGTTAGAAAAGAAAGAAAATTGTGTTTATTGGCATTAAATCTTAAAAACCATAAAAACAAATATTTTATATTGCCATGTGACATACTTCCCTGAGCTCTGTAGGTCTTAAAGAAGTTTGACCTGCGTTCTTCCAGAAGACTTACTTATAATCCGGCCCGTTTGGGTGGATGATATCCAGGATATCATCCACCCAAACGTTTATTTGTTGTCTTGCACCCCTAGGTGGAAACCACTAATCAGTTTTCTATGATTTTTTTTTTTGCGTGGTAAAATCATCAAATGAGTCCTCCCACCCCGGGAAGGGCGGGAGGGACTGTCAGACTTGTACTGACTAAAATCCACGGCGTCCTTCAATAGCCCTTTATGTTCCGGGGTCACGGTGATGGAAATAAGTCCCGCAACCAGTTTTCTATGGTACGACTCATTTCAAGGCTCTTCCTATTGTTTAACATCGATCTCATAGTTCACCTCTAGCAATGACTGATAGTATTGTTTCATAGAAAGTACATTACAATGTGTTATAAACTAAACATTTGCAAACGACGATGAATCATAGAGATAACAATGATAGGACTATTTACCAATCATTTAGATAAATATGTAAATAATCTTGGCTACTGAATGTATTTAGAAACGAATATTTATAATGCACATATATTATACATAAATCAATAAACATTTAGGTATGAAATTGGTTTGCTGATTTCATGATCATAAAATGATTAAAATGTAGGATGATGTGAAATAATATGATAGTGTGTCCACGGAGTTTCTTGCCCTGTGATACATGTCTCCTTTCTGTGATTCCATTAGTGGGATAAATTGTGCTATATTCGTGCATCGTGCAAAAAAACAGTCGGAATTGTATAAAAAAACAATGATGAATTGGTCATACTACACGTGTTGCTGTCATAATATTTACCGAATAATATAAATATTCCACAAAACTCCCATAACCAATTAAACATTACCAATTAAAATTCTTCTTAATAACTCAGAACTGTTACAACGACGGAAGCTTCGCCTCAATCCCGTGTGATCAAAGGACGTTGTAACTAATGTAGAACTATATTTAGTTCGGTCCAGACGCTTACGATTCACGCCCATGTGGATTTAAATGGCGATCAACCTGAGATATTGATGGCTTTAACATTTGTAAAAACGTTCAGGAAGACATTTTTTTTTGCTGTATTTTTTTAAATTAATAGTTGTAGAATTGGCTTTTGAATCATATGATAAGTTATATTTGACCATATCTTTTCTATAATATAAAAATAAATTGCTGTTCGTTGGTCTTGCTAAAAGTCGAGAACGGCTGGACCGATTTGGAAAATTTTGGTTTTGAATTACTTTTCGAAGTTCAGGAAAGGTTTTAAAAGGTCGCGGGACTTATTTCCATCACCGTGACCCCGGAACATAAAGGGCTATTGAAGGACACCGTGGATTTTAGTCAGTACAAGTCTGACAGTCCCTCCCGCCCTGCCCGGGTTGGGAGGACTCATTTGATGATTTTACCACGATAAAAAAGGGAAGGTTTAAAAGGTGAAAAAAAATATTCTGAGGCGGTACGAAGTTTGCCGGGTCAGCTAGTGTTCAATAAGTCTCATCGTCAACAGATAAGTGAATTAATAAAACAGAATTTGTCTACCAGATACTTGAACTAGAATCATATCCAATGAACGTAAATTTTCAATGTAAAAAATGCGTTTGATTGGCAAATTACTGACTTTTTTTGGCTTACTCACTTTCTTGTTTTATGTTCGAGCTAGAGATAGCGATCATCACAGTCTCATGCGCATGCACGATGCGTTAAAGGAGTTATCAATAAATATTATTTATCTGACGCATCTTTTTAGTGTGGACAGCAGAACATGTGACTTTATCTCGCCAATAAACGTTTTAAAACAATTCGATTGCGCTTTTCCCATCAGAGGTACTTAGTAGAAAACGGGTTATTGTGACTAAAATACGGTTTTAACCGACTTCAAAAAGGCTTCATCGTCGTCATATTTCAGCTACAAACCGTCCCAATTTGTCTGCAGACGATTCGCGTTTAACCTCTACACCGAATCCGTAAAAAAACATAGGTCTCCCCTTTAGATCTCCACATATACCGGTTGGAAGCGACTTGCATCGTGGCTTACAAACATTTAAACACACATACCATCACCATAGCTTGTAATATGAAAGTTCTGATAAATATATTGTCCAGTTACTGTACTTAAAGGACTTATTAATGCATGAGACACTGCGATGTATTGAATGTGGGAAGCTGTGTCTGATAAGAAGTTGATTCATCTGTTTTGCGTCAACGTCGCCATTGAAATATGTCGGATGAGTCCTGTCTTTTGAGGAGCCTGTGACTAATATATCAATATCTATAGTTGTTAAAGTTTCCTTATAATAGCAGGAAGATTTTTGTTAGAATAATTATGCAGGCGTCAGCAGATCAACCTACCCCAATCTGTCAAATATTACCAATCGAGCATTAACCTTCCACTATTGTTGATAATTTTTAAAGAAATTTGACAGATTGAGGTAGGTTAATGTGCTGGGGTCTGTTCATTCAAGTCCAGGAAAATCATCATTTAAGTCCAAAGTGACTAGGTTACTTCTAGGCATGCGTGCTTCACCATCGACCAGATCATTGCTTACGTTCAGGCGAGATAGTGGTCAAACACGAACCTTTATTTTTAACGATTATTATTTGGAATTTATTATATTATATTACTAGACTCCTAATAACAGGCGACCGATGTCTGTCAACGCATTAGGCAAAACAGTCTTATATCTGTCATTTCGACCACTCCTGTGAGCCGTAAACATACCTTGAGACAGAACAGACTTTGAGTTAGCCAATCACAACGCAGTACCCCGCCCCCTCGCTAACGTAGTACCTCAGCGAGTTGACAGAATAGTTTTTGTTCCTTAGATCGTGCATGCGGAGTCGAGTAATATATCGTCGTTGTCTTTACCCTTTTAAACAAATGTATGGAAAATAGAACGTCGTTTAGTTTACTCTTTTCATTACGAATCTCTTTTACTTTAAAAGGGATCATATAGGATAGTAGTAGCCCTAGGAGGTGTTAAAAGTTCTTATCATGTTAAGTCTACAATAACATTCTATGAATTAGATAATGTGGATGTAGAAAAAAGGGTCCGCCAAAAAGGCCATTTTAAAAGAATCATAAGTTCGTTCTTTTAAAATGGCTTTTTGGCTGACCCCTTGGTCTACATCTACATTATCTACTCTAGGAATGTTAATATCTTAAACTAAGTTTTAATGTTTAGAGTTAGACTATGCGTGTGCGCAATTTATACATTAACACAATCAGTCACAGTTTCATTTTTATTACACTTCAAATCATAACTAACACAAACTTTCTATTTGTTACAGGTCGAAATGGCATGCGAACTACGAAAGCCCCTATTCGTACACGAAAAAGAGGCACAGGACGATTTAATAAAAATTCTAGACGAATTTGGGAATCGTCTGCCTGCCGTAGTAATCCACTCCTTCACGGGATCAGTGGAACAGGGGCTTAAGTATATTGAGAAGGGGTTCTATTTGGGCATCACAGGGTACATATGTAAGGATAAGTCTGATGGAGGAATTAGAAGGCTGCTTTCTGAACGATTGCTGCCCCTTGATAAGCTGTTGGTGGAGACTGATTCGCCTTTCATGTACCCCAATATGAGGGCGTCAAAACTGCCGCTGCATGTGAAGGATTCTTTGACTGAAAGGTGAGATTATTTTTTAGGTTTTTTTTTTTATAGGCGGAATGTCTGATTGACCATCGGTCAAAGGCCAAACGGCCAATATTTTTACTTCAATTTGTGGCTACAATATTTCCCATCAGTTTAAAAATATTTCCGGCCGTCGATCGTGGCTGAGGTGGTGTGACGACCTGATTATGTTCTGGCAAGAAATTGCCTAAAATGGAGACGTTTCGAAGGAAAATAGGGAGGCCTTTGCCCAGCAACGGGAATAGGCTACAAAAAAAATCAGGCCATCAAAAAAAAATTCAATGTAGCATATGTCGGCAATATGTCTGCACCGACATTGTTATTACATTTTGTATTACGGCCGGATCATTAATTGTAGTCAGTAAAATGACAGTAAAATTACATTTGTTCTCCATAGAAATGTACTAAATTTCCTTGTATCAGTGACAGTTGCACTTGTCATTTTACTGACTACAATTAAAAATCGTACTTTATTTAGTATATAATTTGGCATGACTGGTCTGGCAAGAAGGAAAGTCAGACACGTACTGAATAAAACCCACCGTGTTCCTTCCTCCTTGTTCCAGTTCCATAGAATCCTCTTGTAAGACATTCTCTTAAACATTACCGCTCAGTTTCGCTTTTAAAATAAAACTTGTCTAAAATTGAATAAGTAGGCTATGTTTTGCAATTTTCTCAGAATTATATCGTTCTATATTGTGCCGTGAAATTAACGTGACTAAGTTGTGTATGTAATTAATATTGACGCACGATTAAGATTTTGATAGCCAGGTAAGGTGTATGGTTTTTTTTTTAATAAACTTTGCCCCCACCACCACTCAAACCCGGAACAATTACTAGCATATCATACAAATATTGCTCTCAGAGCAGATGGCAGATGGGGTCGAAAAGTGCTAGAGTGGAGACCACGGACTAGCAAGCGCAGCGTAGGACGTCCACCAACAAGGTGGACAGACGACCTTATGAAGGTCGCCGGAAGACGCTGGATGCAGGTCGCTTCCAACCGGTACTTGTGGCGATCAAAAGGGGAGGCCTATGTTCAGCAGTGGACGTCCTATGGCTGAGATGATGATGATGATGATGATACAAATATTTGTTGCGTGCGGGGATCGAACCCGCGAGACACAGCGCAGCAGTCTAATTGCTCAGCCGCTGCGCCAAAGGGGTGTGGTTGAAAAAAAAAAGTTAAAAAATACTGTTTATAATTTCCCTATTTCTCGTTTTGTGGTCACAAACTCGACTTCCAGCCATGAAATATTAGTCTTGATTTCCGGGTCGGGGAAAGGGTTATTGTCGTTTTCCATCAGGAAATGTAGACCCGCTATTTAATTTTATTTTTGTGACAAATGGCTTAACCCTAATTTAATTGAATTATAGCATAAAAGTTGCAAAAGAAGACTTCTGCAAAATACATAGAAATACCATTATCAAGATAAAACTACCGAATGATAATATTACAGCATATCGCTGGACGTTAGTTTATTGGGCCATGTGTGATAAAGATAAGATTATCAGCTTCTGTCACTGATAACAGAATCACAATAACATAACAAGATTATAGGGCAATGTGCTATATATGGTGTTAGTTTTATGATGACAACTTGTTAAATCGGATCACTGGAATGGTTTAGGGGATACCCTTAAGAGCGCGTATTCTGATAGTTAGTCGAACGGTCAACGTTTCAAATGGTCTGTCAAATATTAACAAGATTAATTTAATTTTGCAAATTTACTGTATGAAAATAAAAAAATATGCCTTTTTAGTGCACTAACAAAATATTAGGGAATGCAATAATTAATATGGTAACACCGAATATATAGTTTTAAGCGTTAACAAAAGCATTTGAAAACTTTCCAAATGCCTTCTAAACACCTGAAACGTTACAAAATCAAATCCAGTGTTTTAATTGCATTCCTATATCAATTTTCTAATGCTAGTGCAGAGCCATATTGCTTATTTTCATACACTAACATTGCAAAATTTATTAAAATATGTAAATATTTCACAGCTATTAGCGACGTTTCCAACTTTTTAGTTAAGCGCCATTAATTGTTCAGCTCAAATCAAAACATTGATTCCAGTTTCATAATATAGATCAGCTATTTAAGCAAAATGTTAATCAGTCAGAATTCGTAGGTTACTGCCAATCTGACTGGTTAGGTTCTAATTTATTTTGTAATGTGATGGTTTGGGTCGTGGCACCATAAAACCGCAGATTACTTCAACTTACAACTGAAGGAAAAGGGTAGTTTTAGTCAGTCAAGTTTGACAGCCTCTTTACACAGGACGGGAGGGCTCTTTGATACCAAGAATGGCAATCAGATTTCCTGAAACTCTGATTCTGTTTTGGCATTCAATCTTCATACAGAACAATCTAAATTATGAAAATCAATTGCTGTTTGTTAGTCTCGCTAAAGCTCGAGAACGGCTGGATCGATTTGGCTAATTCATATTTGAATTATTTCTGGAAGTCTAGGGAACCTTTAAAAGGTTATTCTGAAGCGGTACGCAGTTTGCCGTGTCAGCTAGTCATTCAATTATTCCTCATAATACTTGGAACATAATAAACAACTATACTATGTTTTTCCAGATCCATGAACTTCGTAAACCGCTACTGCACCTTCCAACGCAACGAGCCGTGTGCCCTGCCTGCCATCGTGGAACTGATCGCCGGCTTCTTAGGCCAAAAACCTGAAGATGTGGCCCTTGCTACTGCGTTCAACGCACTCAAAATCTTCGGCTTGAGCCAGTGAGTCCGTTCTATACCCCTCTTACTTCGAAAAAGGTCGGTTTTGTAGAAGCAAAGGGGTGGTAAGGGGTTATTAAAGTTGAAAAACTGATCTACATTTTGACTAAAGTTATTGAATGAATATGCAAGAGGATTGTAATGAAAGTGTATTTAAGAAATGCATTCTCTTACACTTAGGGTCAGTTTTTTGCCGAAGCAATGGGGGTGAACTAGGGTTATAAATGTTTAATGTGCAATGCCTGCAGGTTTTGGATAAAAATATGGCGTATAATGTTGACGAAAGTAATTAATTGATTGTTTAAGTAAGAGGGGGGAAATATATTTATAAGGAATCGAAAATCAGTGCCTTATGCGCCTTTACAGTGCCTTGATTACAATGAGAGTCGATTACATCCCGAAATAATATACTTATCAGATTATTGGAGCTCGATTATTCATCAGAACCAGTTATTTATAAGAATAAATATTTATTATATTTACTGAGCTGATGACAAGGTTTCTTCGATCGTCATCCGATTCATGATTTTTTTGTAAAACAAAAAATAATGAATAACAACAACTAACCTCGAAAATTGAAAATACTCATGTTCATTGTTAACGTGCATTTCGATAATGACAAAAACGACGATTTCTTTACTGATAAAAGAGTTTTTTTGTGTGGCACAACGAGGCTATTGACAAAATCTCGCGATCCATTTTGATGTTCGATTTTTTCTCGAATCAAAATGGCGCTTGATTTGTCCTAATTCGATATTCAAACATTCGATGTTATCTTGCCATTGAATTAGATAAAAACTAACATTAAATGTTGCCTCTCTAAATCATAAGTTTGCCGACGTAGGTGTTACAAGTTTTTGGGAGATAATTTGAAATATTAGAGTATATTTGATCTGGCAACATTGATAGGATGTCAAAGTCAAATGTAAATTGTCACAGAAGCAGCTATTTTGATTGTGATTATAAATTATTATAGGAGAATTAACTTTGCAGATTATTTCAGCGTTTATATTTATTTATAATTTATTGTCTGTAAGGTTATTTTGACATAGACTTTCAGTATTGTAAAAATGTGATGATTCATAGTTTGGTTGAAAGTCAGTCAAATATACCCTAATATAAAAATCATTGTAATGAAAATAAAACGCTACGCAAGTTACAAAAGCGTACCTGAAACGCGCCAAGTCTTAAATTATTGCCATTTAAAAGTACTTGGTATTTTGCATAATCTACGAACTTTTTAATTAAGATTTTTTTTTATACTATGAAATGTGGCTTATTTATGCACACGCCTTTATAAATTTGGTGGCAATCGGGTTTAGTCAGACTGATCTCAAATATTACCGTGTTTGAATTATTAATTTTGATTTATTTTTTCACTAACAGGATTTAAATAAAATCGTTTGAAAAAACAATTGTGTTTTTTGACGATTTTTTGTTAATTTAAGGCTGCAGTCCATTATCACGAAATTATTTAGTTGTAATTAATATTTTAAGTGTAAGGAAATGTAAACCATGTTTGATACTAACACTTGTACGTAAATATAG
Organism: Agrotis ipsilon; assembly: GCA_028554685.1. NCBI lineage: Eukaryota > Metazoa > Arthropoda > Insecta > Lepidoptera > Noctuidae > Agrotis > Agrotis ipsilon. The sequence goes on along the minus strand of CM052973.1, from coordinate 13,890,278 downwards.
TTATAGGCGATGTGTTTAGACTTTGAGATACGATATTTTTTCGCCAAATATTTAGGGACGTTAGTTTTGTTTGTGTTTAAATATGTATTTGTATAAGTTCGATAGTTTGTCTTTAGAGGCGGTTTTTGAACAAACTGTTTTAAAATCTATAAATATTATTTTTTTACACACACCTGATATAATAAGGATAATAAATACAGTTGTCTCTTCCCCGCCTCGATTGACAAATTCAATCGTCTTGCCTGTATAACCGTGAAAGTGGACTGCAACTTTGAACCTTATAATAATGACCTGTTGCCACCTTTTAATCTACGTGCACGGTGTTAGGTCTCTTAGTTACTGTTATTCTCGCTCTGTAGAGCATTCCTAATCGAATTACAATATTTATATTTTCATCGAATATTTTGTAAATAGTTTGAAGAGGAAAAATGTGTAATAAATAAATAAATATAATAATTTAATTAATAATGTTAATTTAATGCTGGTAGTCACAACGAAATCAAAGACTGCAAGTGTTGAAGATGTGAAACTTGACATGTTAACTGTTTACGTTTTTTGTATCGATATTTTTTACGTATTTAATCGTTTATTGTTTAAGAAGTAATGTTATTCCTTTATTTTTTGACACTTTGTTGTAGTTGTGTAAGTTGGGGCCGGCGGGTAGGTCTCGTTATGTATAACTATGTATAGTACGTGTATATTGCGCTCGCCTGCCGGCTCGGGTCGCGTAGTGCCTTCGATGAAACGTCCTTTTGTGATACAATATTTTCATAGAATGTACAGATTATTTCTTTCAATATACAATTAAAGAAATTATGGTTTGGGTTTTCTTTGTACAGCATCCCCGAATTTGTAATTTGTTTTTGTTGTAAAGTTACAATTAATCGCAGTAAGAAAGTATTTTGAAATTAGGCAGTAAGGATAGCTACTTTCTATTCCAACAACTGTCTTCGGAGATTAACCATATGTTTTGAGAGAATCAGAAATAAATGTTGCTAGTCTTAGAGCCGGCTCACTGACTGTTCTTAATTCTTGAGTCTATTGAGGCTCAAGAATTAAGGACTGAATTGGGAAATCAAAAGAGAATCACTTTTAATTTAATTTATTGCTACTTATTTACATTTTTTTGGCAGTCAAATTAGTTATTTAATATTCTAAACATAACATACAAATTATAACATACTTTCTCCTTCCAAGAATAGGGTTTCGTAAAAGGGCCCACCAGTGACAAGCTGCTATTCAAAGATAAAATATACAAATAATTCATAACACAAAATGACTTGAATTGTGATATGAACGTTCCTAAAATAGTTACTTAGTAATATTTTAATTTCATAGTTTTTATTGACAGTAGATGCTGTTCCCGGATTATATAAAAAATCGTTTTGGTCCAGTTTACCAGCATTTTTTTATGAATTAAATAAAGCATTGTTACGTGATATTATGATTCTGCTAAGCTGAAGAGGTCGTTTTTAGGCCACACATTTTGCATTGCCAATACGGCGTTTGTAGGTTAAAAAGGCTAGTCTGCATTAATTCACAATTTTAATGTAGTATTCTCATAACTAAGACAAAAAATAACAATAACACTAGCTTCCAGGCGATACATTCACTTCAACAACTTTTTAATTTCGATCCAAATAAGTTTTCCGTACATGGAGTTTTCCATTCACGCACAATTCTGCATCAAACGAACCGTCTATACATTTTTCAATTATCAAATAGCTTGTAATGAATTAAAAATTATATTGGCGTCCTCAGTTTCAATTTTCCACGCGCCAAAATACCTTTGTACAGCTGTAAGTGGTTAGCGTTATCTTGCAATCAAGACAGGAATTACAGAAATAATTTAACATAACATGACGCATATGACCCTTGAAGGTTTAAGCAGACCACTAAGCACATTTTCTCGTGACGCATTTGCGTCGCAGATCAAATACAAGTGAAAATCATCCTTATCACTACGACATAAAGGCGCTGCCAATATAAAACGTGCGGTTGTCTGCGGCTAGATAGAAAAAAAAAAAACAAAAAAGGCTTGCCACGATAACGATCACTTCTTCGTGTGAGGATGTCGTTACCTTCTGGTGTCAGATTTAATTAAGCCGTCTCTGGCAACACCACACGCTTTTCAGGTCAGTCGAATTTCATCATTATGTCTTAGTGGTAAGGATGATTTTCACTTCTACATTCGCGAGCAAAAGAATAGAATTGATCCGGAATCCAGATAGCTCCTTAAATAATCGCGTGAATCTAATGAATTAAGTACTTATTTAAAGTTATAAGTCAAACTTTTACTAAGGACTCAAGATCACACTGAATCACAATAAGTGATTCTATACTTTTGCTCTAGAGTGTGTATTTTCCGGCGTCAATCAGCCAAATATCGTCATGAACAAGGGTGTTCACAGTACATTCACAATTTTTAATAATAACCTAATTATCACAGTATATCCTAGCTCTTGTTGTCGAGTTTCTTCACGACACCGGGCGGTGGAGACATCAGTACCTTCCTGGACAGTCGCACCTGACCGGAGACGGGGTCGCGACCGAAGTACTTCACTTGTATCTCTGAGCCCACGTCTAGGCCGAGCACTGAGGGATGCTGGATCTGCGAATATTAATTAGTGTTAAGTGGTTTAGCTGATAAAGCAGGAATGAAGGAAAATCTTTTTAAATTGTTTCTTTTTTGTTTCTGGATTCATTTTTCTCAAAAAACACTTAAAAGCCCTTCAAATAACAAAATTTTGTTGAATAAATTACTTTTGATACAAATAATGTTGAGATCTCATCATGCTATCGTGTCCAATCTGATTGGATGCATCTGAACACCAGAATTTTACACAGATCAACCAACTATACTTCTACAACCATTTACTGGGTAGCACAAAACCATCAACATGATAAAAATAAACTGAACTGATCTATACATATAATAAAACTGTAGAAAATTTATTTTTGTACATTAAATAAAAACTCAAAAAATATAGCCAGGGTATTAAAGGACAACCAATAGAACCCATTTCTAGCACTTTTAGAATTTTTGTCTGTTTATCTGTTTGTATGTTTATTTGTCCAGGTATCACGTAATTATTGAATAAAAAGGCGAGAGCATAATAACTGAGTGATTTGCGTCTGTTGCCTAAGTACTGAGATTTGTATATTTGTTGAAGCAAAATGATGAAATAATAAATTAACGTGAAGATTGTGTTAAACGGTGTTCTTTAATTTCGGACTCACAAAATAATTGTGTGATGATTAGAGCAAAAATTACCTTTCTATGATCCAGCTGTGTATTATGCACCAGCGCAGGCGCCATGCCAGTGAACAGCGTCACCAGTACTCCTATATCCTTAACCTCCACGACCCTCGCTTTGTATATGGCGCCGAACTCCAGTTCCTGTTGCTTCTCAGTGTTCAGCCATCCTTCGATCCTGGCGCGAGCCTCGTCCATAGCAGCTTGTGAAGGAGCGAACACGTTGTATTTTATGTCGTCTATTGGAGTTATCTGGAAATTAAAAAAAGTAAAGTGTTATTGTTCTGACAAGAATTATAACTAGGTATTTTGAAAAAAAAAAAACTTTAGTAAAATTCACTGAAAATCAAAGAACGGAAAGAATATTCGTTCTAAAAGCTTGAAACAAGAGTTTTAAGCCCAAAGAGACGCAACGATTCACGGCGAAAAACCTCGAGACACAGAAAACTCGAAAATCGTGAGTTTGAGAGGTTTTTCTACGTCTCATTTACTTTACTTGACGTCTCGGGGAGATTTCTGGTCTGGACTTCTCGCCGTGAGTCTGTACGGACTATCATTATTAAACAAAGCACGAAGAATAGATAAATCAACATTTCAAATAGTTAACTATGAAACGACAGTTCATATACAAATTCGCTATTTATGAAATAAAACAAAACCTTTGGTAACTATGATTTTCATACATGCAAGTTTCTTACTTCTCGTAATGACTTAAAATTGTACGTATAATGTAATGGGTACACATTTACCTACAAACTTCAAAAAACTCGAAACATGTGACTGATTTAAAGGCCCCCCACGCCCTTTAATATAAATAAAAATGCGCATAATATTAACACTTTTATTTCTGATTTCTTTTGGACACTTTTTAACTTGCTACATCGTTCTCACATAATATACCATCTTAAAGGAGTGATGTAACAAAGGTTCTGTAATAATTTTGGCGATCTAAAAAGAGTTTCCATGGAGTTTCTTGCCCGTTCTTCTCCATAGAGATCTACTTCTTGGAACCATCTATGGTACTTTCACAGTTTTTATGTCGTGTGACTGGGACTGTAGCAACGTAACTATTTTTGAACTGTTTTCATTTAATTAACGTAACTATTTTTGAAATGTTTTTGTCTTTTGACATTTCAAAAGTGCTCTAACTGGCCTACTTGAAATAAATGCTTTGATTTGATTTACCTGTACGCCAGTCTCAACATACAACTTCTTCAAGTTAGAGCCGCCCATACCGAGTAGTTTGGCTCTCTTGTGTACTTCCACCTCCAACTCTTCAATAACTGGCATGTTGTCCTTGTGGCCTTGTCTGGAATAAAACAGATTTCTTACAAAACTTTTGAACATTACAAAAGTTATGAACAAGTCTATGCTCTGATGAAACTGAGGCAAGCAGGATGAAATTTTCTTGTTCAAACTTCTTTTTGCACAAGAAAAACACTCGTTCGTCGGCAAGAAATGTGACTTATCGACTAAATTAACACGTCAATCGAGTGTTCGTACAACAATCCTTTTAATTAGAAAATAGGATACAGAGTGATTTTTTCAGCTGGGCGTGGATGGCTATAATATCCGAAACTATGAGGGATACTGAAAAACGTTGAAAGGAATCTCGAGGCCGATTTTTACGAAAACTAAATCTGCATCATTGGGTTTTAGAAAAATCAATAATCCTGGCCAGGAATCGAACCCGGTGGTTTTGGAAAAAAAAATAAGACCTTGTCGTATCATGCCTTTCTCGCCTCGCCTTTCGGTTAGCTGATGGGTCGTCAACGAACCGAAAGGCAAACCAAAAGCGAACAATTTGCTACACTATTGGTTCGGTTTATTATATGTTTTATTCAGTGGCTTCTAAAGGTTCGGTTCGCTGATCCTAGTTTGACATCTCTTCTGTTCACGCCACGCATTCGGTTCAGTTAAGGTACAAACCTAGGTTTATCGATACACTGGTTCATAATATCGATGATCCTGCTCTTAGCGTCGCAGGCCTTCTGGATGGACTCCATGATGATCTTGAGCGGTAGACCGGACAGTTTGATATCCGCCTGTAAGGCTGTGATGCCTTTCTTGGTGCCGGCGACCTTGAAGTCCATGTCGCCCATATAGTCTTCTATACCCTGGTAGGGAATGGAGTAGATATAATAAAAGTGATATAAAAATGGAATTCTTGGGTTTTAGTGTCTTTCTAGAGAGTCAAGCAAATCTCTGTTGACTTAATTTTGTTTTTGATAATGCATTAATCAAACAGAAGTTTAATTAAAACTATTAACCTATAAATTAGACTTTTAACTTAAAAGACCAATTTATAAAAAAATACATTCATTATTTTTCATTCATGATTCACTCAAGATATAAGAAAGATACTCATAAAAATTCACCTTTGACTCACTCCTGCCTAAATTAATATGGTGCTAGATGTTGGTTTTGGTATTTTTTGTGTTACCTGCGTCACTGAAAGACAGAAGCTACAGACTATTACATTTTTTTGTTATCCTATCCCATGCTGTCTCACAGCTGGGCATTTGCCGAAGTTTTTCCAAGAGCTCTTCCCTTGCGTGACTGAAACAATCCTTGCCGTATATTTCCATTCTAGGCAATTCCTGCCCAAGATGTTTTCCTTCACAAGAAACGAGCCTGGCTGGAGTGAATCTCTAAAAAAATCTTTTCAACTCTTCCACATCTAAGTCTACCCATACAAGTAAGAATAAAATCAAGACTCACTAACAAATCAGTGAGTATCCTGTAGTCGGCTATCTGTCCGCTCTCATCCAGCTTGCTGACCAGCCCGATGGCCACGCCAGCCGCGGGAGAAGAGAGAGCCACGCCCGCGTCCATCAGGGCGAGGGACCCGCCGCAGACTGATGCCATTGAGCTTGAACCTGAAAACGGAGATTAATTTTTATTTAGCCAATAGCGACCCGCCCCGGCTTCGCACGGGTGGACATGTGGACACAAAAAAATCCTATCCTCTATAACCCGGTTCTGATCGTTACAAACACAACGAAAAAAGGATAACCAAAATCGATCCACCCGTTTTTGAGTTATGAGTTTAGCAACACATTTAGCGATCCATTTTTATATTATAGAAGATAGATAGGTTCGCCTGACGTCTGATAAGGGAGAGTGGAAGAAAAAAACGTGTTGCGCCGACGCCATGTAAAATGGGATGAGGACAGGAAAATAGTGATGAGCAAGGTTTAGGTTTGACCACTATCACCCTTGATAGTAAGCGAACAAACCTCCGGACATAGCTCCGGTACGAACAAAGCTTTTTACCAATTCTTTTACATGTAGGTAAAAATTTACGTACGTCGCCGTACATCTTGTAGTATGGAAATTAATAGATTTTGTCTTTGACTAACATCCAGAAGGCCAAAGTCAATGTTTGTGTTAAAGGATGATGCCAGGCCTTCTATGAAATTTGGTCCCACCCCCCAATAGCAACGTGTCATACGTCATTGGATAGGTATTTTTAAGCTGAGCAAAACATATTATGGCACCAAGTCTGAAATATGAGTTCGTTCTGAGATATGTTTGATTGAATATGGCAGTTTAAGATATAAGGAAATAATGTTTTTTTTCGTAACATATTACATTTTAGTGCTTAGGACGAGGAGGAGAACCTCGGTTTTAAATAATGACAGCCGCACAGGTCGATCTTCTATGTCAAGCCGCGCTTGCCGAGATCGGTTTATGGATGGGTGACCATCTATCCGAGGTTTCTCCGTGCCTCAGAAAGCACATAAAAGCCGTTGATTACGACTGTCATTTGTAGATCTTCGACAAGCGTTACCAACTAAAAAAAAAGTAAAAGCTCGCTTTTTAAGCTTTAAAGGTGAGCGATTTTAAGCTTTTACTCCAAAGATATTTCAACAATGCGTCAAAGTCTTGTCCCGTTCAATCACTACACATAAGAGCTAGAAGGTTTTTTTACATGATAAAATCATCGAATGAGTCCTCCCGGGGTTGGGTGGGAGGGACTGCCCAGGACTTCCAGACATGGACTAACTAAAATGCACGGTATCCTTCATTAGCCCTTTACGTTCCGACAGTCGTCGTTAGACAGTCTCGCGACCGCGGCAGGCGTTTGATTACCGTCAGATTGCTTATAACTCTTTAAGGCTCGCATGGAGCACGACGCGCAGTTGACCCGAGCATGGTCCATGACGGCGGGTCATCCTTTACTCACCATCCTCATGCGCTCGAGTACTGTAGTTAAAAAATCGCCTCGCGACGTGCAATACCGTAGGCGTCTCCCGCAGCGATTGTGTCGTGAGATGGAGGCTGTCCTCTCCTTTACGTATTCCGCCTCCTCCTTCGATAGCATCACTGCTTAGAAGGAGCAGGAGGAGGTGATTACGTCTTAATAAACGGTTGCGTCTGGCTCCGCAGTGGTGCGGCCCAAGCTATGCATACCTTCACAGCATGGTCGATCGTGTGCACCTCCGGGCGATTTTCACAATGGTTACACCCAGGCATACCTGTTTCTTACCGCACAATTCGACACAGGAACCTCCTGAAACATCTGGTGTGGACCTGCGTCACTCCTCAAGCAAGGGTTTTAACGCCACGGTTGCGGCGTTGCCAAACCTCGGCTACGACAGTGGTACCCTCCATACCCCATGAGATTACGCCGAAGCTCTTCTCGCAGCGCCTCGACTTGTCAGAGGTAGCGGAGATACACCTCGCCCTTGCGCCTCCACTCCACACCCCACTTATAGTGTTGGAAGGCTTTCGCCTCCAGATCCCCTGACATACGGTATGGCATCTGACCCTAGGTACCAAAGTATTGACACAAAAGATTCGCACAGGTGCCTTCAGAACAACGTCGGATCTTGCAGGTACAATAGCTTTGAATACAGTTGGTGTGAAATAGTATGTCTTAGTGATTGTATGTACCTACTAGGTCTTGTATGATTTTACCATGTAAAAAACCCTTCTAGCTCTTATGTATGTGTAGTGACTGAATGCGACAAGACATTGATGCATTGTCGAAATATATTTGGTGTAACAGCTTAAAATCGCTCTTCAACCTGCCGTTAACAATCTCCATAGTGGAGGTGGTTAACGACAAAGCGAGCTTCTATATAAGGAAGAATATACTTTTTTTTAGTTGGTAACGACTGTCAAAGATCTACTAATGACAGCCGCAATCAAAGGCTTTTATGTTCTTTCTGGGGCAAGTAGAAGTCTCGGATAGATGGTCACCCATCCATAAACCGAGCTCGGCAAGCGCGGCTTGACATAGAAGATCGACCTGTGCGGCTGTTATTATTTAGAACCGAGGTTCTCCTCCTCGTCCTAAGCACTAAAATGTAATATGTTACGAAAAAAACATTATTTCCTTATATCCTAAACTGCCATATTCAATCAAACATATCTCAGAACGAACTCATATTTCAGACTTGGTGCCATAATATGTTTTGCTCAGCTTAAAAATACCTATCCAATGACGTATGACATGTTGCTATTGGAGGGTGGGACCAAAAATTGCATCATCCTTAACAATACTATACTCCAATACAAATTTTAATATAGCTGATGGGGCTCAGAAGGCAGCCAAACTAAATGCTGATACTGGGCATGACATATCTGTTGCATGCCGGACAAAATTATAGCTTAAAGCTGGTGCCTTGAGACAGTAAGGCGAAGTTGTAGCAGGCCAGGCCACGTATAGGAAGTGGCGGGACGACGACTCACCATGACGTCATAAAGCCAGCGTAGTTCCAGAGTTCTCCGTCTCTTTCTTACACTGGAACTATTCTGGCTTAAAGACGTGTTAAGCCACGTGGACATGTTCGAACCGAGCTGGAAACAAAAACAACCACAAAAAAGGGTAAAATAACCTACAAAATAACTTTTCTTTCGGAAGTCGGTGGCTTTGTTTTATTATTTCGATGTCTTTTTGCCACCGACTTCCGAAAGAAAAGTTATTTTGTTTGTAGGTTATTTTACGCTTTTTTGTGGTTGTTTTTGAAGGCGGTTAAATTTTTTTTGAAACAAGTTTTTTATTTTACTCTTTTTAGTTTTAATATTCAACCCAAATTCTTGGCAAATACATCATTTTCTCACATGTGCACTAAAATTTTGTAATCCGTAGCACCGGTATTAACATCGCCCATGTTGTGTACATAAAAGAAAGTTCCAATAAAATTCTCTATCTCAAAAAATGCTGAACAGAGTTCGATGAAACTTGCAGTATTCCCTAAGGTGAACGATCCCTAGGACAACAAAAAAACAATTTTGAAAATCGGTCCACAATTGGCGAAGTAATCGCGTAACAAACACGCAAAAAGTAAAGATCATCATGTCATCCAAGTAGGCGAAATTAATAAAAATGCTCACAAAATAAAAAGTACTGAACCTCTTCCTTTTTTTGAAGTCGGTTAAAAAGACGCAAGGAGACTTACCATTAGACTCCAGTACCTCAGCAGTCAACCTCACAGTATAAGGCTGGTGGGGCACGACGGGCAGCAGGCCGCGCTCGGCGAGTGCTCCGTGTCCTGCCTCGCGCCGCCCGGGGGCTCCCGAGCGACCCACCTCGCCGGTCGCGTACGACGGGAACTCGTAGTGGAGGAAGAAACTTTTCTCTTTTATTCCACTGTTAAAGGGAAAGAGGTTATATTTACGCGCATGAAAACCAATTATAAGGCTCCTTATTTTCGACAACACAACAATATTATATTTTCTTGTAGTTTGAAATCTTATGTGATCTGAAAACGAAGAGTGATGCAATGTTTACGACATGTTTGTGTGTTTTGATAACAAGAACAAAGAATATTAATTAACAAATAGATCGTGATGATTTTTGAAGCTTGTCTATTATTACGTACGACTAGCTTTGCCAGCTAGTAATACAACTCGAAAACTATCGCACGATCACATAAAATCAGAATAAAACTATCCTTTGTGTTAAGGCCCTTCTATGCGGTGGGCGCGAGGGAAAAATAGGTATTGAAGCGCTACTCACACAGCGATAGACGCGGTCGACCCACTCACACACACATCTTTGAACGCATATAGTGTTCAAGTAGCAGTAAGCGCGTACCCAACAAATTAATATTTCTATCTTCTATAATAATAATTTCGTGCAGGGCTACGGTAGACTCGATCGAAAGCTAGCCTGAATAATAAAACATAAAAAAATAGAGATTTCGAGTCGACAACATATATACGCAAAATTCGGATTGTCGAGTATTTTGTAAAATTGTAATGATTTTCTTACAAGACAGATCGCAGCCGCCATTTTTGACATCGATTACCATGTTGAGAAGTTTTTATTTTTTCTCTTTATTTTCGGCCAGTGTCATGTGGTGTATTATGTAGTTCTAAACCTCCTTAGAAAAACTTATAAAATGTAACCCCCCCTGCCTCGACACGTTTAGTGCGGCAGGAAGAGCTCCGGCGCGATCTCAGGGCGATAATATAGAGATTTCGAGTCGACAACATATATCCGCAAAATTCGGATTGTCGAGTATTTTGTAAAATTGTAATGGTTTTCTTATAAGACAGATCGCAGCCGCCATTTTTGACATCGGTTATCATGTTGAGAAGTTTTTATTTTTTCTCTTTATTTTCGGTCAGTGTCATGTGGTGTATTATGTAGTTACTAAACCTCCTTAGAAAAACCTATAAACTAAAACCCCCCTGCCTCGACAAGTTTAGTGCGGCGGGAAGAGCTCCGGCGATCTCAGGGCGATAATATGGAGGGAGCGACTGTCGCAACAGAGGTCCGGGCACGCCGCGATGGCGGCGTTAAGACCCCCGGTAAGGTTGGAGGAGTGCCTAGATAGGCATCGCGTCTTGACTTACCACCTGACGCAGATCCTCACCGGACACGGAAGTTCCGGGTGTGGAGGTACCTGAAGAAACACCTGGGTGTCATCACTGTGTGGATCGCCCGGAGGCGGACACAGTGGAGCATACGGTGCAGGATTGCACCTCACGACCCAGCCGCAGTCCGGCCAACAGGCGTGCGGGCGGCGACTAATGGGCAACTCGCTCTCTGATCATGGAACATGCCCGGGTCGACGGCCCGTTATGTTCCACGCGCGCCTCAAAGACTGTCAGCACAATAACGGGGCCCACCTTTGTGGGCCAAAGCCTGCCGCGGTCGTGGGACTTATGAGTTACCGTGACACCTACATTTAGATGTGTATTATGTATGACACACGTTTCACCCGAGCGAAGCCGGGTTTTCATCTAGTTGAAATATATATTTATCTAAACTTGTTTTGTTTGGTTGACGGCTAATCTAAGGAGCTAGTTGGAATTCAAAAATTCTTTTTGCGATGGGTGATAGTTTTTGCTATCATGCAATTGAAAAAAAACAGGTGCAAGCAATTTTCGACTTTATGGACATTAATGCAACCACCGGATTTTAATGAAGGAGCAATGTTAGCTAACGAGAATATGAGGAAAACAAACTAAATTTTAAATGTCAATAAAGTCGAAAATCGCGTGAACCTTTTTTTAACTTGCTTTCGTTGAGTAAATTTAAAAAACAGGTTCAAGCAATTTTCGACCTTATTGACATTTACGCAAACACCGGATTTTAATGAGGATCAATGTTAGCTAACGAGAATGTGAGAAAAACAAACTAAATTCTAAACGTCAATAAAGTCGATATCGCTTGAACCTGTTTTTTTTTAACTTGCCGTTAGCAAAAAGTATCATCCATCACAAAAAAAAAAAATTCAATTCCAACTACCTGTACAAACATGCAACTACAAATTTTTACAATGTACAATTTTGTTTTATTTTCAATTTTTGATTTCCAACCACTGTGTGCACCTCGCACATTAGTCTTGTGTATGTACACGCCACTTAGCCGCGTAATTTTTTGGTAAAAAGCGACGTGCTCTCACCTTGAAATCCTGCGGACGACTGAGCTCTGCGATTCGATCTCGAACCAATGCTGGATAAAATATTCCGCCATAGTAAAATGTATGGAGATTTTCGGCCTCAAAATTCAGTTACTTTACGAATTTTTTACGCGAAAAATATACAATGTTTTGAAAAACAGACACATGTAGACAGTACACCGGTCTTTGTTCTCTTTATTTATGTATAATATTAATTAGTTTTCTGCTTATTTACGCCAAAGTTATGGAAATACGGCAGTGCTTTTTACGCGTTTTTAGTGATTTTCAATAATTTTTTTTAACAATTCCAGCCGGGTTTATCCTCAATCCGATATTTGTAGACCCTGGGGGAACTCTTAAGCTACCCAGACCTTTTTTTTCGTGGCTATTGTTTTAAGTTTTATACATAAACTTATGGAAATGCCATAACACTTTTTGCTAGTACCGATCCTTAATTCAGTAACCGTATTTATACCAAATTTCATCCAAATCAGTTCAGTACCTACATCTGCACAATCATCCTCACAAACGTTGACATTAAACTTTTATCTAAGTATAGAAAAAGTTTGGAAACCCTCGCTTTAGGCCTCCGTTCGGGTCTCAACCCTTTATCCTACGCACCTTTTCCAGGTTTCTGCTATATACCAGGCACCCTGCTATCTATTAGAACACGCCTCACTGTTTGCGAATCCCTGCTTTAAGCGAAAAATCCTTTAGACCTTTTTTTTATCGTGGTATAATAGTCATCAGATGAGTCCTCCCACCCCGGGCAGGGCGGGAGGGACTGTCAGACGTGTACTGACTAAAATCCACGGTGTCCTTCAATAGCCCTTTATGTTCCGGGCTCAAGTGATGGAAAGAAGTCCCGCGACCCCGGATCCTTTATACCTTAGGATACTTGACTTACCTCGTCAGCATAGTGAGTGTGTCCATTTTGAGCGCGCTCTCCGGTGAGTCAAACGCGACGGTACACAGTACTTGTGTCTGACCACGTTGGAACACTGCGCTGCCGTGTAGTGGTTCATATAGGGAGACCTAGCAAAGAAAACATAACATAAAGTGTTTCTTCGAAGTAAAAGCGCGCTCATGACGCGACGCGTGGAAACGACAAGCGAAAATCATCCTTACTAATACGAAATAAAGGTGTTGCCAATATAAAACGTGCATTTGTCCATGGGTTGATAGAAAAAAAAAAACAGTATTTCCACGACAACATAATTTAGTCAAATGGCATCATTATGCGGTATAAGTAAGGGTGATTTTTACTTGCAGGGCTGTCTAGTAATAAATAAGTCTTGAGTAATACCTCTACGATAGTGAAGGAATTGAAATAACAAAAACTTCAATACCATATAAATTTTTCTTCGGATTCGAGGATCCGATTAAGGCTGGCCGCATACATCAGTTTTCCTGATCAGGAATCCTGATCCGTTTTTCGAAATTTGTACGGGAAGTTATACAAATGTGTGTGTTATGCACACAAACCTAAATGTTTACATAAGAGATCAAAATCTTACCTCACAATTGATTTTCCTCAGTTCATCAAGATGCCTTCCATCACACCGTACATCATTTTCAAAGATCATTTCCCTGAATATTTGTTTCAGGTTCATGTTGAAGGCATCTTGCAACTGTGCGACATCTGCCTCCGTGTCCCGCAGTTGATTCATCACGGTCTGACGGAGCTCTGATATCGCGTTGTCACGGGACATTTTGTCGTGGGAGAAATCTCTAGAATGACGGTATTTGTTTAATTAAAAAAAAATACTAAAGGCAGGAATGGAATGAAGAATTCGAGCCCTGTGAACCAGACTGCAATGGATAGATGGATTGGTCAGAGCATCCAGTAAATTGAAACAGGAGGTCGCAGATTCATATCCTGCTCGCAGTCGAATTTATCTTTCCACAGAAAAGCTTTACAGTTCGCGTAAATGTGTCGCGGGCATGCGGACGGTGAGTAATGGGTGACTTGTCGTCCCATCATGCATCATGCCCGGGTCGCGTCGATTTCCACAATTCCAAAAGGCGTAAAGGTCGAAACACACTATTAAGACGCGACGCGACCCGACGAAACGTGATGCGTGTTGACTCAAATTAAATGTGCAGGTATGGCGTCGCGTCGGATATTCATAGTGTGATTTATATATATATAATAATAATAAATCGAAAATTTCTTTTAGTGTTGTATAGTCTATTTTTTGAGGAAGGTTACATCACGTTACGACAAACAGGAGCCGAGCAGTGGGGATGAAATCACGGGAAATATAAAGTATATAAAGTAAAGGATTCTGTTCTAATTTGCTTACCCGAGTATTTCTCTAATCTTCATAGAAGACAATGTGGTGATATTCTCAACAATATTGGTGGGCAACGGTGCCTGAGATTCGTACACTCGCTTCGTCTTGCCGACTTCTTTTTGCAGCTTCTCTATACCTCTCACTATGTACTGAGCCTCTTTTGTACCTAGAAAAAGGAGTTGAATAAATGTAAGAATTTACAACAAACAAAACTGGTCATTCAGCCATAGTAATTAGGATGATTTTAGCAATTCCTGTGTCGAAAATATAGAGAGTGATAAGAAACAATGACGTGCTAAAAATTTTTCTTAGTTATCCAAGAGAACTTTTTAATTTCATCTGTTTACGGATTAGGGAAAGGTTCACTGAAATTCAAATTTGTATGGTTCTTCCTTCGAAAGACCATCTTAGATGCTTGCATTGATAACCATTGGGTTTATTTCGGCTGATTCTTCTCAGAGTAGTCAGGTACACATTAAGTTATACAAAACCAGTTTATCATGGCCTCTTTGTACCTTCAAAAGTCATCTTTTTCTGGTTTTACATGGCTTGATATGTAGCGATGACTGTACACGTTTAACTTAGTATCTTCTAGTTTTCACTCTTTTTTTTCGACTTGTAATAAGATTTTTTTTAAACCATTTTACAAAGTAAATACTATGTGCTTATTGCAAGGGCTGTTGGTGCAATTTGGTTGTTCAGTCACTTAGATTGGCCAAAGGGGAGACACACACTTCAGGCCAAGTCATATCATACTGACTTACACATACGCCCCATTATTACATAAAAACAAAATTACAAATCTGGACTTACTTGCATACCTAATTTGATGGCCTTGAGCAAGTCCTGTTGTAGAATGTCCTGAGCACTCCCTTCCATCATCACGACGAGGTTGCGATTGGTTGCAGCCACCACGAGGTTCAGCATTGATTTCTCCAGGTCCTTTCGCGTCGGGTTCATTATCACTTCATTGTCGATTAAACCTACTCTGTGGAGGAGGGAGTTTTATTTCAGAGTCTTTTATCAAATATGGTTACTGGTTTGACGAAAAGCGAGTAAAGGGTAGGTCGCCGTCCACTCAATCATCGTATTCCAGTAGCACCATTGGCATAGTGGTCAAGTGATTGGTTGCAGTGCTACGCTATCACAGGTTCGGTTAACATATGGAACAGGGCATCTATGGTAGTTTCACAGTTATTATGTCTTGTGATTGGGACTGTAGCTCCATAATATTGTATAAAATACCTACCTCACAGCACCAATAGGTCCATTCCAAGGGACATCAGACAGAGCCAAAGCTGCACTTGCAGCATTTATAGCTACGGTCTCCGGCGGATTCATGGAGTCAACTGCTAACATATTGCAGACAATCTGTGTGTCGTAGAAGTAGTTATTTGGGAATAGTGGCCTTAGGGAGCGGTCAATCAGACGTGAGGTTAGGATCTCACGTTCAGTTGGACCTAGAAATAATAAAATTAGGGGTTAGTGAATTTAAAAAAAACATATTTGGTACATCAAAAATAACTATAATTTATCGAATTCAGAAATGGCAAGCCACGGTGCTGCTTTGCAAAAAGTCAATGAAGTTTTTTGTGGGCAATCATTTCTAACCTTATTCCAATGATTAGAGTCTTACGGTACTGAAATACTTTTATTTAAAAAAAGAAATGACTTGAAATTCCTTTAATCCTTCCTCACCGGACGCATTCACAGGTAATGTAACATTAAAGATTCTACTTTGAGCATTACATTACAATACTACCTATTTTTGACACAAGGCGCATTGTGATGCTTGATTGTTTTAGATAAGGGTCTGTAACACACACGTCACATTACAGGTGAATGCCCGCTATGAGGGAGCGCCTTTAAAATAAAAGAATTAAGAGGTATAAGAATAGAAGACAAAATAAACTCACCAAGTTCTCTTCTAAGAAAATTAGTAGGTATACGTCCAGCAGCTGCAGCCTTTTGTCTATAATCTACCACCAGAGGTAGGAATGATGATGAGCTTTGTTTAGCCTTAGAGACTACCGTTGCTAAGATTGAGGTGTTTCCGAGAGTTGCCACACAGGCTCCATCAGCAAACCTTGCATATTGGCCTGAAGAGAGGTTTAATGAGGTCCTGGGGCCAAGAAAAAACTAATTAGAAATATTATGAATGAAAAAAAATTGATTTTAGCTGTGAATTTGTTCCAATAAGAATATAATAGTAACTCTTTTCCGTGACATGATTTATTTTTCATGTTATAGTATAATACCACTGTCCAAAAACGTAGTTTTTAGATTTTTTGGAATTTATAACCTCTTAAATAACCTCAAACTTACCGATTACTAAACTGAATATCCGCTTCGCTAACTCCTGATTTTGTTGCTAAACATCTTAAATGACCCCCTTTACTTGTTATTCGTGTTAATTTTAACTTTTTCATTAACAACATCTTGTAATATTAGAATTTCGGAGGGGTCAAAAAAGGGCATACAAAAAATTACGACACAGAAAAAGTTGCGGTTTTATATTAGATTTATCAAACAGTGTTGTAATGAAAATTGAGAAGATTTGGCAAGTAATACAAAACAAAGTTTAAAACTGTTTTTGCAATTATTTTTAAAATGAACAGATTTCATCAAAGAATACAACTCGCGTTCCAGTTTATGACAGTTGTGAAGAAAAAGGTAAAAGTAGCATTGCCAAAGAATATGTTCTGAATGCGAACATTCCCTTTCATTCGAGACTGGAACGTTTTTAACCGTTCAGAAATATATTTCTCACAATTTTAGATTTATTGTTATTGATTTAGTGTTACATTCATCCTATTAAACGTAAACCATGAGGTAGGCCTAGGCACTGATAATAGTATTTCGGAAGGACTACGCACCAATATTACAGGCATTTTTATCTATATAAAAAGAAGATAGTTTCATTTGGGTACAGAGGGGTACAGTCACATTTCTAAACACAATCTAGAATGTCATATTCTCATTGTTCTTTCATGATCAGCTGTTTATCATTTAAAATATCAATTCATGATTCATGTCAATTCATGTTGTGTTTACTATCTAATAAATTGTCGAAATCTAGAAATCAGAAGCAGACAAATTATTTAAAATGAAAAAGATCCAAGGGAATGATTCATTTCAGCGAATAAATTACCTGTACCAAGTAAGATTCCAAAATTTTTTATGTGGTCATGATAATATAGAAATAAAAATGTACCGTTTGTTTGATTATTTTAATAATTATCATGTTGTTTTCAGATCAGTAAAGAAATAGCAGCCAATAATCCAACGTTATCTGCATATTATGGAAACTTAATTGTAAATGTGGCGAAGAAAAATGTTTTGAAGATGTAAGTATAAACTAAAAAAGTACTTTAAAAAAAAGCAAAACTCTAGAGCATGGACTATTTAAGTACTGATGAAATCTATGGTCCTGGAAAATGTATTCATCCTCCAATTTTTTGTCTTGTCGCAATCAGTTACTAAATGCCACAAAAATGTTGTGTTTCTTGTTTCTATGGACTAACAACCACTTTTGATATCATCAACATGGGCTGACTGGGATCTAACCTGCGACATTCAGTGCAGGAGCCAATTTTCATCACCATCATCATCATCATCTGCTGCTCTAAACCCGATCTACCTATGTTGGTCGGCACATCACATTTTCTTCTCCCTAGTCAGATATCAACATAACTCAGACATCAACATAGGACTGCTATGCCGGAGGTTGTGGGTTCGATTCCCACCCAGGGCAAATGTTTGTGTAATGAGCTGAATATCTAGGTGTAATTTATCTATAATATTTATAAGTATGTTTGTTTATCACTTGTCTTTAACCCATAACACAAGCTCTGCTTAGCCTGGGATGTGTAAATGATTTAAAATATTAACCCTATTTTTACAGACACCCAGACATAAAAAGGCAGATCTGCAAGAAGTGCCGATGCATGCTCATTCACAAAAAAACAGCCACAATGAAAATCAAAAAACAAGATGGGTCCAAAATAGTACAATTATCTTGTCATACTTGTGGAGCCAATAGGAATTTTCCCAGTAAAAAGAACAAAGAACATAAAATATGGCTAGAAGATCCAAAAGCTGTTGTTGAAGTTATCAATTAAAGTGTTGTAAGTAATTTTGTGTTTTATTTGAGAATACTTTCATGTTAATCCACACATTTAAATATAAATATGACACATCCACCAAATGACATTAGGCACCCACAGTGGGAAGGCTTCTGGCTTGAAGGCCAGTGGAAACGAGATAGGATTCCGTGGCCCATGACAGGGCTAAAGCCTGCCAGGGTTGCGGGACTTACAGCTGCTGTGACCTCGGAAAGTAAAGGGCTTTTGAAGGACATATGACATGAATTTTAGTGAATACAAGTCTGACATTCCCTCCTGCTCTGCCCTGGGTGGCAGGACTCGTTTGATGATGATCGGCATTTGAAAAATCTGTTATTTTACTTACTCCAAAAATAAAACAGCAGCATTCATTGTTTAAATGTAAAATCAAAGTAACTTGCTGCCAGCTTCTCTGGCAAGCCTCCAGCCTTCCAATGTGACACATGGCTTCGAGCGTCTGATTATATCGCGCGAACTTGCGCGTTGTTTTGCTAACTGTACTCTAAACTAACTAGGTGAGGCACTATCTGTTTTTGGGCAGTATGGGAGACAAGCTCAATTTTTTTTAGTTGCATATTATAAAATGACGTGGTAGAGAAATCTCACAGCCTTTGTTAGTGACATCACTACAAAAGGGGTGAGTATTCTTTGAAGCTGACTTGGTTAAGTCATTTCGTGGTAGCTCGGCTTGGCGTCGGGTAGTCTGATTTGTAAATGTTGGAAAACTTCAAGGCAAGGCCCGACTCGGTATATCACGCGCAGTTAAAAACTAGCTTAACAAGATCAAATTATTTGAGGTTCAGCTCCAAAAACGTATGTTGCTGTGTGTTTCATCATCACTGCTCTCTCAAAACGGTTAAAGAAAATATCGTGAGGAATACGGCATGTCTCAGAACCGAAACTGCGAGGACATGTGTCATCTACTAATCCGCACGGGGTCCGTGTTCGTATTATGGCCTATTCTCTCTGTGTCACAGAGAACCAGAGTCACCATTACTTGCTTAGTAGGTACGTAGTTCAAGAAGCACTGGTGAAATGAAAATGAAACTGACATTTTAAATGCAAACTTGTATCAATAATACAATACACCGTATTCGAGATCATACTCAAGAACTTTACGGTTTTTTCTCTTTTTCTGGGGTACTGCTTTATCCTTCTTTATTCTCCGTTCAATCTTATTTGGTTCTGGCTCTATGTCTCTACCGCCCATTCTTCGGTTTTTGAAGAAGAGGGACAACACAGGATGCGTCCGTTGAAGTTGCGTCAATTTCTCTCTATTAACCGTCCCGTTCACAACTATATCCCTGAACGTATCATTGCTAATAAATTTTTCATTAACACCGTACATTTTATCTAAATGTTCCTGAAATTCGAAGCCTTTCGTCATCATATCTAACTCATGTGCATCCACAACACTCTTACGATCTTTCTTGTATTGCTCTTTCATCTTTTTTACAAACTTAACCATTTCTCTTGTTTTCAAGTATTGTTGTGATGTCCCGTTCCTGTAGGCTTTTTGCAGTAACTTTGTGATTTCTATTACAACATTTCTAATACTGGATCTAATTTTTTTCTTCAGCTGTTCCTTTGCTCTTTTCCTTCTCTTGTGTAGTTGTCTTCGTTTTTTACGTGCCTCGTTTCTTACCTCGTGTGAATTCAAACGTTTCTGTTCCTCGGTGTCTGTAGTGAGACTGTCGTCGTGATCGAAGGACAAGTCCAGCCCCTGGTACATGTCATAGGAAGTGTGTATGAGTCCACAGCAGACGAACATGGTTCTTCCGCAGAAGGAATCTCCTCTGTATATTCGATACTCTGCGTCACATTCTGCTGTGAGCGTGCAGGTGCCCCATGGCAGATCATGTTGGTTTGGATCACCGCATGCAACTCCCCATGGTCCTTAAAGTATAAAACGACGACTAAGTTGCTAGACCTAAATTACCAACTTGTTATAATTTTTCTATTCCGCAATATTTGTGAATTTGGTGGTTTTGATCTCAAGCATCTTTAAGAGTAGGAAGATTTTTTTGACGTCACGTATCATTTATTTTGATTGCGTAGTTGTATACAACATATTTATTTAAGTACCTTCAGGGCAGTCCCTGGAAGTAGTGGATCAAATTGAATATGTTTATTAAAAGTTTTTGCAATACGTTGTCAACTTAACTTCGATAACTTTTGAACCGCAAAAAAAATCACCGAAATACTCAGAGTTAATAAGTTTGGTAACCTTGTTGATTCTATTTAATTTGATTCATTCTTCCAGGTATATCCCTGTGTAAAATTGGATATGAATTGTAGTCGTAGTATCTATTTTTTTTAACGACCTGCCCTTATCTCTGAATCTGCGGGCACAAGGGAGGTACAAAAAGTACACTTACGAGCTGACTTCATGTTTACGACATCACCTAAAGGTTCTGTCGAATTCAGAGCTTGAAACTTGAGCCGTAGCCTTTTCTCTCCCCAATCATCCAGAAATTGTTGCTTCTCTTCTATTTCAGAACTTGAACTAGAGCTGGATTTACGCTTCTTTTTTCGCCATAATCTTCTATTCTTTAAAGAAGGTGAGGGAGTTGCAGGAGAAAGAGTTTTTATGTCTTTGCCTTCAGTTGTAGTCATTTCCCAAAAGAATTTACGTCGATTTTTAAATATGGGTTCGTTGTCAGGTATTTCCTTTTCTATACTTTCATCTCCTTTGTCATTTTGTAAGGAATTCTTCAAACCTTCTAGAACAGGGATGACGTTATCTTTGTCTTGATGAGAATCTAGTATTATTTGAAGGTTTTCTATTAAATTCTTTGTGTCAGTTCCGTGAGTAGCGCTTAGACACAAAACTAGCAATGTTATGTATTTGTAATGCATTTTATTACGACATTTTTTACATGTTTTCCATCTGAAGTTTTCCTTCGAAAAGGGTATTTTTTTATTAGGTGTTATGTTGAACTAGCTTATGACTAAGGAGTCGTCCACGTGGAGTCATGTACAACAATCTTAGGAAGCAGTATACCTAAATTGTCTCTTATGTTCGTGGTCCTCTTTTATTGAATTTTGCGTGAAGTCGACCCTAAAATATCCGCTTCCAATCGTTTCTATTGGAACTCTAAAGCTTATGTTCAACAGCGAACGTCTACAGCTGGTATGATGATGATGATCCAGTGATTGTCCTTGTAGGATGACTGCTGGATAGCAGCCATAATACAAGATACTAAAATTACAATTTATAATTATACTACTATTACACTCACAGAACTTTCTGTGCGCGAGCCCTACTCGCACTTATCCGTTTTTTTGTTTAACGAAACTGTAAAAAATAGCCATAAATATTTTACACCTTCAATATTTATTGCAAAAGTATTCAGTAAAAAAATAGCATTCTTTATTATAAAGAACACTTCTGATAAGAACCATGTTAGGTATGTCGAAATAAAATGCATTATTTTCAATTATCACTATTGGTTTTGTCCTTAAACGCTATCTACGCATCTATTTACTCGAATTTAAAGGACAATGTCCAGTCCTTGGTAGATGAGCTTCGACGTGGCAAACCCGAAACTCCAATACGTCGCGACAACCCTATGCGGTTCTTCCATAAGAAACATGAAGACGCTAAAGACAAGAAAGCAGCCAGACTTAAAGCCAATGTTCTAAAGAATGTAAGAACTTACGAACAGATCTTAAACACAGGACGTGATATGCCGTCGTCACCAACTGGACAAAGGGACGCCAAGATAGAAAGAGAATACTTTCACATGGATCCCGTCTTGAACGAGTTAAGGCACAGAAGAATTGCAATTAAAAGAAGAAAAGGGTCGGATGATACTAGTAGCGATGTTACTAGTTCTAGCTCTGACGAGCAGTTCTGGAAGGATCAGTGGAGTGAGCACTGGATGCAGAAGAAGTTTGAGGCACTAAACTCGACACAACCAAGAGGAGACGTGGTCAATATGGCGGCAGCTCGTAAGTAAAACAACATATCATCTGTACTTTTAATTTCATATAGTTGTTTCTTTGGTTGAAAGCGCTTATCTCAGGGACTACGGATTTAAAATTAGAGCCGAGCAGCGGGGCTGACACCACGGGGAATAGCTAGTAAGATCTTATTTGTAATTTCCGAAGAACTCTTTCACATTCGTTTATGGCATGTTTAAGTCCGGTTTTGAGCTTCATTGTGGAGCTTACAAGAGTGAGGTGAACATGCAACTTTTGTATGTTCATCAAGAAATTATGTCGATTATTACGGCTACGCTAATAATCAGGCCTCTGTTCAGTATTAATTTTATTAATGAAATGATATTTTAAGGTCCATGGGGAGTTCCCTGCGGAGATCCTAACCAGCACGATATGCCATGGGGCTCCTGCATGCTAGCAGCCGAATGCGAAGCAGAGTATCGCATATATCGAGGAGACTACTTTTGTGGAAGAACCTCATACGTTTGTTGTGCCCTCCAAATCACCAATTACGACATGTACCAAGGTTTGGACATGTCCTTTGAAGGCAGCAGCTTCCAAACCGACTCCAACGAGAAAAGCCGCGAAAGCGATGAAAAAAATGACAAGAAAAAACGGAATAGCCAAAAAAGGAGACGGAAGAGGGAACGCGATAGGAGGAGGAAGAAAATAAAAAAGAGTATCAGAAGAATTGTAAGAGAAATCAGGAGTTTACTGCAGAAAGCGTACAGGAATGGAACAGCTCAGAGAGAGAAAAAAACTAGAGAGCTAAAGAGATTAATAGAATTGATGAAGAGGCAATACAAGAAGGATCGTAAGTCTGTCGTAGACGTTCATGAATATGAACTGACGAAGATAGACGAGAAATTACAAGCAAAATTGGATAAAATCAAAGGTGTTAATGTAAATTATATGCACAACGATACTTTTAGAGACATAGTGGTGAACGGGACGATTAATAAACGAAAATTGAGAAATTTCTTACGCGCTCATCCGGATTTGGCGGATTTATTCAAACATAGACGGACAGGATTGAATTTGAAGCCAGGAGCCTTAGAACTCGATTCAAACTCTAAAATGGAAGGGTCAAAGTCGAAAGTTGAAGAACCAAAGTTAGAAATTGTAAAACTAAAGCCAAAAAAGAGAGTTCACAGTATGCTTGACTATGATGTCGAGTACGGTATGCTTTATTATTGAGTAATAAAGGTTTGCACCCAATTGTTGATTTTATTGAATCAAGTTGATTCACTATTTTCGATATTTAGTATTTTCACCGTCACTTTATAATCATCGCAAAATCGCCAACTAATATTTTTTTATCATCTGTCTTTTGGACTTATTACCTTATTATTATTTTTTAAGTTAAATCCTTATTCACCACTGGCATACATCGGTTCCCCGTGACTCTCACGATATCGTCGCAAACTCGCTATAGTTTGGTTGAAGTTACAGCTTCTGAACTGTTTGGGATTACTTGCGTTTTAAAATTTTATCCAGTGCGTATAACTCCTCAAAGAGCGTCATCAAGATGACGCCCCCGCCCCCCGGGGTCGTGGGACTTATTTCCATTACCGTGACTCGGGAACATAAAGGGCTATTGAAGGACACCGTGGATTTTAGTCAGTACGAGTCTGACAGTCTCCCGACCTGCCATAGGTGGGAGGACTGTTTTGGTGATTTTACCGTGCAACAAAAAAGTGCGTATAACTCCGAATTTTTTGCGACTCCATGCTTTGAAATATGACATTTTTTTAGCTCTAAAAACATCACGGCATACCATCACTGGAATTTGATAAATGTCCTGGACGACACTCTTGCATTATGCATGCGTGTAGCTAGTTTCATCCCGCGGGTTTTACTGAATGTATCCGTTATGAATAACGATGGGTTGTGAAAGTTTTTATACAAAAAACCAGACACGGTTACTTACTTAGGTGAGGTACTTTTTATCTTGTGGCAAACCAAGCGTAGATTTACATATGTGTAGGTTACCAATTTTTTCAATGCGAAGAGTTTTTATTTAAAAAGAGAGTTGGCGCAGTGGCTGAGTGATCGACTGTTGTGCAGTGTGTTGCGGGTTTAATGCCTTGAATATTTGTATGACCTACAAGTAGTTGTTTCGGGTCTGGGTTTGTGTATGTTAGTTTCTATGTATGTAAACTCACCTACGATAAAGGAAGTTTCTAGTGAGGCACAATGTTAAAAACAGAACACGATATTCCATTTTTCGTATTAACCAGTAGCTCATCTTCATCTTCTTTCTTATATATAAAAATAAATTGCTGTTCGTTAGTCTCGCTAAAACTCGAGAACGGCTGGACCGATTTGGCTGATTTGAGTTTTCAATTATTTTGAGAAGTCCAGGGAACCTTCCCTGGACTTCTCAAATTAAAAGGTTTATTTTTTATTTTTTCTGAGGCGATACAAAGTTTGCCGGGTCAGCTAGTATTATTATTATATTCTCATAAAGTGCCCTTTTTATTTTCCAAGGTGCTATTCTTTACATTAAGATTTTTCAGGGCCAAATTATTTCCGAACGTGTAATGAAGCCTTCATTATATATATAGCCAAAAAAAGTACGACAAAATCTAAATGTTACAATGACCCAAAACTTTCTTTTCTAAAAGGAGCATTAAACCGTCTAATGTTTTGGTAGATAAAACGCCAAGATGTCTTCAATAGCCGTGTATATTTAGCGGTAAGATCCCTTTTTGTATTCCGTTCATGTTGCACCCTCCGGTGGTTTGGCAGTGAGGCCAGGAAGTAAGCGGATAACAGATTTCTAGAATACCCGCTCTAGCGACGCACTGCTAGCGACAGCGTCCCGCTAGAAACAAATGACAGAGGATGTTTAAGTAAACTTTGTTTGGTTGTCACTATAGTCCAGTCAATGAGGCATTATGTGTGTTTACAGTGGTATTCAAGAACGCTACTTAGATAAGTATGGCAGCAACACTTTGCTAAGTAAGGCATTTCTCACTGCGTTCGTCATGGCAGGCCATTCATTTCATAAACAATACTTAGTGAACTCTTTGCTATGCGGACACTTAGCATTGAATGGGGCGCTGTGATTGGTTAACGATGTGATGCGACTTCACTCGGGTTGACTGGCTGACAGATATACGTCAATCAAGACCACTGTTATATTTACAAGTTTTGTAATAAAAAAAAAAACTTTTAAATATGAATACTAGCCTTTTAAATTCATCAGCACTGTAATAATCGAAAGGATTTTGAAAGACACGTATCACTTTTCTTGTGCTGATTGTTCTTTATGTATTTATCCTGTCAAGAATATAATTATCAAAATCATCTTCGCTGCTGTAATTTATCGCAATTAAACAACGTATCACAATTCTCAAATCACTACAAATATAACATAACTAGATGAAAACCCGGCTTCGCTCGGCTGAAACGTGTGTCATACATAATACACATCTAGGTACTAAATGTAGGTGTCACGGTAACTCATAAGTCCTACGACCACAGGCTTTGGCCCTCAAAGGTGGCCCCGTCATTGTGCTAACAGTCTTTGAGGTGCGCGTGGAACACACGGACGGGCCGTCGATCAGAGAGCGAGTTGCCCATTACTCGCCATCCGCATGCCCGCGCCTGTTGGCCGGAGATCGTCCTGCGACTTCCTGGGCGTCTACCAATGCGGCTGGGTCGTGAGGTGCAATCCCGCACCGTGTGCTCCTCCGGGCGATCCATACAGTTGTGACACAAGCGTTTCCTCAGGTACCTCCACACCCGGAACTTCCATGTCCGGTGAGGATCTGCGTCAGGCGGTAGGTCAAGACGCGATGCCTATCTAGCCACTCCTCAAATCTTACCGGGGCTCTTACCGCCGCCATCGCGGCGTGCCCGGACATCTGTTACGGCAGTCACTCCCTCCATATTATCGCCCTGTGATCGCGTCGGAACTCTTTCCGCCGCACTGAACTTGTCCAGGCAAGGGGGTTACAGTTTATAGGTTTTTCTAAGGAGGTTTAGTAACTACATAATACCCACATGACACTGGCCGAAAATAAAGAGAAAAAATAAAAACTTCTCAACATGTCATCCGATGTCAAAAATGGCGGCTGCGATCTGTCTGGTCAGAAAATCATTAGAAATTTACAAAATACTCGACAATCTGAATTTTGCGGGTATATGTTGTCGATTCGAAATCATTATTTTTTAATGTTTTATTATTCAGGTTAGCTTTCAATCGACTCTACCGTAGCCCTGCACGAAATTATTAATATAGATAACCCATGCCAGTTTGACATTTGTGTTAACTGTCGCACTATGCGTTGCGTAAAGTAGCTAGCGAGCTACTTTTGCTGTGCGTTCATTATAGTAAGCGCATAGTGTCGTTCGTCCCTCAAGTGTCGTTTATGAATAGGTTTTTGTGACCCTGTGCGTCCGCGCGCCCTGTGAGACCTCATAGTAACGTTCATGAATATCAGTGTAAGTTGATTTGGAGTAACACTGAAATCGAAAAGTTGGATTTTTATATTTTTCTATTCTAACTAATAAATTTAAACAAATACAAAAATAATTTGAGGCTGAGGAATTTTTTCACAGACATAAGCATATTCATACGTTTGTAATCTCGAAAAAAAAAGTTGGATTATTGTGCATCTATAATCTGTATAGCCTACTCGCATCATATGCTAAATTTCAGCACCGGAGGAATTTTTTGAAAGTCTTCATACAAATAATTCCTCGTTGATCGGACTACTATGTGGTATTGATCAATTTGTCAATTGGGCGTGTGTGGAACACGACGCTGTCGGCTTGGGCCTGGTCCGTGATCACTCGGCAAGCTACTTATTACTCGACGTCTGAAAGCCCACGCCTTCGGTGGTTGTCGCTTCGCGATCATCGAGGCCTTGGTTGTCTCTTACAGCGTCTCGGGCGTAAAGTTGAGGATTTCCTTTACCTTACGCATTTCGATATCTCCTTCGCTAATATTACTGCTTCACAGATGTGTAGCAACATCGACTCGCACAAATCGGTCATAACCACCCGCCTTTTTAGTAGCCCAAACCTGTTTACAAGGCCAGATAAGGTAATCGGGAGTGCTAATCAGAGCGGCGCCCAGGGAATGGGCCGGTTTCAAGCCCAACACCTCTATGCTGATAACTTTGGACTAATTTCAAAGAAAAAGGTCGAAAAAATAACTTATTTTATAAGTAGATGGTCATGAAACGGCCTGCTAAAAAGGCGGGCCGTTGTGGCTTAAAATAAGCAACATTATTTGGTCTACGGAGTGCAAATAATGCTTTCAGAGGCAATGTCTTGTGTTTCCGGACGCATACAATCCTTTCCTTCAAAGTTACAGTGAACAGGCTCACTACATCGCCTACTTTGTTTCTGTGTCCATGTAATCAAGAGCAAACACGTCATCTCAAATTAAAAACAAGTTAAGTGTTTTTGTGTAATGAGACGCATATCCTACTAATATTATAAACGTGAAAGTTTGTAAGTGTGGATGGATAATTATTACTCTTTCACGCATAAACCACTGAACGGATTAGGCTGAAATTTGGTACACAGATAGTTTATAACCTGGATTAGCACATAGGATAGTTTTTATCCCGATTTTATGTTCCCGTGGGATAATTTTTGAGTTGTAGCGGGTGAAGCCGCTGGCAACAGCTAGTATCTGATAAAGTAAAAACAGGTAATCCGCTCCCCCATACATGACTATGCAAAGCACTAGACATTCACAAACACAAGTATTTAGTGAAAAAAGTAAATGGGTACTTTGGAAAACTCAGGTACTAACACTACGGATGCCAATTTGTAGTGACAATAGATTTTATCTCGGGAATATCGTCCTAGGACCGTAAAAACGAAAATTATGTTTTCCTAATCAGCTTTACCTACGGTAATGTGCCTATTGCTTGTCTACAGCCCTCCGGTCTTAGAGCAGTGGGCGATGGCTGATTGCGGGTTTTTAGATGTCACATATCTTCGAATTTTTGGTTCTATGACATGTGGATTTCCTCCCGATGTTTTCCTTAGCTGTTTTGTAAAAAAACATGATGAAATAAGTTGCAGAGAGTAATTAATTTCAAGGCATAAATTGGGCCTTTACCACTTAAGATATGTAACAACTATCAATGACACTGGATTCGCGAAGTGGATAAAAGTCCACTCCCTCTCATATAGAGGAGGCCTGTGTCCAAGCAGTGTCTTCAACATTTGAAGAAAAATAGATTTTAGCCACAATATCTTCAAAATCTGTGTTATGTATGAACAACATTAATAACCAATTATGTACGTTTTCGCCATCATTCTTAAATTCCATTACTATCTAGAGTTGCGGGACTTATCAAATTACCGTGACCATGGTACGTAAAGGGCTATTGAAGAACACCGTGGATTTTATTCAGTTCGAGTCAGACAGTCCCTCCCACATTGCCGTTTAGGACTCATTTGATGATTTTTCCATTAAATAAAAGTCTTGTTGAGATCATAATTATGTACCATGTTCTAAAGTTCTTCATTTCATTCACAAAAATCAACAAAATAAATCAAATTAAAAAGCTTTTTCATTTTTCTAATATAACGTAAATCTGTGAACGTTTTTTCATATAACGGCTCATCGACGACGAAGCAGCACGTCCGTATATTATCATTACAAACTTACCTCGCTGACCAGTTACTAGAATATAAAGCTTATGTACTTGGAATAGAGGTTATGGGGACTGTACTATGTATATTGGCACTTAAGTAAAGACAAGTCGGAACATGGTTTTGGAACACAGCCAGCTAGCCCACCGTTGTTTGCTAAGCTAACTCATAGCTAGGTATTTTAGCTGTAAAATCTGTAGTTTGTGAACAATGAACTGTTTTAGAATATTGGACATTGTGGTTTAGATAAATATTACGTTTTGTGAGAGTAGATTACTTTTGTATGAAGCTATAGTCCTCGCCATATAAGTCTGGAATAAAGGTCATTGATCCTAATAATGCATCGTTAGAATTCCATTAAACCATCGTTCGAATTTCAAAATAACAAACATTCATCCATCCTCATAAACTTTCACATTTATAATACTCATAGTAGTAAGATAATGTTATTAGCGTCGTCGCAGCGTTTGTGTAGGATGTTTCAGTCTTTAATATGGTTGTTAATATGCTACTAAATAATGCGCTGTCGCAGCTCCCTTCCCTACATCGTCTCCTTGATATTCTTATGCGTTGCGCGCAACGACGATTGGTTGCGCGTATGTTGCATCGCCCGCGAAACCAACGTTCATTTTTAACACACATAGTTTGGTATGTCGTACAGTTTTATTTTTAGAACGTCAACGCAACGCACAGCCAACGCCTGTGTAGCACCATTCTAAGAAAAGTAAGGAAACAAAAGAAGATCTTATAAAAATTCTTGAGAAAAAGTAAAAGAAAAGAAAAGGTAGCAACAAAGATTAAAAATTATTCGCTTTTCCCTGTAACGTCTGGTATTTTCCTTCAGTTCATATTGGTAACATTCCGACCAGAGCTAGCGCTTAATATAAAAATATAATACATATTTTGGACTGTTTGTTTAGGCCAGTCCTTATTGAGTCCAACCCCGGGGTCGCTGTATACACTATGAAATTCGTTTACATTTTGTTCCGCGCCAACTTTGATAGTAGTTTTTTTGGAACTGTCGAAATTATTTTTGTAATAAAGGTGACTAAGACAGTTGCTAAAAAATACCTAGTATTAGAGGAAAAAGTTTTGTTGTAATCTGGTGGTGTAAAATAAGGCATATAATGCAGAGGAATGATGATAATGTGATGAGGAAAATGAGTATGAATGCGGACCGATATAGGTATAGATAGACGCAGATCAAAGAAACAATGTATGGACTGTGTGAAGTGAATGGGGGTGGTTAAAAATGGAAAAAGATGCGGCGGCGACCTCACAATATGGTCACATGAAGTCGGGATATTTTGAAGATATTATATTTTGAAGACACTGTTGCGACACAGGCCTTGTCTCTGTGTGAAAGAGTGGGCTATAATCCAACACGCAGGCTTTGTGTGGTTTGGTAAATGTCACATATCTTAAAAAATCGGTTCTAGAACATGCCGGTTTCTTCGTGATGTTTTCCATCACTGTTTGATGGATCAGTGGTGATTAACCTTTTGAACGCCAATGTCGGCTATAGCCGACATGAGCAAGCGTGCCCTGTGCGCCAACGACGGCTATACTCGACAAAAAACAGGTCGCAGAAAAATACAAAATAAACCTATTAAATCATTACTTTTATGTATTTTATATCATTTATATTCACCTTGAAAGCTGAATGTCTAAACATTATTTAGTTGCATACAGTAAACAAAAATGCATATTCCTCATTTAAATATTTGATGATAAAAAGTAAAATAATTTATGGTTAAAAAAGGCTTGGCGTACAGGGCATAGGAATACCGATATGGCGTGGCGGTGAAAAGGTTAAATAAGTACACAAAGTGATATGCCTGTGTTACAATTCTTTAGTCAGGGCTAATTACGGGCATTAGGTTACTAACTGTTCATTTGTTATTGCATGACATCAACGTTCCTATATGGATTATAGATGACGCCACACTATTTCGAATACAACTGCTAAAAACCAGATAGAGACTCAAATTGGTTTACACATTTAATTTGAGCTAACAAACAAATATTTCATCAATTTATTTAGACAGCGATTGCCCACTTGTATTTACCATTTGCTTAAAAAATCCCACCTTTCCATAAAGGCATAATGATGCCCAAAAATTCGCAGCGAAAAAAAAACAGTTGCTCGTATATTTGCAAAACGAATTATCGCCGACGCGCCATCAGTTAGCATGTACGTGACACGTACGCTGTATGTACGCGGCAGGTACGCGGCGTGTACGAATGGCATACATGAATAATAATAGTGCCTGTCTAGTGGATGTGGGGCTTTCTATTTTGTGGGAGATTAATTTAAAGGGGTTTCTCGTAAAATAACAATCTTTAAGTTGCTTATTTATTGAGAAGACATTATTTTTAACCATATTTAAAGTTTCAAGACAAGTGAAACAAATACCTACCTATAGATAGCTTTTTGGTTCATTCCCAACCTTTTTTTTCAGGAATTATTCCATATCGTATCAAATATAAATACATTATTTGGTCCGGTTCAATGGCCGGTAAGTTCATTGTCCGGGCAGAGGGCCAAAAAAGGCAGACATTTGCGGACGGCTATCCAGAAACCTCACCTATCTAGCACTCATAGATATTTTTTTGTATTGAATTCATCAAATGAGTTTTCTCGCCTAAGTTCTTTCGGTTGCCCTTTGCGTTTCAGGGTGTCCTTTGAAGACGTTCCGCGAACCCGGCAAGTATTTAACCACCATGAGGGAACCGTCTAGTCGCGGGACTGCAGTTATCAAGTAATCGTAACGTAAAATATTATTGAAGGATCACCTTGAATTTTAATCAGTACGAGTCTGACAGTCCCGCCCTAGGAGGGAGAGGACTCATTTGATGATTTTACCACGACAAAAACACACAGAGAAAAGTGAGTGTATAAAAACGTGGGACAAAATAAGTAATTGCCACCAATTACAATCAATTACACCAAGTCGTTACATTTAATTTAATTCCCTAATTAAATATCTTGTACCTATGTTATTTCCTTAGACACCTTTTTTTTTTTTTTTTTTTGGTGGTAAAATCATCAAATGAGTCCTCCCGCCCTGGGTGGGGCGGAAGGGACTGTCAGACTCTTACTGACTAAAATCCACCCGTGTTCCTTCGGATGCCCTTTACGTTCCAGGGCCGCGGTATCCTGGGTTAAGAAAAAACCCGCGACCCCAGCAGGCATTTGGCGCGAAACACGACGCGCCACCGACCCGGGCTTGGTCCTCGGTCGGACGGCGATCTACCCATTACTCACCGTCCGCAAGCCCGCTCCGCCGCTGTGCCCTCTGCTGATCAGAGGGACACGCGTTGGAGCGTCCACACGACAGGCTATTCGCATACGGGCAAAGAGACCCCTTAGGCACACAGTGCCTAAGGAAGAGTTTTTGCCCGCATTCCAGGGTGCACCGGCCCGAAAAACTGGTCTTCCCCCCGGACGTATCCGAGAGGGAACTCCAGTCCACGGGCGCACGTGGAGGTTTCCTGCCTTAGCACCCCTCCTTAGACACCTGCATTTATTTATGAACTATTTAACTAGTAGGTATATAAGACTTAACTATATTACATTTCTGTGGCCATGTTTACACCCATTTCTGTAAAAAAATATTATTACTTATTATTATTAATTACCCACAGAATCAGCAAAAAGTTTGCATGCCCATTTAAAAAAACGATTTTCCGTCTCATCATTCCAGCTCCGTCACAGTTCCTGCTTGTTACGATTTGAAGACTAATTGCGTCTCCCTTGAATGTCAGGAACCGCAGTGTCAGCCTCATTAGTGGAATAACAAGCAGGCGTAACGGGCATCCAAAGGTATTGAGGTCAGATCTGAAGACTGGCCGTCAAATGGCGCTTATGGTAAAATGGCCGCATCGTGCGCTAGACTCGGTTGATGTGAAACGTTTTGTGAACGGTAAGAAAACTATGTGTGAAGAATTCTGTGTTTTTCATGTAATTTTACTCCCTTTTTTAAAGAACGTTGACGCCCTTTGTTTTTTCTTGGTAAAATGATCAAATGAGTGCTACCCAGGGCGGGCCGGGAGATACTGTCAGACTTGTACAGACTAAAATCCACGATGATCCTTCAATCACACTTTATGTTCTAGGGTCACGGTTACCATATGACAGATTTCCGCAAACCCGGCAGCCCTTCACTTGGAATTTCTCATGAATGATGGGTTTTTTTACACAAGCACTTAGACGCAAAACAACTACTTTTAGGTCATACAAATATTTATTCCGTGCGGGTATCGAACCGACAGTAGAGTCGATCGTCCAGCGACTGCGCCGATCATGTCGTCGCTTGACAGTCGTGACTGTTAGTCAGGAACACGAAAGTCTGACACAACGATCAGTCTTACCAGGGGGGGGGGGGGGAAAGAACCCGCGACACGCTGCGCTGCAGTCGAATCCTCAACTACTGTGCCTACTGTACCTTTTATGGCGTCTCAATATTTATGCTGAATTTATGATTTCTCTTGTCAGGTAAGCTTGGGCCAACGACGATATATTACTAGACTCCGCATGCACGATCTAAGGAACAAAAACTATTCTGTCAACTCGCTGAGGTATTACGTACTGCGTTGTTATTGGTTAACTCAAGGTCTGTTCTGTCTCCAAGTATGTTTACGGCTCACAGGAGTGGTCGAAATAAGACGGATATAAGGCTTTTTTGCCTAATGTGTTGACAAACATAACATAACAGACAAACATAGTCGTCTGTTATTAGGAGTCTAATAATATATCGTCGTTGGCTTGGGCGCTCTTAAACTCACAATAATCTTATAGGTAACGTTAACAACATAATCTGAAAAACAGTTCACACAACTCACCGTTTTTAAGTGAGATTCCTTCAAGTTAATCTAATTCATACGTTACCCAAAGGAGATAAAGTTCAAAACTTACAATATAAATTGACTGTAGTGTTAAACAGCTCAACAATATTGCAAGCCGTTACTTCCTCTTGAGCTCGAACATAAGAGCTGTTCGCTCAAGCTGCCACTCTAAGTGCTCAAACACACTGCGAGCCTAGCGCGGTGGCGGCGGCGGGCGCGATAAAATGAATGTATGTAATCGCCGCTTTTGGCCACATTGAAGTGACTAGGCGGGGAGCCTAGCGCGATGGTTACGAGCGACTTTGCGAGCCTAGGCGTTGCTAGGCAACAACCGATACAACGGCCTGGCGGCAGGTGTATCAAACCTTTTCGGTCTTTTAGTAGCGCCATATAGTTACCAGAACAGGTGCTAAAATACTACCGTTGGATGTTTTTATACATATTTAAATTATTTATACCGTACTTGAGTAGAAAAATGTAGAATGATTTATAATTGAGTTGTATTCAATCCTAAATAACCTGTAAAAAATAATAATATTAATTTCTTTAAACCAGTTTTACAAAGTTTACTAGGTACCACCGGTTTGCAACACCTGAAGTCGCCGCAACAAAAACAAACGCTTGATCGGCAGTGTGGACACGTATCGCGCCCGCCGCAGCGCCCGCCACCGCACCTGCCACCGCCGACGCGCTAGGCTTCCAGTGTGGACGCACCCTAACACTATTAGCATGCTTAGAGTCAATACGTTACAGCTCGACTTGCTATTAAACACTTTGAGACTTTACATGGAAGGGTATTTTTAACCGACTTCAAAAAGGAGGAGGTTTTCATTTCTTTTCATATCAGTAGTTTTTTTTTTTAAGGAGTTTGTTCCTGTTTTGTGAGTGCGTTTACAAACATTTAAACTTACATAAACAGCTGATGGACTGATGACCTTACAAAGGTGGAGGACAGGGTGATATGGAGCACCCTGGAAGATGCCATGTCCAGTAGTGGACTACGATAAACTAGGTTAATCGAAACAAACAGCCGGATATTTATTTTATGCGGGAATTGAACTAGCGACACGCAGTATGGCCGCCAATCCTTTTACCACTGCGCCCATCTCATCCACAACCTATACAAAACAACCTTACTAATGTCGGAAATTAATAATAGGTATATTTTGGACGCAATCTCCATCCTGATATTTGTTTGTGTAACTATTCCACGACTGAACTAGCCAATTTGAGATATACAGATATCTAATCACAGGCAGCTTTTAAAGAACACGGATCAGTATTTGGATTGCGAGGATTGTGAGATACAACATTAATTTTGAGCATATAAAACTGACAGACTGGAAAAATCATGAACTTCTGTTTTTTTATCGTGTTAAAATCATTTAAAAAGGCCTAACGCCCAGGACCGAGTGGGACCGACTGTCAGACTCGTACTAACTAAAATCCACGGTGTTCCTTGAATACCCCTTTACGTTCCGGAGTCACTTTTGCTTGTAAAGAGAGTCCTTCCTCGTCTCGTCAAAGTCTTAAACTATAAGTCTAAAACCAAAATCCTTTGTTATTACTCTATTAGTCTACCCTGCCCATTAAGAAAATGTTTGGCCGCATTACCGGGTAATGACGGCTCTGACAAATAACGCACCACGGCGCCATTTTGTTGTTTCGCGCGTAAAAGTTATGGCGGACTATTCTCTCAGTGACTGCGGTATTTCTAGTAAGAGGTTTGAATCTAGGTAAGTGGATAGCTTATTTCTGAACGCCTTAAATTAATGGGTTTTGTAACTCGCTTTTAAAGTAATTACTGGATTAGTTGATATTGTGATTCTGCATTGATGAAAGTAATACGAATTAATTGGTTAGATTTTGGGAAAATTAAAAATTACTACTTTAGATTAGGGGTCTGTCCGCATTCCAAACGGGTTCAAACGTCGATTTATCCGATTTATTTTCAAAAATAATTGATTTTGAATATGGCTTGTCAGTAAAAAGCTTCAGTTCACTTCACTAAACTTTTTTACATGTCAGAAAATACAACGAAATAGGAATTACTCGATTTGGTGCAGTCGTTCGGAAGTTATGCGCACACAGATATACTTATGCTACTTTGTTTCATAGATACTATGTAAAATTAAAAATGAGTTTTTTCCGTAATAGTTTTTGTCTTCCAAACTGTGAGGAGAGACCGTAACCGCACTGTCTGAAAGACTAGAGGTAACATTGATATTTCTTAAGTAAAGGGCAACTTGCTGACCGACCATGGACCATGCCCGGGTCGACAGCGCGTTGAGTTCCACGAGCGTCAGCAAGATGACGGGGCCCCCCCTAGAGGGCCAAAGCCTGCCGGGGTCGCGGGACTTATCTCATTACCGTGACCCCGGAACATAAAGGGCTATTGAAGGACACCGTGGATTTTAGCCATTATAATTCTGACAGTCCTGACCGGGGTGGGAGGACTCATTTGATGATTTTACCTCGTTACCAAAAAATGGCTCTGCCTAACATTTCAGAGATTACAGGCGTGATAATGTAACGATAATGTATCCAGAAAATGTCGATCCCGTTTATATTAGATAATATGGTAACCAGAAATATGCAGTCGTCATTGTTTCGAGGTTACTCTGCCAGATTTATGGCTTGAACGCATTATTGTGGCGGGAATACCTGTGTTAGGAGGAGGATACACACTTGTTTCAATTTTGAGTTATATTTAGTGCATTTT
The DNA here is from genome assembly GCA_028554685.1 of Agrotis ipsilon. Classification (NCBI taxonomy): domain Eukaryota; kingdom Metazoa; phylum Arthropoda; class Insecta; order Lepidoptera; family Noctuidae; genus Agrotis; species Agrotis ipsilon. Next base: position 13,853,595 of record CM052973.1, on the reverse strand, counting down.
TTTTTTAGAAAACTATTGGAAAGAATTCTCTGATTAAGTGATTAAAATATGTACAGGACTAAAACCAAATTAAAATTAAAATTTTGGATTCGTTTCATGAATCCGATTTATATAGATAAGTGCGTTACATGGAGTGCGACCTTAAAATGTTATGTTACATAATGCAACCTTCTTGCGTCTTAATCCGACCATACACGTACCAGTATACTTGTGCAAATCTTGACTTGCACAAACACATGATTGTGACAAAGTTAGAATTTCACACACACGTGGCTGGCATTAACCAAACTCAAACACGCAAATAAGGGTAAATAGATTTTTGTCTTTGACTCTAGACTCGATTTTTTTTTAACTCTGTACATGACATGTGAATCACTGTGTCTCAATAGATACATATTCACAAGGAACTACGCAACGGATATTAAATCAGCTTTGCATCAATATGCAAAGATAATTTAATATCCGTTCCGTAGTTTGAAAGATCTAAAGAGACGGAAGCTAGTGTAGAAATAAATACCCTGCATCTAACATATTACATTCTCAATATTTACGCAAAGAAATAAACAACGAGACTCAAGCCATCTCGTCGAAACTAAAGTCAATTAAATATTTACCTACCCTCCATACCAATGTGTACCAACTTTAAGTTTCCGTCGCACTACATATGTGGGTAGTCGTAAATTTATTGCTTCGGAGCGACGCGCGACGGGAGCGGTGACGTATCTGTGTATCTTCACGACTCCACTGCTGGGAGTAAGCAGATAATGAAGCGAGGGAGTTATGTCGCATAAAGTACGATTCAGACCAACTGGCTCGCATCGCGCCGACCGGGCGGCATTTTAGAATGCGGTAAAGAACATTGAAATGTATCAACAGTAATTACAGTTCATATTTGCATGCAACTTACGCATAACACGTCGTGACGCGTCGCGGGATGCCGACAGAGGTAACTATGCGTAAGTTGCATGCAAATATGAACTGTAATTACTGTTAATACATTTCAATGTTCTTTACCGCATTCTAAAATGCCGCCCGGTCGGCGCGATGCAAGCCGGTTGGTCTGAATCGTACCTAAAAGAGGGAGTGAGTTATTATTTCTTGTTTGGTTTTCTGATTAAATTCGTCGAAATATTTCCAAGATTCTCAAGAGGAATGTTGTTCACTAGTGCAGTCGCTTTATGCATAATGCTCGCTTTAAGAGACATCCGGTTTAGTTGTAAGCTGGCCCCAAGATATATTTGGAAAAAGTTACTCAGATTTTATTTATACGCAATAACGCTTGCGACGCGCTTTCATAAAGATTTTAAGGATATAAAAAAACAGCTGAAAGTGGGACTCGAACCAGCGTCTTCTGGATAAGTTCTCCAGGCGACTTACCTATTAGGTGGCCATTAGACGGTAGCTTTTGCCAAGGCAAAACCATGGCAGAGATTTTGACTGATGGAAAACCTATCGTCTAATGCGATTGACGTTTGCATGGCGAAAATTGTAGGTGATAAAAATCTCATCATTCAACCATCATTTATGATTGATGGAAATGATTGACCGTCTAATGGGCGCCTAGGCTATCGCAATATAAACGTTTGAAGCTGAATCTTTCACTCCCTTATTGAAACGTTTCATGGTAACGTAACTTTTTTTTTTGATTCTAATTATATTCGTGGCAGGATCCATGACAGTTAAATTCATTCTCCGGGACTTTATCGAGATTCGGCGCTGTACTGGTGGTCGCATTATTGATTCCGGATTTCAAGGGTTGCTGTAACCCACTGCAACAAGAATAGTGCGTTTGGATTGTCCTAATAAAAGACTATGTTTTCTTGATTGTCTAGTGATTACTTAACTGTTTTGTAAGAAGTTGACGAAATAAAGATAAATACTGACGTATAAAGGAATATATTGAGACTGTCATAAATATTAGAATTTTCGTTATGATGACATTTGTAACGGTTCTGAAATATCTGAAACTGAAAACAAAGAATAAAGGTAAATATCTCGTGATGATAGTGTCATGATTTTGACGGCACGGTCGGTATAGTAACTGAGCGATCGACTGCTGCAAAGCGTGTCGCGAGTCCGATCCCCGCACGGTACAAATATTTGTATGACCTACAAGTAGTTGTTCCGGGTCTGGGTGTTTGTATATGAGAGTTTATATATTTGTAAACGCACCCACGACACAGTAGAAGTTGCTAGTGTGGGGCCAACGTTTAAAAAAGGTGTCTATGATTCATAATACATACCTAAATAAAAATACAAACGTAAATATTATTAAATGGATTATCATTCATATCATATCTTTTAAAAGAGTAACCATGGAGTTTCTTGTCGGTTCTTCTCCATGGAAACGACCAACCCGAACCGTGCCAATTTTTGTTTTCTTCTCGACGTTTTATAAGTGCCCATTGAGGCCAATGTAAATAAAATATTTTGATTGATTCTCATACGTATCCTGATCTCGTATGTAAGACCAAGTTAGTAACAAACTTATACAGATAAAGTATATAACGATTGCATCGCTGAGCAAGTTCGAGTTCTCGTTAAATGCTCCGTCACTACCACTTAGTGCTGCGATCTAAGCCGTGAATGTCACAGGGCTGCCTCTTAACATCTATCTCATTTACAGAATTAACTTTTGTGGTCCTTAGAGCCTGTGCTCAACAGCTAAACGCGCCGTTGAAGCGCGTTTGTAGCGATACAGACGCGATGCAAACGCGCGTTTGTCACTTTGTATCGCGACAACAAACTGTGTGCTTAGTGCGAGTTTTTTTACGTAGACGCGATAGTAAAGTTTAACCGCGTTTGGCGCTCTTATGGTCCCGCTTCAAAGTCGTGAGAACTCTCAAACAATGAGAGCACCTAACGCAGTTAAACGTTACTATCGCGTCTGCGTAAAAAATCGCACTAAACACACTGCTCTGTTTGACAAAAACGCGCCGTCAACGAACGTTTCCAAAACGCGCGTCGACGGGCGTTTTAAAAACGTGGTGTGCATCGCATCTTCATAACGTTGGCTGGAAATTTCGAAACTATCTGGATTAGTATCTTGTTTGTAACCAATCGAGATAAGATAGAGCAGTGGTGGCCCAGTGGTATCGTCCCCGACTTATGAGTCGTAGTTCGCGGGTTCGCACCTAGCCTGGCGTATTACTTTGAGTAATTTATTTCATCACCACTGCTCTTAAAATGGTGAAGAATAACTTCGTGAGGAAACCTGCATATCCTAGAATTAAAGAAAGAAAGAAATTAGAAGATATGCGACATCTAAGTACTATCTTGCACTCGGCCCGCGGGGTGGATTATATCCTGCTGGCCTATATTGCAGCAGCGGGATCATTAAGGGCTGATGATTAAGTTAAGATAAATTGACACACAGTATGTTACGAAAATTATATCAGATTACGAGTAAAATTAGTTACATGAAAAATAATAAGACTCTACGTCACGCGTCAGTATTATTGAAAGTTGTTTCTAAAATAAGAAATTTTTGGGAGTCCCGTTAGTTAATATTCACAATTTTATAAGTGGCATTAGACTACTGAAAACCATAAGTGTATAGATTTTATTTAAGACAATAATATCTCGGGAAATTTCAACAAATTCAACAACCCTAGCTGAAAATCGATCGCTGTCTCCATACTCGCTTGAAATCACGCCCAGAGCTGCAATTGTAAGCAAAACATCAGTATGTTGATGGCATATAGTACATAACCTACTATACACGAGGCTCAAGCAAGTATAAGGCTTAGGTACCTATGGTATTTCGGGGTGTATGAGGAGTACTGTGTTGAATTCCTCGATACCCCAGAGAAAAGGAACGTACCTTCAACTAGATTTTGTATCTGGTAGACTTTCTGCCCATCATTCATTGTCGGAATTTTGTCTGACAGTTTTTTTAAGCTTCCTCCTTGCGTCTGTGCTAGATTGAAGCCAAGAGATAACCAAGTCTAAATAAATGTCTAAAAAAACCAATTCCTTTTATTTATCAAGCTTTATTCTGAAACTAATCTTGTTGTTACCTTGAAACATTTTTATCCTAAATTGTGTTAAAGTTGCCGAGATCTTGAACAACCATCTTTAGGCAAATTGGAAAGTCGTAATCAGTTAACGTTTAGGACTTGAACCAAAAAGAGAACAGATAAAAACTGTTATAGTCTTGTACCAACGACGATATATTACTAGACTCTGCAAGCACGATCTAAAGAACAAAAATAATTCTGTCAACTCGCTGAGGTACTACGTAAGCGAGGGCCACGGGGTACTGCGTTGTGATTGGTTAACTCAAGGTCTGTTCTATCTCAAGGTATGTTTACGGCTCACAGGAGTGGTCGAAATAAGACGGATATAAGACTTTTTTGCCTAATGTGTTGACAGACATCGGTCGCCTGTTATTAGGAGTCTAGTAATATATTGTCGCTGTCTTGTACCAATTACAATAAGTCAGCATTACAGCGGTTGGGATCAAACACACAATTACATTTAGCATTGTATCCTTTTGTCGTTAGGACATTAATACGCATTCATCATAATTTCTCCCAAATCCCCAAAATGGCTTTCACCTGAAATTCAAGGACCACACATTACAAAAAACACATGTTTTGCTAACCCCCTTAGCAGTGTATACGCTGAAGGACATTTCATACAAAAACAAATTATTTATTTGAAGTAGGCCAGTTACAGGAATATTAAATTGAAATGTCAAAAATGAAAAAAATAATACGGTGCTACAGGTCCCGCCACACACGACGATATAACAACTTCCAAGTCTTTATTTTTCGAAATTATTGAATTGTTTTTAATAAAACTTAATACCGAATGGGAATGAAACTTCATGCCCATAAGCAAGATAAAGATATAGAAAAGTTAATAGATAAATATTCGAAAAATAGTGGTACCAATTTTAAGTTTTCCATACTAACGAAAAATTCCATTCCTCTTTTTTTAAATAAAATATTTCTATAACGTATTCTACTAACAAAGTTACAAACTTTTTAGACGCATGCATCTTGCATCGTACGTGTAAAGTTCCATTAAAATTGGTTAAGTCATTTTGGGATAAAAGCACTTGAAAATTTGTTTTAAATGCATATCAAATGCAGTACATACGTCCCACGCTCATAAAACCAGCTTCAAAAGATTTATTCGTTTTTAATGCCTGTAGGCTTTAAAAAATAAAGTATCGTGTTACAAAAAGGCGTTACATTTAGCGTGTGGTTCTTCGGTGTTCCACATTTAACACGCACGTGTGGAACCACAAACTGGATTTCAACACAATTAATGTTGAACAATTTTGTTGAACGAATTTATTGTGTGGATTGTCTTTTTGTTGCTTCAGTAAATGTTTCGGTTACTGACGATCGTTTAGTTAATTGGAAGTATTAGCAGCGAAGTTACTTTTTTTTTAGTGTGGTAATATCATCAAATGAGTCCTCCCATCCAGGGCAGAGCGGAAGGGACTGTCAGACTCGTACTGACTAAAATCCACGGTGTCCTTCAGTAGCCCTTTATGTCGCTACTAGTCGCGGTATACGTGTGTCCTGCGACCCCGGCAGGCTTTGGCCTTCTTAAAGGGGGGTCGTTCACTGTGCTGGCACTCTTTGAGGCGAGCGTGAAATACAACGCGCCGTCGACCCGGGCATGGTCCATGGTCGGCGAGTCGCCCATTATTCTCTCTCGTGATGTTCGTTGCCGTGGGCGATGGACGTCGGCGTGAGTGAGGTGTGGACGAGTAGCGAAGTTCCTACACAGAAAGATAAAATATTACTAAAAAAACACACGCTCTTTACAAGGTGGTAGACAGAAAACCACTGATCGCCATAAACATTCATACATACCCCTTTCGCCTTATTATTCGTCTGGTCATACAAACAACACTCTTTTTTCTTTATAATACCAACGTTTTATAAAGGACCATATGGGGCAACCCCCACACTAGGATCTCCTGTATCGTGGGTGCGTATACAAACATAGAAACTCACATAACCAAGCACCCAGACCCAGAACAGCGACTTCCAGATCATACAAATATTTGTTCCGTACGGTGATCAAACACGCGCCACGCTGTGCAGCAGTCGATCTTTCAACCACTGCTTCAACCGTGCGTTCCAATTCCAAAGAACTTGTTCACGTTTTAATAACTTTTTAACCGACTTTCAAAAGTACGAGGTTATTACAGTAAAGCAATAGTTTCTAAAATTTAGCTAAATTAATTAAGTTACCAGTTTTGCTCGCGTGTCCCTTCTAATGAAAATAAAATATTTTAGGTTTTAGTTTGTTACTATAAAATGTTGCTACTATACTTTTATGTATTTTATTCCTTATTGCTAAAACTCACGAAGGCTTTCCAAATGTTTTTAGTTGGTATGTTTGTAATTGTTCTGTTACAGGTCAAATACCTCTTCTCATGTATAAAGAATCAAGGTTCATTTATTTGCTGAAAATGATGGTAATATCCAAATGTAGAGTGTTGCTAAGAATCCCTGGGGGAACGGATCCGGCTGCCTAAACAATATTTACGCTATGTATGGGGCAGGAAAGTGATGGAGTGGAGACCACGAACGGGAAAGAGGGATGCAGGGAGACAACTGATTATGTGGACAGACGATCTTGTTAAAGTCGAAAAGCGAACTCTTCAGTTTTAGGATATTAGTATAGCAGTGAATAAGTATTACGCTTCTAGAACCCAAACCGCTTATTTTTAATGAATATGGTACAGAGATAGATGAGGAAACTGGTGACAACAGTCACCAGTTTCTACTTTTTACTAACTTAAGGGGAGATATGGTTGAAGGCGAGAGAAGCCTCCCGCAAAAGGTAGTACATTATACTTGAACAATCTCGCTGATACAAGCTTAGTTTCAAACCGATTAATCACTGTTCTTTGAAATGAAATGACGATGAAATGATATTTATTTTTGCAAGTAGGTTAATATCAACACTTTTACACGTCGTCTTTTTACAAACTAGATGAAGCCGGTGTTTCGTACCTGACTACTCTGAGAAGAAACAGCCGAAACAAACTCAGAGGTCACTGTCTCTTTTAAAGTCCAGACATTAAATTGGTAGTCATACGAGAGCTATGTAGGTTAACGTCTGAGATGGTCTTTTTAAGAAAGAACCACACACAGATTTGAGTCGACCTGTCCAGTCAGTGCAAGCATTTGTCAGTTATGCTTGCACTGACTGGACAGGTCCACTCAAATCTTTCAAAACTTTTATTTACAAACAAAACATTAATAAAACAGTTTAGTTTTAAACTATGTAGAAAACATCCTTTAGTAATTCCCGAGGATGTCAAACAATTGCTCGCGACACAGATTGCAGTTGAAGCAGGTTCGAGCACTAGTTTCGACAAACTCCAGACTTTGCACGGAATTTAAATCGCGTCCCAGAGCTTCGGAACTCGTTAATAGTAGATTCTTTGCGAATTGTCGAATGTTGATCGACTATAGATAAGGCTCATTATTTTCTCTTTCAATCTGTTCTGAATTGGCTTGAAGTTTCTTTTGAATTGATTTGTAAAAAAAATATATTGTTAAGGAGCAATTCCACCGGAGTGCGGCGCTGTGTGGCACAAAATGTTCGATCTGGTGGCCTGCCATCACGTCTTAAAGCGTAAGTTATTCCAGTGTGGGAATGAGATGCCACTAAACGACTTGTATAGCTCTGTCTCTTTTCAACAGCCTAAAGACTCACGCTTTAAGACTTGAAGTTTATAGAGAATTGATTGGTAGACATTTAAATTGTTACGATGCAATTCCACCAATGTGCATCACAAATGTTCGCTCTGTTGGGAGTTCGCGCACTACTGGATACTTTTGTGCGCACACACGTGAGCAGTGTACTCTTCATTTGGGAGCGCACAACGGTAAACTCGGTTCAGTGAAAATTTTTGCGCACAAAATGTTCTGCACGGTGCACGAACAAAACTAAGGCTCGTTCCCCCCGGACACAGAAGTTAAACGCGATACCAGCTTAGTACGCGCACTGCTGAAGTGCGCGAACAAATATATCGCACACTATTTTGGTGGAATCGTACCATTTGGATTCGCATAGTTGAAATGGCGTAGCCGCTCGTAGCATGGTGCTACGACGTAGCAGCGCTACGAGTCGACTTCGTAGCACTGCTACGATGAAGTCTACAAGCATGTCTCTGTTTCAGGAAGTGTGTATTTAACCTTTTCACCGCCACGCCATATCGGTATTCCTATGCCCTGTACGCCAAGCCTTTTTTAACCATAAATTATTTTACTTTTTATCATCAAATATTTAAATGAGGAATATGCATTTTTGTTTACTGTATGCAACTAAATAATGTTTAGACATTCAGCTTTCAAGGTGTATCAATAAAATACATAAAAGTAATGATTTAATAGGTTAATTTTGTATTTTTCTGCGACCTGTTTTTTGTCGAGTATAGCCGTCGTTGGCGCACAGGGCACGCTTGCTCATGTCGGCTATAGCCGACATTGGCGTTCAAAAGGTTAAGCGAAATAATTATTCCGAACGTATTTGCATATTTTTATGTTTTTGTCAACATAATTTTATTTTCATTTATGCTTGTAAAACGACTGTAAACATGTTCTTTTTTGTAATTATTTAGCCCTCATGGCTTATTAAACACTGTTCATGTAAGCAACATTTTTCTTTTGTATTTATTTGTTTAAATATGAGTGTTTTGTATTTAAAATGGTTACTGAGAACTTAGCTTTTGTTACTCATTTGTACGGAAAAATGATAGTGATATAAAATCACGCTTGTAATTCTAATAGGGTGGAGCATAAATGTATCTAGTACACACACATTTCGATACATTTTTACAATTTAACGCGCTGTCGAGTATCCAACTTTTATTAGCTTTTAAAAGTAAAAAGAAGAGACCCAATACTTATCTATCGTCGTAGTTGTTTACTGTGATCCTGCGCCAGTGGAGAGGTCTCTGCAGAGATTAATCACCTACTCACCTTTGTCCTCATTCAAGGGTCACGGGATTGTCTTAACAGGTAATTGTGACCTTTTAACTTAAAGGCTATTGAAGGATCACCGTAGATTTTAGTTAGTAGAAGTTTGACAGTCCTTGCCGCCCCGCCCGGGTTAGGAGGCCTCATTTGATGATTTTACCACGATAATATAAAACTCGTCTGGCGTCGCGGACAAATGCTTGTCAATTGTTGTCGCTTCTCCATCAACGCTTTAATATATCAATTCAATTCAATTCAATTCAATTCAATCATTTATTTGCAATAAGTATTGGTACAATGTAGGTGTTCAAGCAAATTATAAATAGTTTCCTAATACATAGTCAAACATTTGACATGCAAATCATCACAACAATATGCAAGAATGGCATGCAAGATTATTATTTTATACAATTATATGTTTATTTATTAATTGTCATTACGTTAAACATTATCTTCTAATATATAAAAATCAATTGCAGTTCGTTAGTCTGGTCAAAACTCTAGAACGGCTGGACCGATTTGTTTGATTTTGGTTTTGAATTACTTTGGGAAGTCCAGGGAAGGTTTAAAATGTTTTTTTTTTTTTTTAATTGTTTCTGAGGCGGTACAAAGTTTGCCTGGTCAGCTAGTGTATTTATAAATTCATTTACGGAATAAAATTGTTTTTCCAAAAGCCATGATTTTAATTTTGTAAAAAATAAATTGCTAGATAAGTCTTTCAAGTTCTTTGGTATTTTGTTATATATAAATCCACACATATAATAACAGTTCTTTTTATACAGAGAGGTCTTTGGTGCCCTAGGCAGAACTATTCTATCTGGATCTCTTACTATTCTAGGGCAACGGTCTTGTGCCTTCTTAAACAGGTTGAAGTGCTGTCGGACAAATTTAGCACATTCTAGGATATACATACTGGGCAAAGTAAGGAGTTTCAACCTTTGAAACAACGGTTTACAAGATTCCCATGGTGGCATGCCACATATGGCCCGAACGCATTTTTTTTGTACCCTAAATACTTTATCAGCGTCTGTTGAGTTACCCCATAGTATAAGGCCATATTGTAAGGTTGATGAAACGCAGCCGTGATATGCAGTTAACATCGTACTTTGTGACGAGGTCTTTCGCAGTGTGTACAGAACATAAACGAATTTGTTTAATTTGTTGCATACTTTTTCTACGTGCGGTTTCCAGGAGAAGTAGCCATCCAGTGTAATTCCCAGAAAACTGGTTTCTTCCTCCTCTAGTAGCGATTGTCCATTAAAATTAATATTTAGTTTTTCTCGTTTACGACCGTACGTCCTGAATTGAACAATTTTTGTTTTATTTATATTAACATTCAAATTATTACATTTTAACCAGGAAATTGTTGATTCAATTGTATTATTAATGTCAAGTCTGTAATTATCTATGTCAGTATTAATTGGTGATGTCATTATAATTGAGATGTCGTCAGCAAACAAAGTGCATGGATTTGGTGTATGTTCAATAAAATCATTAATATATAATAAGAATAAGGGGGGTCCCAAAACGGTCCCTTGTGGGACACCCGAGTTGTTAAATTTAGAGAAAGACCTAATTCCCTCTAGTTCCTTATTTTCAGTAATACTAGGAATCTCAACACATTGCTGTCTACCCATTAAATAGGTCTCAAGCCAACTAAGGGCCGGACCTCGAATGCCATATCGTTCTAACTTTACAAGCAACAATCTATGAGACACAAAGTCGAAAGCTTTCGACATATCGAAGAAGATAACAGATACCCGGTTACCTATATCTACTTCATCAATTATATTTTTTACCAGATTGAAGCATGCGAGAGTGGTCGATTTATTTTTTTGGAATCCGTACTGTTCCTCCTTTAGAATCTGCTGTTTCCCAATAAATTCTAAGAGACGCTGTTGCATAGCTTTTTCAAAAACTTTAGAAATGACTGGTATGAGACTAATTGGTCTATAATTATCTATTTTCGAGCTGTCGCCTTTTTTATGAAGCGGCTTAACGATAACAAACTTTAACAACTCTGGAAAGCAGCCTTCTGTGAACGAAAGATTTATTAAGTGTGTTAACACAGGAGTTATTTCCACTGAACAAGCCTTTAGAATTTTTGTCGAAATCTCATCATACCCAACTGCTCCTGTGTTGTTTAGGGAAAGTATAATTTTTTTAATATCATTGTAACCGTATGGGCGAAGGAACAGACTATCGCAAGTGTTAGTTTTGCATGAATCCCTTAGCTGATCACTCCGTTGGTTTGTTAAGTCTATCCAACAATCATTAAACGAGTCCGCAATTTCTTTCGGGTTGTCTATAACTTTATTATCTTTTTTTTAAATTCGTAATCAACGGTAATTTGCTAGCACATTCAGATGCTTCATTTATTAGTGCCCAAGCCGCTTTACTTTTGTTTTTTGAATATTTTATTGTGTTGTCATTTAATATTTTAATAGAACTTGTTATACAACATCTTAGCAATTTACTATATTTTTTATATATTATCTTGTTGCAGTCGGACTTATTTTTATAATATTTAAAACGCAATGAGCGTTTACGTTTAGTACTAATTCTTAACCCTTTAGTTATCCAATTCGTTTTCTTACATTTTGTTTTCATTTTAATTCTGACTTTTGGGAAACACAAATTATAAAACAACAGAAATAATTCTTGAAAAGATTCATATGCCGAATTAATGTTAAGTTGGCTATATACTTCTGAGAAGGATAGTTCAGACAAACATTCCTTGAATTTGAGGATATTTTCCGAACAATAGTCTCTTTTAAAAATATAGTAGTGTTGAGGTATTTCCTTATGTTTAACAGGTACACTTAACATTTGCGCAGTATTATGGTCAGATATATCCCAATTCAAAAGCTCACCTTTGGCGAGTGTGATATTACTTAAGATGTGATCGATACAAGTATTCTGCCGCGTCGGGTCAGTAATATGCAAAATTAAATTATAATTTGCAGCAAGATTCTGAAGATGTTTCGTTTTGTGATCTGGAATTAAGGTGTTAACATTTAAATCACCTAGAAGAATAATTTTTTTTCGCTTTGTATTTATGGTTTATATAATAAAGTACTGCAGTTAGTTTCGTCACAAATATAGAGAAATCTGAATTTGGTGTCCTATATAAAGCTATTATGAAAATGTTATATGAGGGTAATTCCAAGCCGCAACTTTCAAAATGTTTATCAAGACAGTGTTCCTTCAGGAATGACAATTCTTTGTATTTAGTACCATGTTTAACAACGATTGCAACACCTCCACGCTTCTGTTTAGTTGGTCTACAGTATGAGACTGCCAAATCATAACCAGATACTTTAATAAGACACTCATTACCCTTATCAATAAATGTTTCGGTCAAACAAATAACATCTGGATATGTATTTTGTGAGTAAAGGTTAGACAACTGTATCTCTAAATTATAACGCTTACTCAAGATACCTGCTACATTTTGATGAATTACTCTTAAGAATTTAGTCACGAAAAAAGTCGTCTGTATTTGTACTAATTTCACTATTATTTTGTAAAATGTTACCTTCTGTTTGTGTACTGCCATCTGCCAGTTTTATTTTAGAATTATTTGAACGTAGTTCTATTTGATGTACCTGTATGTTTTGCGAGTAGTCCTTATTTTTTTGCCTCACAGTATTGTTATTAGTAGTTTTATAGGTAAGAAATTTAAGATTATAATCAATTTGATCCAGAGTAGAATTAATCTGCTTACAAATATTATACAAAGTCAATTTTAAGCTATCATCAAAGTCAATAAAATTACAATTTTTGTATTGGTTACTTACAATCATTAACATTTCATTAAGTTTATGTTCGTTTAGATGTATATTATTAAACACTTTTAATACAAATATTGGACATTCAGTTACCTTTAGGAATATACATAATTCTGACATTATTTTGAGAACGTTCGAGTCATGTTGTCCAACACAAACAATGATTCGATCATTAGGAGTAACATCGAACAATTTGGCGCAATTTAGTATTTCTTCCGTTGATGCGTATGGTTTGATGAACGATATAATTCGATAATATTTATATGGAGTTCCTTCTCTCGATTTTCTTAGCATTTTAGATATTTTAAGGCACTGTTTACCACCAAATAACAATATTCTGCCACTATCAGGTTTTTCTAATGCCACATTGTTGTTTTTGGACTTCAGGAGAGTGGAATTACCATTCACTCCATTACTACTGGTGTTGATTCTTGTTACAACTTCTTCCTCCCTGCTAAGTTCATCGGCAGCATGGATTATATTATGCTGAGGTTGAGTTGGGAGTCCTGATGTTTTGCATGTCTGTATATTGTTCATTGAACGGGTATCCACTATAGTGGCCGAGTTAGGAGGGGACAGCAGTAGTGGTTTGGTGGTTTCTTTATCCATTCCTTTTTTAGGATCAAGTGTGATAGGACTGTGGTGAAAATCATCGGTGAGTCGTCGTTTCACACTATTTTTACGGCTCGATGATATATTGTTTTTCCAGGTTGAAGCTGGACTTCTACAAATTTGTTTTAAAATATTAACTTCCTGAGATAGCTGACTAACTTGTTTTTTTAATCCAATATTTTCCAGAATCAAATTGTCCATTTCGTTTTGAGTACTTAGTAGATTCGATTTTAAATTTGTTATTTCAGATTTCATCTCCTCAATAATACTAGGTGGAAATAAGTTTGTTGATAAGTCCAAGCTTTTTCCCAGCATGTCACAGGACGGAGAAGAGTCCAAGGAATGCACAGTGTTGATGTTGTCTTCTAGTGATTTACATTTAGCTGATTGTTTTCTCAATGTAATATTTGTTAAATCTTCCATTCTTGTATTTACTTTCGGTCGCGAGATGAGCCTTTTAACGCCCTCTTTTGGGCTTAGATAGGAAACGCCGGTAGTGATTGTGCTGCCCTCCTAAAGGTGTGAAAGGAATGCAGCTATCAAACGATTGTGTTACCGCTATTGCACTATAGGTGTCATTAATGAAGAAGTTGAGTCGATCGATTTCCGTTAATTCTAGTCAAGCCCGTTTCTTCAAGGTTCAGCTATTCACCGGTAGGTGTCTCTGCCAAACACCTGTAATATCCCATACAAAGTGCTGCCATCTAGTTCATAGCTGTGATGTATAATTTATGACTTAGACATTCGGCTATTTACCGGTAGGTGTCATAATTGGCGTTCATTGATATTTAACATAGAAGGTGCTTCCATCTACAGTTTTTTTTTTGGGAATATAACTTCGTAACGGTATGCAGTTCAAATCAGTGATTCCACTATTGTCCACCAGGTTTTATTTTAGTCTTAAAACAAAATGTTTTCCTTTTTTATAGTGCATTTAGTTATTTGCTTAAGTTTTAAGTTATTACTCACGATTAATTTTCTTGCTTGTTGATAAATGACTAGAACCACAGTCATAAAGGCGTTTCAAAGAAGTTAAATCTTAGTATAGTCACAGCACGAATAACTTTTGTCACAGGGTGTTTTCGGTTCAGATAACGTTTCTTCGCAAACTTTCTTTCACTAAAGTTGTTCTCAGAACACTTTCACTGTACAGCTTCTTTGTTTTTTAATTTTTACACAATTTTTTGAAAAAGTTGACAGGAGCAAGTGTTTACTTTGTTAGCGCCCTCTAGCAAAGTGCGCGTCTGACGGCGGGTATCGCGGTTCGGGTGGCCGGAAAAACAAACATACAGTGAGATGAGGTTTTCCACATTGGGTATCCGCTGAAATGGCACCTGAACTATTCCACAATTGTCAAACAGCAGACGACAGCAAACGACAATCGTTATCGTTCATCCGTCACCATTACATTTTCAACTTTATACCTCAGCGCGTAAAGTTGAAAATCTATTAAAAACTGCTGATCGATAACGAACGAAACAAACGAAAACGATCTGTGAACTTCAATAGTTTTTCAACTTTACGCGCTGGGGTATAAAGTTGAAAATGTATTGGTGACTGATGAACGATAACGATTGTCGTCTGCTATCGTCTGCTGTTTGACAATTGTGGAATAGTTCAGGTGCCATTTCAGCGGATACCCAATGTGGAAAACCTCATCTCACTGTATGTTTGTTTTTCCGGCCACCCGAACCGCGATACCCGCCGTCAGACGCGCCTCGCGGTTTGATATGAGATGAAAAAACCTTTTCCATTTAATTATCACCTTTAAAACATTACCAACAGGAAGAATACGTCTCTATCTCCTAAAACATTTCCAGGTTTGACTGAGAGGGATCTAAAGAGGAAACGTTTTGCTCGGTCTGTTATCACGACGGCGTCACAGCCGAGAGCCCTTCAAATTAGTACAATTCCTATGTACTAAGGGCTTATCGTAAACATTTTGATGCGGCCGTAAAACCGTCGGTAATAAGGACGGCTGCATTGACCCGATTTTAGAATAGGGTCATAATGTAAATAAGTACAGAAGGTTAAACAGACATATCATCTATATTTCTATCCTTTTTTTTTTTAGGTGGTAATCATCAAATGAGTCCTCCCGCCCTAGGTGGGGTGGAAGGGACTGTCAGACTCTTACTGACTAAAATCCACACGTGTTCCTTCGGATGCCCTTTACTTTCCGGGGTCACGGTAACCTGGGTTAAGGAGAACTCGCGACCCTAGCAGGCATTTGGCGCAAAACACGACGCGCCACCGACCCGGGCTTGGTCCTTGGTCGGACGGCGAGCTACCCATTACTCACCGTCAGCAAGCCCGCTCTGCCGCTGTGCCCTCTGCTGATCAGAGGGAAACGCATTGGAGCGTCCACACGACAGGCTATTCGCATACGGGCAAAGAGACCCCTTATGCACATAGTGTCTAAGGAAGAGTTTTTGCCCGCATCCCAGGGTGCACCGGCCCGAAAAACTGGTCTTCCCCCCGGACGTATCCGAGAGGGAACTCCAGTCCAAGGGCGCACGGGGAGGTTTCCTGTCTTAGCACCCCAATATATCTATCCTTATAAAAATTTTGACGTACTAGTTATTATTCCGGGTCTGAGTGTTTGTATATGTGAGTTTAAATTTTTGTGTGATTCGAAGCAAGAGGAAATCTTAGAAAACAGGCAACTTAAAAAAAAAATACAACCGCAAGTACGCTTGCATTCGCAGTTTGTTTAGCGTGTCTGTTGTGTGCGCGAGTTTTCGCGTGTTGTATGGAACTGACTTTCTGTATTTATCTATTTTGTGACAAAGTAGTCTGAGTGCCTGCGCCGTGGATAATTCGTCTCTCAGAAGTATTTTAAAATAAGCGAATTGTTTTTGTCATATTTGTGAAACGACGTAAATGTAAACGTTTTGATTGACAGGGAATGGAAACAGTATATATTTTCTTCTAAAATAGCGCCATACTGCGACGCTGACATCAGAAGAGCCTACTGCTTTGTCTTTTCTTACATATTAAGTGACCAGAGTTACGCGACAGACGTCAGCGTTAACAGTACCCCTAGCACGAGTTTTGACTATTTTACTTTCCAGTATTTACAGCGTTTCTTGTATGAAAAAATGGAACAGCGCCTCTGGTATGCGAAGAAGGAACAATTTTTTTCCTTACAAATTGTCAATTTGATATTGTCAAAGGTCCAGTTTACTTTACGTCTCAAGCATTGAAAACTCGTGGTACAAGGGTACAGGAATTCAAGCCCAACATTACATAGAATCCAGTTACATCGACACGGTCTGTCAATGTGATTGGCTAAACCACCCGCTTTGTGACTGCGATTTATAGTCTGTGGTGCGTTTTAGCTGCTTTTAGTATGCATTAGTTCATGAAGCTCACGTAAAGCATAGCCTTACTTGTAGAACCAATTTATAGCATAATTATGTTCTTTTATATAAATACTTACTACTATGTAATAATAAAAATAAAAAGCTGATACAAAAACATCACTAAAAAAAACATCACTATCACAATTTTATTCAATTAAACCCAAAGGTTGCTGGTAGTGTCCGACTTTGTAACACTTTTGTACTTGAAGTTTAAATAAAATAATAAATAAGTTTGTCGAAAGTACAGTATCTCATTTATTACACATTAAAAACATGCGAAAACTACTGAAGAATTTTTGTTAGTTTTTCACACAAAAAGAATATGTAAGACTGTGAACTACAAATAGTGAACACGAAGTGGAACTTTTTTCTCATCATCTTCATCAGCCGGAAGACGTCCACTGCTGAACATAGGCCTCCCCCTTAGACCGCCTAGACGTGGGCGCCGCCTTAAAAATTCTCGGCGGCGGCGCGCTGACCAAATCCAAACGGCGGCGGCGTGGCGCCGGCGGCGTGGTTTTCTACTACCTTCAACTAAAACTCGAAATCTACTCCCTATCTTCTTTAAACCGGCCGGCTCCGTTTCAGGCAGACGACAGGAAAATGTCGTTTTTTTTTGTTTTGTTTGGCATCTCGCAAGTCAACCTCTAGAAGGTTGTGTACGGCGCAACCGGACTTTTCTGTGGATGCCTTAAAATTTAAGGCCTCCAGCCAGGGCAACAAACTTAGTTAAAAAAAAAACTAAGCGACCACACGCTAAGGGCCTTTGGGGTACGGACCTCAGCTTAGGGCGTCGCTGGGGAGGGGGAAAATGTCAGTCCTATACAGTAAGTACAGTAAATACCTTGTCCTGATCAGGTCATCAGGTACAAAAAAAGCTTATATCAGAGAAGCGAGTACTCAATAAGAAAATAAGCAAGTTGGTATGACGTGACCTCCGAACCACCAATTAACGCGGAATTGAAAAGGCAATAGAAGAAAATCGGGTTGCTAAAGTGTTCGCCCAACAGCTGAAAAGCTCGCATCTGACGAAGCTTAGATCACCTAATGGGCAAACCATAACCTCAAAGCCGGAGATCCTAGTTGAGATAAAAGGCTTTTATGGTCAGTTGTACGAAAGTCGTGGTCTACAAGGCCCTTCTTCAGAGTATAACCGAGCCACTCTAACACGCCACTACACCGATGAACTGCCGGAAATCAGCCTAGATGAGGTGACGATGGAATCACTTCGGTGCTTCTGAAAGCAGGTAGAAAGCCCGTACTTCAGGAGTTCCAGAAGCAAATAGAAAACCCGTACTTCGGGAGCTCCAAAAACTATTCAACTCTATTTTAGACACTGGGACAACTCCAAAGGCGTGGAACAGGAGTATTGTGGTCCTCTTTTTCAAAAAAGGCGACAAAACCCTATTGAAAATCTATCGTCTCATATCACTCCTGAAGTCCTGACCCACGTGTATAAACTGTTTTCGAGAGTCATCACAAACCGCCTCGCAAGAAGACTTGACGAGTTTCAGCCTCCGGAGCAGTCTAGGTTTCGCGGAGGATTAACCATCATGGCCACATCCTCACAGTGAGGCAAACTTGCGTCTTTGCATTGCATAAGCAGACCCTGTACTTTTTTTTTATCTTGGTGAAATCATCAAATGAGTTCTCCCACCAAGGGCAGGGCGGAAGGGACTGTCAGACTTGTACTGACTAAAATCCACGGTGTCCTTCAATAGCCCTTTATGTACCGGGGTCACGGTTATGAAATAAGGAACGCGACCCCGGCAGGCATTGACCCTCTGAGAGGGCCCCATCATTATGCTGACGCTCCTTGAGGCGCGCGTGGAACACGACGCGCCGTCGACCCGGGCATGGTCCATGGTCAGACAGCGAGTTGCTCTTTACTCGCCGTCCGCATGCCCGCGCCTACGATGGCTGAAGGTCGTCCAACGCCATGGGCGTCTACCACGGAGCCCCTGTGCTTAACGTTTGTTGATTAAGAAAATACCTTTGACTCTGTTGAAACCTGGATCAACAATCACTGCAGCGATGTCAACTGGACTGGCGGTACATCGACTGCTGAAATGTCTGTACGACGCCACGACTATGAGTGTCTAAGTACAGAACCAACCGTCTAAACATATCCTGCTGCGCAGGGGGATGTTATATCCCCGAAACTGTTCACCAATGATTATTGGGATATTAATTCAGTAATTTTGGATGAGACAATCACGAAAACAAATGCACGTCTCTACGCCATTCACGCCGCGTGGTGAAAGTCGGCGGCGGCGGCGGCGTGCGGAAGGCACACGGCGGCGCCGCGCCGGCGCGGCGCCCATATCTAAGACCGCCACGCCGAACGACAATTCGCCACTTGCATCCATCGGTTGCCCGCGACTCTCACGATGTCGTCGGTCCACTTAGTGGGAGGTTTACTTACGCTGCGTCTTCCGGTCCGTGGTCGGCACTCGAGAACTTTTCTTCCCCATCGGTTGTCATCTCTACGAGCGATGTGGCCTGCCCATTGCCACTTCAACTTGCAAATTTCAAGAGCTATGTCGGTGACTCTGGTTTTTCTCATAATAGGGTATTTTACTGCATAAATAAATTGATATCTATTTAGTCCGTCAGTAATAATATTGAGAAATAATGGACACGTATTTTTAATTTTTTAAAATGAATGAATATTGACAAAGATAAAACGCTTCCAAATTCGGGAGTCCGGCTTGTGACGTCATTGCGCTTGTAAAATTGTACCGACCGAGTGACGTTTTGTGATTTTTAGAAGCGTTGTATCTTCGTCAATTTTGGTTTACGTGACAAAAGAAAAAATACGGGTCTAGTATTTTTTAATAATCTATGTTTCGGACTAATAAATTTTTTTGAGTAAAATACCGTAGGTATTGTTATAAAATAATAGGATTAAATACCCGTCACTGCCAATAAAAATGGCTGACATAGCAACCACTCGCTATCGGCAACGAACCTCGGCTTTCGGTGTAAATACGCCTAGCTTTCATTTTATTTAGTTAATGGGTGACGCTATGGACTGGCATCGAATACTCGGCCGGTCTGTACTGAATAGTTAATAAAAACAGCGGGAAGGATACGGTCTGTCGATCGCTTGTGGGGTGCGACTGTTAGCGATTGTTGTTATAAGGTGTGTATAAGATTTGGGAGAACAACAAGTCATAATTATTGACGGCACGGTTGGCTGAGCGATCGACTGTTTTGCAGCGTGTCGCAGGTTCAATTCCCGCATTTAAAAATATTTACATGACCTACATACATGTAGATGTTTCGGGTCTGGGTGTTTGAGTATGTGGATTTCTTTTGTTTGTAAACGCCCCACACAACGTACGCCATTCTTAGGCTGGGGTGCGGTTTAAAAAAAAATACCGACAGGTTTTTTCTGGGTAATAAAAAGCCCTACGTGGTGCTCAATAGTAGGTTAGTCTATAATATGTAATTTATTTATTTTGTGTGTATAAAATGTTACAAAGGAAAGTCATAAAAATTACAAAAAATAATCATTCTGTTACTATATTTTTATGCTTAAATTACGTAATTATTTTTAATTGTAAACACCCACACTATTGTCACTGTTATGTAAATTGTTATAATTATTGAGTTGTCTAAAACCATTCCCCAATGTTAGTTCCATATTTCAAACCCGCTTTCATAGAGACCATACCACGCAGTAATAAAACGTATGGGTTCGGGTGCGGCGCCTGCGATCATCATAAAATGGATCCGCAGTCCGTGACCGCGGCACTCAATCATACATAGGATCTAGTTTGTAGCACTTACGGGGAGCTCCATCAGCTGTTGGCGTGTGTGTTTTGTTTATGTGGGTGTGTGGTGTGTGTGTGAGACTGTGAGAGTGTGTGTGGGTGTGTTAATGATTGGTCCTCTTTACATATATTATTATTACTAAATTATTTTAGTATCTAAAACTGTTTTCAAATCGAGAGCACGGGTTTCGGATCTATTTACAGACAATTGGAAGAAATTTGAGTATATTGTCCGCCATCATCACACTATGATATATACAAAGGATTTACGTGTGTGTTTTGTTTATGTGGGTGTGTGGTGTGTGTGTGAGAGTGTTTGGGGGTGTGTGTTAATGATTGGTAATCTTTTGACAATTATGTCTCATTTATTTTTCTTTCCGAAGATGCTGTCAAACCGAGAGGAAGCAAGCATACATAAAAGAAATAACATTTATCTTCTGGCCAATTGCTGTACAGTTTGTCGGCAGGCATAAAATTGACTGCGAATAGAACTCAGACCTCTGTCTTTTTGACGCCTAACCAACTCAGCTATTGCAGCCCCCACCGGCGAAGTCAAATCCTTCTTTCCATTGTTAAAAGTCTTTCGGCCGTGTTTGCGCTATCTTTTGATTTGCGCAATCAATGGATAAGATTGCGATTTGGCAACGCGCCATAAATTAGCGTAGCATTTATATCAACGAGAGATCGACTTCAAACCTAATAAACCTAGCTGTCATAACATAATGAACGAATGAAAGAAAAGGAACAAGAAGTAACTCACTCACCGTTCAGTAAATTATATCGCTAGGAAATCATGAACAATTAGTCCAAGGAAGAATACCGGAACGACGGCCCAGCGGCGGCCGGAAACGGAAACGAGATAGCAACATGGCGTCTGTTAACGTTGTTTTGTTGGTCTTCGGTAAATATGGAAGAAACGATCTGGGTCAAATTAATGAACACGTAGGTAACAGAAAAAAGGTTTTTTTTACAGATTTTATGTCTTGCGTCTTTTTTTCATCAAATGAGTCCGCCCGCCTCGGGTAGGGCGGGAGGGACTGTCAGACTTGACTGACTAAAATCCACGGTGTCCTTCGGGAGCCTTTTGTGTACCGTAGTCGCGGTGTACGTAAGTCCCGCGACCCCGGCAAGGCTATGGCCCTCTATAGGGGGGCCCCGTCAGCATACTGACGGGGCCCCCCTAAATACCTGACTTTTATGTTACGGTACCAAAAACAAAAAGAAATATATAGCACAAGACATATCTTGTGCTATATATTTCTTTTTGTTTTTGGTACCGTAACATAAAAGTCAGGTATTTAAAAAAAATTAACACCAACGTCGTAAAATCACGTTTTACAGAAAGACTTAATTTAACGTATCTACAGACGCCAGCAGGTCAACCTACCTGAATCTGTCAGATTTTATCAATCGAATATTAACCTACCACTATTGCGATAACCTATATCTATGAAAAAAATTGGCTGGCTGGCGTCTGTACATATGACATTTAATTGTACAGTGAGGCCGCGTTTCCTTTATAATTTTTTTTTGTATACATAATATAATTATACGAGTAGGTTGCAAATTGTATGCAAACAAATCAAGCATACAAGTTACAAAGTACGAAATGTAAACTGTAGATTGTTTTTTTTTTCAACTCAAGCAACTTATACCAATGTGACGTCATACTCGTATACATGACTTGCCTAAACGCGCCTTTAAGGAGGTAGGTATTTAAAGTAAAGTAAAAAATTCTGATGGAAAAACCTATGGGTTAGTCTTTGTAGTTTGTCGGTGATGCAAACAAGTCAAATTGCATAGCATCGCGTCATGAGTTAGCGCGCTACCTGTAGAATAATAATATTCCACAACTATCACACAGCGCCATCTAGTCCCAAGCTTAGCAGAGCTTGTGTTATGGGTACTAGACAACTGATAAACATACTTATGAATTCCTAAATACATGAATATTATAGATAAATTACACCCAGACAAAAAACAAATCATCGTGCTCATCATACAAACATTTGTCCTGGGTGGGAATCGCACCCACGACCTCCGGCATAGTAGTCAGGGTCACTATCCACTAGACCAACAGGCCTGTCATAAAATATACCATTTTTAATTCCGGTTTTATTTTATTGGTATTTTCGAAAAGCTACAAAAAAAAAAAAATTAAACTTAGCCTCTTAAGATTTCAAACCATAGCTCCATTTATGTATAATAAATGTCCCCGATTTTCCTTATGTGTTTTGTTTCGGGATTGCCCGACAAGTTTCGCCTCGAGAGAGTCAAAGTTAAAGTCGTGACCTCGCCATGTGATGAGATTGAACAAGGGTTCCGGTCGTCACATTTCTGGGAAACAAACAGGAAATTGTTACCTTGCCGATGGGATTTTGTTCGGCAAATATGACGTACTAAGGTAATAAATATTCAACTGTTTTATAAAAACAAAATGTTTCCCCTGAAGAGTTTTCGGTGATGATTTCTTATTCCTGTTATAGCTGCATCTGACAAGACGGCACGTTTGGCGCTATGGTTCAGCAATTTGGCACGTGTCGCGAGTTTGATTTCTGTTCTATGTATGTTTAAATATTTATTTGTAAACGCTGGAAATGGTGTGTGGTTGGAAAGGCAAGCAGTGGACTGATCAAAGAGTGTCAGCACAATGACGGGGGCTTGCCAGGGTCCCTACACACAGAATACACAAAGAAGTATCTAACTGAAAAAAATGCGTAATGTGCATATAAAAAGTATACTTTTCTTAAAGTTGTGTTAAACATAACACTACAAAAACAAACAGAGAGTTCACGCCATAACAACTCAATTATACAACTAAAAATTCTTGTATCCCTAACTATGTCAACAATACAAACCTTGCTTGTGGACGCCATCCGCAGTCATTAGAACAAAACTATGCGGAATAATAACAATAACGATTAGCATTTCCATCCCTGTGGTGTTGACAGCATGGTGACCCTACCCCTGGATACTGTTATAGGTAGAGTTACCAACTTTGAAAATTTAAAGTCCCGAATAAGTGTTATAATTTTTCACGGGATCATACTCCGCCTTATTACAAAATGGGGTTTAATTAAAAACCAAGGTTTTTATCACCAAAAACTACGGTTTACACAAACGTTATTAAAAATCTTGGTTTTGCGATAAACCATGGTCTAACAGTCGTAGCTGTCAAAGGTGTGTCAAAGTTTCTCAAAGCTTTCTCAAGCTCTTCATTGTGTTGTTGTTTTTGTGTTATTTTCACCCAAAATGGATTAAAACATGTTAGATTTAATTGTTTTGTTTAATTTAGTACACATGGCGTATTTAAATGTTAAGACAATGGTTCAAATGACGGTACTAAAGTCTACGTTTTATCTAAGTTTTGTAATACGGAAGAAGAAGAAGAAACAGGTACTGGCTTAAACCAAGGTTTATTTAGTTTTTGTAATAAGGCCGACTAAGTTTAAACTATCATTTACGGGATATCCTGAGATCACGATGTTTTGAATTACTACGGAAGATATCCCGTAAGTTTCCGAAAACGTATTGAGCAAAAAATCTGGGTACCTACTTAATTTTTTTCATTGCTTTTCAGAAAAGAGGTGAGTAAATGGGAAACGATGAAAGAAAACGACCACAATGTTATAAGTCGATAAGGCTCTTATATTTTTAACTATACACTCAAGAATAAAGTTTACGTGAAATGTGCTTGATAACTATTTGTTATTTTATGAGCGTTATTCGATGAGCATATATTTTTTCTCCTAAACGAAATGTCCAGAAAATTATACCCACAATCCAGCCCAATGTTTCGTCGCTCGTCCAAAACTTTTATGGCTGTATTTTTTTTCTTTTAGCCGTAATGCCAGACATATCCGGGGAAATGCAAACGGATGGTAACCCTAAATTTCAGGGGACAGACACTATTTCAGTACAGCAGGGAAAAGTTTGCGGCGATGACATTTTGTTTTGCTGCAGAAGGTGCCACGTGGTGGAGGAAATAATGAGCGGGTCAATGTACTGTTTAATAGTTTTCAGGCAAGAAAAATATGTGTGTATATTTAAAATTTCTAACAGTGAATTCTTGAGCTTGATATCTGCCAGGTGTCTATGTCTATATCTTGTGTCTATACCAACTATGTTGTGGTTGGGTATTTTTTTTTTCAGTTGCAACAACATCGAGACTGGCCCTGGAACGCGAAAGAGAAACTGATGACGATGGGTTTTAGTGAGTACGAATCTGACAGTTTTCACTTCATCCAGGGAAAAAGATTGAAATAAACACTTTTTTAAATTATCACAGTTTGCTTCGAAACTTAAAACCCGCGATCAAGGCGCTTGCAACAGCGTCGAAATATCGGTAACTCAAACAATTATTTTAATCACGGAAGATATCCCGTAACGTTAAATAAAAAAGTTGATATATTTGGTTTAACTCTCATGCAAAAACTACACATTCCACTGCCTTTCCATCCGTCCACAAGATAGTTAAAATAAGAGAAGGCAGCTACAATCGTTGCTCTAGATAAACCGGCATATCCCGGGATATAGGTCAATACGCAGTCCCGTTTTAAATTCCCGGATACCGGATACGGGAAGGATCCTTATCGGGCCACGTTCAAGTTGGACTGCGGAGTAGAAATCGATTTTATAACTTCGCGTTTAGATAAAAAATAATTGGTTTGCGGCTAGCATGCGGGCTTTTCAAGTGCTTAAAAGTGATGTAGGCAAATGTAGCTACTGTTGAGTAGTGTTTGAAATTGCTGGGTTTTGGATTTTTTAAATAGAAGTAAAAATTTATTTAGCGGCGTTGTACACTTTTTTGTATTGGGTAAAAAAGTTGCATGTTAAACTCACGTCAAGATACCTTTGTGCTTAGTGCGAGTTTTTTTAAGTAGACGCGTTAGTGACGTTTAATCGCGTTTGGCGCTCTTATTGGCCCGCTTCAAGATCGTGAGAACTCTCAACCAATGAGAGTGCATAACGCGGTTAAACGTTACTATAGTTTGAGCCAGATAAGTGTGGAATAAAATTCGTTGACCCCCGTGTACCAATGTATTCCAATATTTCAAAACCATTCGAAAAAATGTAAAGAAAGTGTCGTAACACGATCAAAATAAACGAATCGTGGTAAGGGGCGACCGTGACCTTACATTTTATTTTGAAATTCGAACGATGCGTTATTAGGATCAATGACCTTTATTCCACACTTATATGGCGAGGACTATTATGGCGTTTACGTAAAAAATCGCACTAAGCACACTGGTCGAAAATTCGTAAAACGAACACATGATCGGATAGCGAAACAAACGATAGCTTGTATTTTAATCGTGCAACGCCATTTATCGACTATGGTGACAGCTGATGGTTCGACCGTCTGTGTAGTGGCCACACTGCTGTGTATTCGTTAAATTCGTGTATATAAAGTATTTAAAATGAAAATAAATGCACAACGTTAATATTCAAGTTTTCACTTTTGCCGGCACTCCCGGAGTGCAACCCGTTTTTTTTTTAAAGGAAGCGATGTTTTGAAGTAGCTTTGGAAAGAAACTTTCTTTTTATAATTTAAGCATTACCATGTAGGATGTTATATCGTCATCATCATCTTTCTACGTTTTGCCATTTTGTCTATTCTACGGTATCAAAATATTTTTCTACGTTTTAATTCGTACTTAGCGGCCACACAAGAAACATCAAAAGTGATTTAGATTTATATTTAGAAAATAACTATGTAATTTAGTACTCCTTGGTAAGACCGGTTCTCAGACTTTCAAGCTTATGACTAACAGCGTAGACTTTCAAAGATCTAAATTGAACAATACTCGACCTAAATATGTATGGGACTGCTGACTCTATGATGTTTGTAGTTTTTTTTAAATGGAGAAGTTTATTTAGTTTGACGGTGCCGACATACCGAAATTTTTCCTATTGCGTGTATTTTTTTAAAACGTTGTCCCACACTAATAATTTCTTCTTGTATCATGAGTGCGTTTACAAATATAGAAACACATACACCAACAATCAGATCCGGAACAACTACTTGCCGATCATACAAATATTTAGTTCTGTGTGGAGATCGAATCCGCGACACGCTCCACGGCAGTAGATCGCTCAGTCACTGCGCCAACTGTGTCGTCAAAAAAATAAAATAAATACATAGTCATGTTTCTATTGTTATTCAGTTTGGTGGTATGAAGGTTTGTATGTCAAGAGATATGAAGCCAACGACGATATATTACTAGACTCCGCATGCACGATCTAAGGAATAAAAACTATTCTGTC